>MNCI01000952.1:972683-1012041 GCA_015680685.1 Gnetum montanum
TTTTTGCAAAATTTTATTTGTTACAAGTAGGTATTATAAGGACCGCGTAGACTAGGCAGTTGAACAAAATAGGAAATTTTCAAGAACTCACAGTACTTGGCAAAGTTGGCTGAATCTCTTTAAAGTAAGTCATTTGTAGTTCACACACAACGCAATTGTTACATTTTACACAACCACACGCCGCAATAGCACACACACATACTCACATTAACTACTGAGTTTATTTGGAGGTATCTGGGCCTTGGTGTTGCCAGAGACCAGCAGGCACCTAAATCCTGTTCGAGGACACTCGTTGGCGGTCGCATCCCAAACGGTCACCAACAAAAACAAGTAATAACACTTGTCGAAAAAAAGGAAAAATAACTATAGGAGAAGAAGCTATAAACTCAACCACATAAGAGGATGATGGATGTGACATCTGCTTATATGACCATCCAAAGGGCTATTGTCCAATCATGTTACATCTACATGAGTATTGGGCTTTTGCTTTGAATTCCAAGTTCATAAAAACCAAATGCCTATGAAATTACCTTTTTCACAAGGTAATTATAGATAGTGCTACAACCAACCATACTATCCTAATGGGACTTCTTACCATCCTCAAAACTACTATTAACCATAGTGGCAAAATCCACAGTAGTGTGGGAAGCCATCATCAAACCAGCACCACCCTTACTGCCAGCTAGACCTATATAAATATTATGTTCAATAACCTATTTCTCCATATGATTTTACTTCCTCTACCTTAAATTACTACTACCACTCTCCCAAATATCATTAACCTATAGCATCCCATGTGGAATCACCATATCAAACCTCTTATCCTCTGTGATATCCTCAATATTCTCATGCTTCTCTCCACCATATGTCACCACCAATAAGACAGGAAGGATTAGCACCACAACATCAATGGAAGAATGGCACTTGTGCTATGAACATACAAGAAAATGATAATGTTAGTAGATCTTAGCAAAAGTCTTGAAAATGTTTTTTCTTTAAGATAGTTTCCACACATGGGTACAAAACTCATAGACCTATTGGCTTATCAAAACCAGCACAAGGCCAGCCAACTGCAACATCCTTTTTCACCAAAACAATGTCTTCCAATCCTATGCAAGAGCCAACACACATTACCACTCCAATACAAAACATACCAAAAGAACCTATCATTGTGGAGAGATAGGCAATTCCATGTATTACTACTAAAATAGAAGGGTGCATTTGTGCTCTGTCCTTCCAGAATGTAAACATAGTTACCATTCCAGTCCACAACAACAACAATAAATAACCAGTGTATGCAACCAAAAGAGCAGAGGCCACCAAAACTAAAAGACACCCTGTGGCCACTAACTGAGAACCAACAACTATCTAACACATGCATGAAAACATCAAAGAGAGATAGGCAATTCCATGCATTACTACTAAAACATAAGGGTGTAGTTGTGGATTGATATTCTAGAATGTAAACATACCATTCTAGTCCATAACAACAACAATAAATAACTAGTGTATGCAACCAAAAGAGCAGAGGTCACCAAACCAAAAGACACACTGTGGCCACTAACTGAGAACCAAAAGCTATCTAAAACATGCATGGAAACATCTGAAACACTTACTAATGCCCAATCTAAGAAGATGACTCCAACTAAGTGTCCAAAAATGAAACAATTAGCTCATAGTCATACACCAAAGGGAAAATAAAATAGGAACTTAAATGATCATAACTCCACTACCATTGAAATTATATGGGATGATAATCAAAAATTTACATTACTAAAGATCGTCGATGCACCACCTATAGTGTATGACCCAGGAGATTTAGGGAGCATTTTTCAAACACTCACCCATGAATTCAATCATGGGGGAGATACTTTACTTTGATTTTGGAATTAATAAGTGATTTTTTTCCATTTTTTGTTTTACAATTCTTTTCATTTTTCACATTCTTTGACATTTTATTACTCTTATATAATTTTTCATTTTTCAATTTCTCATATTCTTTTACATTTTTTAATCATTTCACATTTTTTAATTCTTTAAACATTTTTCATTCTTTACACTTTTTCCCAATTCCAATAATAAGAGGTTCTTGCCATGGCCATAATGATATTCTTTCCATCATAAAACTAAGAATAAATCTATGATCATTATTCCTAGATAGAAAAGTGAAGAACCACGTGGGAATGTAAAGGGTGTGACATCAAGAGGGATTTGTGGATTTTCTTAGATTGCTGTTGTGATTTCTATCTTGTTGCTAAAGAAGTATTATATCCTTTTAGATATAAGAAAAAATGGAAGTAAGAGTACAATAAGTGATGCCTTACCATGTCACTAGAAAGAGATGTTACCCATGCCTGAAGGTAGTTCTTTGGTAAGGTTGATACAGTTAAAAATAAAATGCATGTACATAATAAATTTCAGGGGGTTCCACTAAAAAGACTTCTCAAGAATCTAAATAATAATAATAATAAAGAGTGTAATGAGTAAGCTCCTCCCTTGGACAATATGCCAAGTGGTAATGCTCTTTGCAGTAGTGATAGTCTTATAGTTGTAACTCTTAGAGATAAAACAATGTGATGTCAATGGAAAGTGGTTTGGACTTGGTTTGCATCTTGGAAAGAAGGGCTAATGATTACCTTAACCATCAATAACACACAAGGATTCATTATGCCTACGGTAAGATACCTCATGTTCCAATTTCAACAATCTTTTCTACAGTCCATCTCACCTCACTATATATTTAATCATAACTTGTGGTTTTGTATAATATAGTGTTATTTTTCCAATTTGGTGATAGTAACATGTGTGTTTTGCTAAATAGGTATGTCATACATTCAACTCCTTGAGTACCTAAGGATACTTTTAGGCATCGTTTTACAAGGGTACTAAGGGCTGTAGCTTGCTTTGGGAAGGACCCACTTGTATAACTCTTGTATTTCATACTTTCTAAGCAATTCCACATCATCTTGTGCCTTCTAAAACACCTAATAAACTTCCCATATCATCTAATAATTTTTCCATACATAAAAAAATTCATTATCCCTTTCTTATCCATACTATAAACTTTTGTTACTTGAGATTCCTTCTTCATGAACCTTGAATGCTAAATTATTGAGAACTATGCATCACTCATGGTCATGACCCTCTACACAAGCTTTACATCTTCCAAACATTCCATTTGACCCATTTTTTCCAAGAAAAAGTAATTAAAAATTTGAACTTTTTAATGACGATATCGTAGTTACGATGTGGTAGGCACCTATGATGTCCCACATATAAAAATAGTATATATATGTGCAAGATTTAGTGAAATATTTCATTTCTCTCATTTGTAGGAAGAGAAGTTTTTGTGATTTTTCCTCAACCCTCTTACACACTACCTCCTAAAGGCCATAACTTTGCCCTTGTAGCTTCAATTTCCAAAATTCTTNGAAAATTTGAGCCACAAATTCTTAACATCCGGAAGATATTATAAAGGGTAAGTACAAGGAGATAATAAGAACTTTAAAGTTAATCAATCAAACTAAGGCTAGAAAGATTCAAATAATACTCCTAATAGACCATCTCAACTATTTTAGGCCATAATAAGCAAGGAAAATGATAGAAAGTCATAAGTAACTAAAAGATATAACACCTAAGGGGTTCCTTTTTGAAAATTTTTCTAACTCTACAATTGTAATAAGATAAGAACTTAATCTAACCAAGGGTATGAGCAAGGTAAAGAACTATTAAGAATTGATATGAACACCCTAATAATTTCAAACCCCTGTTGATTGTAGATGACCTTAAAGAAGATAGCAAAAGGAATACCTTCACAACATGGAAGCAAAAGAGCAAGAGGTCGTGGGAGAGGCCAAGTAGGGAAACAAACCCCATAAGCAGAACACATAGAGAAGGACGCTCAATCATATAGCATACATCAAGAAACTCTTGTTGTATAGCACTCAACACAAGGAGAGGTAGAAATTTGACAAGACTGAACAAGGATGATACCTCACACTATTACTAGATTGCCTCCAAGCCATCCAAGAAGATCAATCATGTCCACGATCATCGTGGAATTGAATTGTGATCCCTTTATGAAATTTTCTTCAGAAGCAGTGAAGACACAACTCCAAGCGTCTCCATTATGTCCCACACTAACCAACATAGGTGAATGGAACTTAGGAGAAACCTACCAATTCTAGTAGAACAAATAAGTTGATGTTATAGTGTAACTTGAAGTCTCTGTGCCATACTCAGTAGAGAGGACATATGGAAAAAGACGATAGGGATAAAAAGTAGAAACTTTCTAGAAGCTTGATGATAAAGGAAAGAACCCAATGGAAGAGCCACCATTGACCAAAAGATAAACTACATCAAGCCACTTCAATTTTTTTTTATCATGTAACTGTGTCATTTTGTACACACCACTACAACACTTAGAATCAATCAATAGTTAGCGTTAGTCAATAATAACATCCTTTCCTAATTATTTATAACGAAAGCACGATCCTATCCTATTAACTTAAGGACAAGTTTCTACTTAGTGTTGGGGATGTGATGAAGCATCAGTTGGCTACGTCGATGCAATCGTGTTAAGCCAGATGCCTCTATGCATTTGTTTGTGAAAAAGTCAATATTTTGTCCACCAGTGATATCGTAGTTATGATATTGTATGTATAATGTCGTAGATTCAATATCGTATCTCATGATATGTTATCATATAAACAATATTTTGGGATGCATTCTTGTTTATAAATATAGCAGTTAGACACATGATCCAAAGAACTTTCATTCAATCCTTAGGTAGATTTTTATAGTTTTGTTTTGTAATTTTGGTGATAGAGTGAATGCCCACAGTGTGGTGTTGAGTAGTTGTACGGAGTCTATATTCAAGTGAAGTATACTTGGGCATAGTTCATATCCAAAAATAAAGATGGAGATCATTTTTCATTATTGTAACATCCACTTAGTTTTACTATTTTATTGAGCATAGCATTTACTATTTTATTAGTTTAATCACTTACATTTCCAAGTAATTTACTTTCTTGTTCATTACTAGGATTACCAAATGATTACATTTAAATGAGCATGATTGGTTTTAAGCATTTAAATGTAATCATTTGGTAATCCTAGTAGTGTTATAGCTTGGTTCACCCAGTAGCATAATGCTTGGTAACTCAGTAACGATTACATGAGCCCAAGACATGTACAATAAGACAAGACCATATGCTCATTGCTCTAGGCTAGTTTAGATTTACCTTCTTATTGTTAGTTAGATTAAAGAATTAATTTTTCCATTACTATCAAGATTAGCATAAGGCCACAACAACATCAATTGTCATATGCCTCACTTTGGACTAAACCATATGTGACAAAGCTACCACTAGTCCAAGTGGGAAGATAATGTCCTACGATCAATGCTTAGCAATCTATATGCCACACTTAGTCCCATCCACAGAATTCGACTGGGTCATGCGTGAATGCTTGTGATTCATATGGTTGGGCATAGGGGTACCCATCACTCATCAAGAAGTCTTTATTAATTACATTACATAAACCAGCATGACTTATGAATCAACTCAACCTTCTTACAAATTGATTCTTTAAACTCAACACTAACTTACAAATATGATGAAGTGTATAGTTAACTTGACTTAGTTGTACTAACTAAAACAATGTATGAATTTTTCTCTAATACTCCTTAATTCATACTTTGTTTATTAACATCATATCTATAATTATGAAGTCATGTGAAGTGCATGAGTTAAGATAGAACTATTAGAGAGTACCTTCTCTAGTATTCATATCATACTCCTTTATAATTTTTTGCTTTACTTCTTCTCACGTCATACTATGCTGAACTGATATCACAGAGACATAGTATTGAAAAATTTTAAAATGATATTTGTCTAAAGCCTTGGTAAAACTATATACTTTTTGTGATGCAGTTTAAATATATTAGATATCCATAAACTTCTCCTAGTACTTCTATCTAACAAAATGCATACTTATCTCAATGTGATTACTCTTATCTTAGTAGATTGGATTTTGTACTATCTTGACTGCTACTTAGTTGTCATAATGGATTGTAATTGGTTTAGGTATGTTGATGTCAATTTCATTTAGAAACTATTCAATTCATATTACATATTGGACTATCTCTTATAGAACTTGATATTCTACCTACATAGAGGATAATGATACTATTCTTTAGTTACTACTTTTCCAAGTGATAGGATTATTATAAATTTAAATCAAGAATCATATTCTTTAACTCCTATCAATGGTATTACCTCCCCAATCTATGTATGCATAAACTTCTATAATTCTTGATTAATACTTTAAAAATAAGGTACCATAAAATTAGAATAAATGTTTACACATGTTGATTATTTAGGTTCTACATCATTACTACTAATTAATTAAGTGCATACTAAATGTTAGGACTTGTATTCATAAGATACATAAGTGTACCAATAATCTATTGATATTGTGTTGGATCTATAAGTTCTCCTTTGATGCTTATCTTAAATCACAATGTCTTGGAAATATGGACCTATTCATAATTCAACATATTATATTTTTGCAATAAATCTACAGTGTATTTGGCCTAAGGGAGAGTGATTTCATCTTATTTCTAACTTATTTCCATTCTAAGGTAATAATATGTTGATGAGCAATGGAGTAATCCAACACCCAACCATATGAGATACAAGTGTTCACACATAGCCTGGTCAAATTTCGTGAATGAGGCAATGTGATTATGCTAGTAATTATTTAAAGTTTGGGATTATTGTCTTCCCATGTGAAGCTAGTATAATCTATGCATATGGTTTAGCTCTCAGTGAGGTATATGATATATTGATGTTGGTAGCCATAACTCCTAGTTATGGTGGTAAAGTGTGAAATTGATTCTAAGTCCAAGGAAAATAGTAAAATAATCTACTCTAGCCTAGAGTAATGAGCATCCATTCCTGGCTTTTCATACACATCTTGGACTCATGTAACTATTACTGGGATTACCTAGTGAGTTCACTACTAAGAAAATCAAGCGAAACCACTACTGGGTTACCAAACGATTACACTTAATGCTCAAAACTAGTCGTACTCATTCTGCTTTACTATGAACAAGGAAAGTAAAGTACTTAGAAATGCAATTGATTAGACTAGGAAAATAGTAAGAATTATACTAAGTAAAATAATAAAGTTAAGTGTATGCTACAATGATAGAAAGCAAACTTGATCTTTATTTTCATCATGAATTGTGCCTAAGTACACTTCACTTGAATAAAGACTTCAAACAATTGCTCAACATCACATTGTGGGCATTTACTCTCTATTGCTAAAACTACGAAAACAAACTACAAGAGTCTACCTAAGGATGGAATGAAAAGTTGTTTGACCATGTGCCTAAATGTCTTATTTATAGGCTGGCACATGTGTAGTGATATTGAATATCCAACATCGAAGCTTCTACCCGATATTGTAGCTCCGATATTAGATGCTCAATATTACAACTGATGAAAATTGTGATTTATCATATCCCCGTGACTGATTGAAAACTCACCCTCAAGTTAAAGCAAAATGAGGATTGAGTTTCTTATAAAATTAGGAGGTATATTTACCTGACACTAACTACTATATACATGATTCTTCGAATGCCATAGTGATGTTTTACAACAAATTTACACAAGATATGACATGACAATTCTAACAAAAAAAATTGGTGAAGCTCAATGTAGTCTAGGTAGTTCATGGTGGTGGTGGCTCTTCTATCAGTTGCTTCCCCTTGTTGCTAAGCTTCTAGAACTTGTATCAATTTAGGAGCACCTCAAACTTTTCCTCCTTTGTTCTTGGATCATGTACCATCCACACTTGTTATGCAATGTATGATGGAGTAGGTACATCACATGGGCACAATAGCTGTGGAAACATTTGATAAGCCTTAACATACCAAGTTGCAAACTACCTTTTCTCTTCTTTGAATTCTTTGGCCTTTTCATGTAATTCATGATAATCAGATAACCTTCTAGCTAAGTTTGCTGCAACATCCTTCTACCTCTAGTAGTTAGCCTTAGCTTCTTCTAATTCAGAGTTTTCCACTTGGAGTTTTTGTAAAGCATCTTTATGATCTCTAATCTCTTTCTCATACAATGCATATGTAGTTGCTACTTACTATTTTAGCTTATTTCTTAGCCTAATTTTTATTAACATGGCCAAGTTAACATGATGAAGGTTAGCTAACCCCATGTACTTTTTCAAGTCTTCGATCTACAAATCTTTGTTCTTTACTTCCAGTTGGTGCATGTGGGCATAGCTATCTAGGATGGGTTGCTAGTCAGGATTTTATGCTAATATGAAGCTAATTTTTGCTTTGGCCATCTAAATCTCTTTCTCATTGATCCTCTTGTACATTTCCACTTAATCATAAAAGTGTTCCTTGATCCTTTCATGTTTCTTTATCTCATTCTACCATGCATCGATATCAATGGCTAACTTTTCACAGATGGTGCGTACCTCCTTCATTGAGAGGATTCTATTTTTTCTTACAAGGCAGCTCATGTCTTGGTTGACCCTCACCAATTTTTCTCATAACTGATGGACACTTTCTTTTGGGATATTTTTCTATTTTTCTATAGTGATCAACCTCATATTATCCGTAGCAAGTTATTCGTTTTCTTCTTGGCTTACGGTGAGTGCCTTAGCATGTGCATACCTTTATGCTTGTGCTATAAAGGCATTCTACATCGCTTTCTCCTTCTCCATTACCATTTGTTTATTTTGCTTAATCAAGTTGTTCATCTACTCTGTCCTAAACTATTCTATCTATTCAAGTGTAACAAATTGTATGGAATCTCTACGTTCAACTCTCAGGGCTACAAGCCCTTCTTAGAGTCTATGGATTTCTACTTCTACATGCTCTACCTTGGTTTCTACCATGACAAGTTTTCCTTTGATAGCAATTAGCTTCGACTATACTATAGTGACATCACTTGGGATGCTGAAAGGTGTTGTCATTACTTGCCCAATCTACAACAGTCAATCAAGCACATGTTCATGGTCAGTGGGAGTCATCGAGGTTCTAGCTAACATTTAAGCATCTCTAGCTCTAGTTAGATCTATCGGTGGCACAATAGGTACATTGAAAGATTCTTTGATGTGATCAGTGATCACCTATGTTGCTCTTGCTACATCCTAGTGTTGCATCACCATAACTATGGCTCCTTTTCTAGCCTTTAGCATCACTTAGAATGATGCAACATTTCCAAAGATCTATTGTGATCATTAATCCTCTCATCCTAACTGTAGTGAGATCTATCCACTTGTAGGATCTGCTAAAAGTATAGGTTGTATGGCACTATTGATAACTCTATAAAGGTTGGCTTCCTCCCTTGTTCCCTACCTAATGGTCTCTGCAATCTCTTGTAGATGACTCATAGATGGTCTATAGTCCTATAGCGACAACGGTGGGACTTTTTATTTCTAATGTTCTTGTTGTTGCTCTTGCTATTACTATTGTTGTTACCCTTTCTTATGTTCTTGTTCTTGTTTCTCTTCACCTTGATCCTTTCTGGGTGGTGCAAGTTTGAGAAATTCAACATATAAAGCATTCTAGGCTCTCCTAGGAACGTCATTGGTGTATCCCAGGATTCCATTTCACTTACACAACTTCCTCATAAGGTAAGTGAATGGAAATGTTGGCTTCCCTACCTTTCCTTCTTCAAACCACCTCTAAATTTCCATGAAGTACAGTTTTGTGATATTGGCATTATATTTCCTTATCAAGATCACACTTCCCCTAGCTACATAGATGGACAACCTATTTAGTTCTTTGATCAAGAACAAGTGATTAGTGCCAATTTTGAAATAGATTTGCTCCTCTAGAGTTAGCTCACTATATCCCTTATTTTCCTTTCCATATGTCAGTTTTATCCATAGTTTCCTAGTTTCAGCATTTGATGTTGTGGATAGATGTGCTATTTCACCCCTTCATTTGGTATGTTCAAAGCTTCTACTATTGCCTTAATCGAGTATAAGATAGAGACTCCTCCAATGTTAACTATGATTCCCTCTTTCTTATATGCAAAACTTCCTGATGGTACCATTTGCCACTATCAAATAGTATAGGCCACAATGATGACACCTTAAGTTGTGTCTTTACTACTTATGGAGTAAATTCCATGAATAAGCCAAAGTTCGTCTCTATAATGACTGTGGTTAGAATTGACCTCTCTTGAATAGCTTGGAGGAAGCCTTGTGACAACGTGAGGCTTTGTCCTTACACTTGTGGTTCCTTTGCCTCTCCTTGGGCTAATTATCCCATAACAAGAGTTTCTTGATGGATACTAAATGATTGGCCTTCTTGCTCCTTGTGTTTTGGTTGTTGTCCTCCAGTTCGGCCTCTACCTTGACATCTTGGTCATTTACTTATGCCTTGTGGAGGTCCTCCTTATGCTCCTCTCTTTGGGACCACATGTAGTCAATTAAGATTTTATAGTTACTAAGGTATTCTAACATATTCTTAATGGTTACATACCTTACTCATATCCTTAGCTACATTAAGGTTTTAGTTTATTATGACTGTAGAGTTAAAAAAAATTTCAAAAAGTTTTCTCATAAGTGTTACTTTTCTTATAACCCTGATGGTTATGGTTCCTTAAGGGCATTATTTAAGTGTTCTAACATTAATATGATTGATTTTTATTAAAAATTTCAAGTTTCCTTTCATCCTTACCCTTAAAATACCTTTTGGGCATTAGCAAGTTTCAAAAAAATGGATCAAATTTTCCTTACTAACACCTCCCATGACTAAGATGAGAACTCCAAGATTAGATAAGTTTAAAAATCATGGAAATAAAAGCAGTAATGTGTGAGATATGGCTTGGGAAAGCTAGGAGGTTAAAGTTCAAATCAAAGAAGAAAAATGCAAAAATCTCCTTAAGCACAAATGGAAGAATGAGGAATAATTTTCTAAGTGTTTGCCTATATATAGGTTTCGTTAGACTTGGTATTGGGGATCTGATATCGAGGCCAAAAATTTGCATTTTTTGTGAAATTTTGAGCATGGAAATTGATTCTCTTTGAATGTTTGGAAGGTTTAGAGCTAAATCAAAGGGTCTTGGATGATAAATGATGTGTATTTTATCAAAAATTGGCACAGGTAGTGTGTAAAGAAGGAATCTTGGGCTATGAAAGTTCATAAGATGGATAAGAAGGGTAATAAATCCATGTTGTCAAAATGAAAAGTGTAAATGATGTGGGAAGTTTTTATTGGTGTGGGAAGGGTCAAGATGATATGAAATCATTTGGCATGTATAAGATACAATAGTTATACAAGTGGATCCTCTCCAAAGTAGGTTTCAACCCTTAATGCCCTTGTATATCCACACTGAAAAGTATTCTTAGGTACTTCAGGAGTTGAATGTAATGCATACCTATTTAGCAAAACACACATGTTAGTACCACCCAATTGAGAAAATTATACTATGTTATACAAAATCACAAGTTATGACTATTCTTATAATGAGATGAGATGAACTTAGAAGGGATTGCAGAAATCGGGACTTGAGGTATCTTACCATAGGCATAACGATTTCTTGTGTTTTATTAGTGGTTAAAGTAATCACTAGCCTTTTTGTCCAAGATTCAAACCAAGTCCAAACCACATTCCAATTAATCGCATTATTTCATCTCTTGGAGTTACAACTATAAGACTACCATAGTTGCAAGGAGTACCATCACTTGGTGTATTGTCCAAGGAAGTTTATTCATGGCAATTTTGTTTATTTTTTTTCTTTTTGAGAAGCCACATACCTTGAGGCATGGGTAACATGTCTTTCCAATGGGACCCCTAGAAATTTATTTTGTGCTCTTTTATTTTTATCTATGTCAACCTTTTAAGGTAGCACTTATTTTACTCTTACTCCCATTTTTCGTTAGATCTACAAGGATATAATACAACCTTAGCAACATGATAGAACTCACAAAAGTAATCAAAGAAAAATCACAAATCCCCTTGATGTCACATCCTTTACATTCCCACTTAGTTTTTTACTTTTCAGTCCAGGCATAATGATTATAGTTTTATTCTTAATTGTACAACGGAAAAGAATATAATTATGTCCATGGTAAGAAACTCTTATTAATGGAATGGGTGGTGTGGGCTCATTATTCGAATAATCAATCCCTCATGACTTGATAACATAGAGAAATCTTCACCTTATTAGACCACATCTTGCCTTTATTCTTAATGTGCCTTATTAATAATCAAAAATTATGTACAAAGGGAATAGAAACAAAGTATGAAAAAGGTGTAAAGAATGAAAAATGTTTTAAAAAATTGAAAATTGTTAAAGAATATAAAAAATTTTAAAAATGAAAAATCTAAAAGAATAAGATGTCAAAGAATGTGAAAGATATAAAAGAATGAGAAAAATTATATCAAGAAATAGAAAAAGTAAAAAAATTATAAAATAAAAAATGGAAAAGCATTTATTAATTCCAAAATCAAGGTAAAGTGTCTCCCCCACGACTAAACTCATGGGCAAGTGTTTGGAAAATGCTCCCTAGGTCTCCTAGATCATACACTTTAGGTGATTCACTTACCATCTTTATTGATTTAACTTTTCTATTATTATCCCATGTGATCTTAATGGTAGTTGAGTTTTGATCATCTAAGTCCTTAGTTTCTTTTCTTATTGGTGTATGATTATGATTTATTAATTTCATTTTTAGGTCTTGATGAGTAGCGAGTAGACCTTCTGCCCAACCATACAAATCACTAAGCATTCACATGTGATCCAATTGAATTCTGTGGACTTATAACCTTCTAAGTACATTGGTCTCTAGGAAGTCCAAATAACTATTGCAATCATTGTCTTCCCAATTACACTTGTGAAATGCAAAGGTATGGTTAAGTGCAACTGAGGCATATGATTTTTATCGTTTTTATGTTTTATGTTTTAAGTCGCCTAAGGATAAAGAATAATGAATAAGATAAAATAAAATAACTAAATTGCTAATTTAATCTAACTAGCTACACTCAACTGATCTAAACATAAGCATCTGTTTCCACTTGTCATATAAATCTTGAACATGTTTAATGTTTCTAAGTTACCAAATGTTAAGTGTTACTGGGATTACCAAGTGTTAAGCGTATGCTCAAAGTGATCGTACTTATGTGCTTGATTAATCACTATCTAATGTAGCTTAATTTAGCTTAATTAATTATTTAACTAGTTAAAGTATTAAAGGAAATTGCATAAAACACTAAATGCATCAGTAAATAATTAATCTATTTTGAAGTGCTGCAAGGTTTATAAAAAAGCTCATCTTTATTTCTACACACATTGTCGTGCTATGGTACAACAATGCTCGAATAAAGATCCATACACTCTTTGACTCCTACTACAAGCACTTAGAGAGAAATATTCAAACTTTTCAATAACAAAACTGCAAGAGCTTTACTACAACTATGATAAAAAATGCTATAAACACAATGAGTGAGCACATATTTATAAGCAAAAATAGACATTGCGTCAATGAGGTCATGTTAATGCATCAAATCCCATGTCAACGAGATTGCATCAATAGGGCTATGTTGACATAATCTAGAAAATGTGACTCATCATACCCCCATGACTGAATGAAAACTTGTCCTTGAGTGAACAAAAGGAGGACAAAGTTTCTTAAAAAATATTTGGGAAGGTATGGGATTATTAACACAAAAAATAACACATAAATAATACAACAAAAGTTAAGTGCCCAAGTGTACAAAATAATAATCACTACAAAATTTTGGTATTTAGGATGAAAAAATTGAACACCGGGATAAAAATAACAAACACAATTCCTCTGATGACATGAAGATAAAGAAGAAGTTCAAATGGTCCTAGGTGATGGAGGTTCCTGAGACTCTAAAGGACCTTCTCCTACTTCAGGCACATGTGATGGTTGAGGCAGTTATGGTTGTCCTATGACAGCTACAACTTCTGGCAAAAGACAAAAGGTGTCCAACAGTGCCTTCATCTTCTTCTTCTTACTCCTATGATCATTCACGATCCACACTACATTGCGAATGTGAGTCAATGTGGGAACATCCCAAGGGCAGGGCATTACCAAGAATAGCTCCTTCATGTTGATGAACCAAGTATCAAAAAGTTTGCATTCAACATTGAATGCTTTTACTGCATTCTACAACTCTTGGTAGTCACTCATTCTCTTGGCTAGGTTCTCAACTCTAGATCATTGATTAATGAAGTGCTACCTAGGAACATCAAGTTTTGCATTTGCCACCTCAAGCTTCCACTTGATGCCTTTGTGATGCTTACACTCAGCTTCATACAACAAGTATGAACTGGCCATCTATTTCTCCAATTCAGACCATGGTCATTCGGTAGTTAGCATTGCCAAATTCGAATAATGAAGATTGGCAAGCTCCATGTACTCTATCATCTCCTCAATCTCCAGCTCCTTCATGTGGATCTCCACATTATTATAATCATTAAGCCCATCAAAAATAGGCTACTAGAGATCACCTCCTTTCTTGAGCTGCTAGAGGGCCTCATTAACTTTCTCCTTTGCCATATGAATATGTTTTTCATTCATTTCTTTTTATAGATCAACCTAATCTATATAGTGATTTTTCACTCTCTTAAATTTGAGAGCCTCATTTTCCCAAGTAGCTACCTCTATTGTAGATTTCTGGTGAAGGGCTTAGACTTTCTCCACGTAGAGATTTCTATTTTCATTTGTCAATCTCCTTAGTTCAATGTTTACTCTAGCTAGTTGCTCTTATTGTTGATGGATGAAATCTTGCATTTGCTGCTTCTGCACATCAACATTCCATAGGTGGTGATCTTCTACAGTCAAAGTGACATTCTCCTAGCAAGTTTGATCTATGGCCTTTTGAATATTATGCATGATAACATCAACCAAGAACTAATCAAATATCATTGTCTCCTTCGTGTCCTTAGCCTTCTTAAGCTTTTCTTGAAGTTGTTGAAAAGCTTCATCACATGTCAGTGTGGGGCTGAGAAGCACAAAATTAGCAAAGCGAACTCTTAATTTAGCAATCTCTATAGCCAGATGTTACTTTTGAGCCTAGGTTGTTTCAAGTTATCCTTCCATGATAATGGATTTGTCCCTTCCTTCTAGCAGCTCCGACTGGGTTGTAGTGATTATATTCGGAAGGTTAAAGACATCTGGAATCAATTGCCTAGTTTTCACCAATCGGTCTAGCAACTCCTTGTGCTAGGCTATGCTCAATTTGCCACTAATTATTCTTGTGAACATCTGTACATCTCCAAGTGCAAAAATTTTTAGTATAGACATCATAGGTAAGTTTAATGCCTTAGTAATTCTATCAGTAACCACCTATGTTGCTATCTCCTACCCATGGTGCTACATCACCAAGACAATTTCCCTCTCGTCCTCCTCTAGATGTACTGAGAAAGTAGTGGCATTCCCAAATATTTCTAGTGATGAAGTGTCATAAAGTCAATGCATCGATTGGGTCGCATATACGAGGCCGCATATACGCGGCCGTGTCGACACAGGCCCATCGACGTAGCCTCCCTACGTCGATGTGGCCCCATTTACGCAGCCACCCTTCCCGGCCTATAAATATGAGGGCCTTCCACCTCATTTAGGCATCTTTTTGAGTAGTTGTAGCGAAGCTCTTGCAGTTTGCTCCCGTAAGAGATAAAATATTTTCCAAGTGCCCACAACAGGTGTAAGAAAAGCGATCGGATCTTTATTTGAGCGTTGATGTATCTGAGCCCGTTGGTGTGATGGCAATAAAGATGAACTGTTCAAGCATACCTTGCAGCATTTCGACTTAGTTATTTCATGCATTCAATAGTTTAATATATTTATGCTTTATTAATTATTTGTTTATGCTTTATTAGTTACTTGTTGATTATTTATGTTTTCAGTATTATAATTTCAATCGTTATTGTTCATCCGTAGTTCGTTAAAGACATAAGTATGACCATCTCGAATGTAATCCAAACACTTGGTAAGCCCAGTGACGCTTAATGTCTGGTGACCCAGTAGTGTTAGGAAATGCTCAAAACGTGCTCAGAAAATGGGACTGGATACTTATGTTAGGAGTAGTTAGAATATAAACTAGGATAATTAGAGATTAGATAATAGTTTATTCCTTACTTTCATACCTTAATTAGTCACCGAAAAGATAATTAAAAAGATATAAAAATCATTAGCCTTAGTCTCACTTAACCATTGTAAACAGAACCTCACAAGTAAGATTAGGATGACAACGGCTGTTCTAACCCAAGGTTTCACTGGTCAGAAGTCTGGTGTATGTTAAGTGCTTACAATCTGCGAATTTCAACTGAGTTGCGCATGAACGCTTGTGATTCGTATGGTTGGGCGTAGGGATACCTAGTCGCTCATCATTGGCGCAGTTGCTGAGGACTGTTAGTCCTACATGCGTCATCTGACTTTAGTGAAATTATCATTTAAGTTGTTGGAACGAACCCAAGGTAGAAATATTTCCACACACTAGGAAAATTTAAGTTAATTATAAGATACACCGGTTACATGGACCATCTGACGTCCAATATATCTTCTGATAAGAGAGAGGTATTTGAACCACCGGTGCCGCAAGAATGTCAGGTGGTGTACAAACATCCCGATGAATATGTCCCTAATTTCACATTCATCCTACATCAGGATGAGCATCTTCGATGGCGGGACATGGAGGGTAGCATCGTGCTACCGCCCGACCGAGCAGCTCCTGCGATGCTATATCACAATCTGGGCAAATTGGGCATCCAGGACCGGGTGGCGAAGTATGTCATGGAGGACCATGACTACCGGGACTATCGCCCTATAGAAGCTCAACGGATAAGAGATCAACAGCAGGCTGAGAGATATGAACAATAGAAGGGGAAACATTTCAGTAACCCCTTATTCTCACAAGGGCCACAAAACGATGGGGATCCTGTATTTCATAATACCCATTCAACCAAACTTCACTTGGGGCTATAGATCCTCCAGTCAGCCATTCAGAACAAACCTCCAAGTGATCACGATCCTCAAGGGGATGGCGAGTCATGTAGCAAAGCTGGAGGAGATTACCGTGACTGCCACCAGGGTAGATGGGGAGATCAACGTCGGAGCGGTGGCGATGCCTCTCCTTCTTCTTCGTCCTCCCCCTCTCCTGTGTCTTCATCCAGCTCAGGCTCTGAGCATAACAGGGGAAGGCTGGAGAGAAAGGATGGTGGTAAACAGGTTCGAAGGGGGCAATGTGAGGAAGCACACAACCAATCGCGTGGCCCTCACCAGCATGAAAGAAGAGGTAGCCGAAATCATCACAGATGTCATAGTCCCCAATAGGACTATGATTCAGATGAGCCATTGTTAGCTACTCAAAGCATGCTCCAAATTGTAGAGACAGTTCACATTCCAAGCAGGCACATGAAGGACAGTTGGATCAAGCGTGTTGATATGAATAACATCCCCAAATTTGAAAGGGGATACAACTATGATCCGCAGACCCACCTGCAGGCGTTCCATGATGCCTGCACCTTACAAAACATTGATAATGATTGGCAACAGTTGAAGCTGTTTCCTCACACACTCATCAAAGAAGCTGAAAGTTGGTACCAGTCCTTGGAGCCGAAATCAATCAGAAGATGGAGTACGATGCTTGAAATCTTTAATGACAAATATCAAACGTACTCTAGAGTGTCGAATCTAAGACGGCAGATCCAAGGTTGGAAACAAGGAAATCATGAACCCTTGGATGCCGTCATGAGTAGGTATTACTCACTGTTGCATCGATGCCCTGGTCATGATTACTCTCAGCAGGCACAACTTCGCCACATTATTGATGGGCTCCGTTTTGAAACACGAAAGACCCTCAGTGTGTACGCCAAGGGACAACTGTCAGAGCTAAGGGCCCATCAATTGCAGCGACTCATTGATCAAGTGGCCAAAGAGGAAGGAGAACTTAGAAAAAAGGAGAGTGCAAAAGAATTCAACCGGTACCCTTCCCTTAAGAAGAGGGAGGTCCAATTCTGTGATGAGGAGGACGCGTCACCTCTGGAAGCAGTGGTGAATCGGAAGACTTTGCCGTTACAAAAGTTTGCATCTGAAATGTCGGCAAAGGTGGATAAAATGTGGGACTCTTTGGATGAGAAATTTCAAAGTGTATTGAAAATTGTAGAAGAGTCCAGAGAACAAGGTAGTAACTGTGATCAACATAGAAAGAAGGGAGCTGAACGTGCCCTACATAAGGGTAAGAAAAAAGTTGTTGTAGCAGAGTAGGTTGTAGACTCTGACATCAAGGAGGAAGATGGATGTGGCGTATGCCAATATGAGCATCCTTAGGGATGCTTTCCTGTGGTGTCAAACCTTCAGGAGTCTAGGGTGTATGTCTTGAACCCTCATTTGGCACAGCGGCAGACACCCCAAAGGTTGCCTTATCTACAAGGCAACCCTAGGCGATTCTACCAGCAGCAGCAAGGATATTATCCGAGTGGAATGCCCCCGCAACCGTATGAATACTTCCAACAGTGGCAACAACCACAAGCGTGGGGGATGTCACCTCCAAGGTAGCAGTACCCTTACAAGCAGTCAGATCCTTATGGGTACTATGTTCAACAACCGATCTCTCCAAGAGACTCTTCTAGTTATGCGGCCTTTCCCAGTTACTACCATCCCCCTGAATATTTTAAACATCCATATCCATCACCCAGGGGGACAAATCCACATCTCTTCTACGCTTTGTCACCTTCTTCTACCATTCCTCCACACCATCCCTCTCAATGTCCACTCACTCCATTAATGCAGGGAAAAATACCATCATGGCCATAGCACAGAAACGCTACGAGGGCTGTTAACTTACAACCAGCACCTCAGCTAAGTGGATCAGAATCCAAACAATGCAAATGTCCTTTTTTTCAGCCCAATAATCTGAACAAACCCTCACCTACGCCTATGGCCTGTACCTCCAAACCTACCAACACCTCTACTATCATACCGCCTGAGCAGTCCTCCACTCTGCCACACTCCAACGTCCAAATGGTCATGCTCATACATGTCGTAACCGACTGGATCAAAGCAAGTTCTCTTCCCCAGAAATTGACAGATCCGGGAAGCCCCCTCATATATCTTCAGGTGTTGGGAACGAGTCGTGTAAAGCTCTTCTGGACTCAGGGTCAGGGGTCAATTTAATCTCTCATGACATCTATAAGAACTGGAACCTGTCCCTACTACAGAAGAGCAACATTTAGCTTGAGTTAGTAGACCAATCCATCACCATTCCTTTAGGTTTGGTGGAGGACATTGTGACCACCGTTTGTGGGTGGTCCTATCCTGCTAATTTCCTGGTCATCCGTGTCAAGAACTGTAAGGGGAACTTCCCAATCATCATGGGAAGATCCTGACTAAGCATGGTGAACGCACGACTAGGACTCCGAGATCTGTCCCTGGAAATTTCAAACGAAAATCCTTTTGGGAAGATCGAAAAGAAAAAAGTTCCATAAATCACGTACAGTGACTCGGGATGCAACTATGTGCAACAGTTATGGTCCGCTAAGCAAATATCCATTCAGGCATGCAGTCGGTGTACCGAGGAATCACCTATTCAACAGTGCCTGTACATAGCAACCACTAACCAAGAGGGCACCTAGTGGTTAATAGCTGATCCTACTAGCAACATGTTATGCATGGAACTGTTTGAGGGGCTAGTGCAAGCCTATGTTGAAAGCACGGATGTGATGGAGGAGATTCATCAATAGACCTCCATCGTTGATGACTAAGATGACTGGGGAACGCTACACATCCCTGAGAGCTTCAAACAAGAGCCCCTTGGGCTAAAGTCTTTATTAGCTCACTTAGAGTATGCATTATTGCAAAATGGCAAGTCGGTAATTATCAATGCTGCTCTTGCTCCTGAACAGAAAAAGAAGTTGCTGGTGATGGTAAACAAATGGGTTGCTGCATTCGCGTGGTCCTATCCTAAGTTGATAGGAGTTGATCCCAGAATCTACCAGCACCGGATCTACCTTGACCCTTCAATGAAGTCACGACAACAGCCACAAAGACGATTGAATCCCAAATTGAAGCAGACCGTAAAAGATGAAATTGAACAATTGCTTAAGGCAGGATTCATCTATTCTGTCGTTGATAGTGAATGGGTTAGCCCACTCGTTATCGTACCAAGAAAGGTGGCAAGTGGAGGGTCTGTATTAATTTCCGGTTGCTCAACATGGCAACCTTCAAGGACCACTTCCTGCTCCCATTTGTGGACCAGGTGTTGGACACCATCGCAGAACACCGATACTACAGTTTTTTAGATGGTTATAGTGGTTATAACCAAATCCAAATAGCACCAAAGGATCAGGCCAAAACAACGTTCACAAGTCCATGGGGAACTTTTGCATATAAAAAGATGCCCTTTGGCCTGTGCAATGCACCTGCGACGTTCCAATGCCTTGTCCTAAGTATCTTGCAATAACAAATCAGCAATGGTGTAGACTTCTTCATAGATGACTTCTCCACCTATGGTGCCACATTCGAGCAAGCCTTGGATTGTTTAGAGCAGGTTCTAAAGAGGTGTGTAGACACCAATCTGTGGCTCAATTTGCAAAAGAGCCATTTGATGGTCCAAGAGGGCATTATGTTGAGGCATCGCATCTCATCGACAGGGATCAGCATAGACCCTGAAAAGATCAGGGTCATCCAAGGAATTACCTGCAAACCAAGTACTATCAAAGATGTGCGGTCATTCCTTGGACACACTGGTTACTACCGGCGTTTCATTGAGTGCTTCTCGAAGATCACCCGACCGTTGGTAGAGCTTACAAAGAAGGATGCTCCATTCATATGGACCAAGGAATGCGAGTCTTCATTCCAAAAGCTAAAATAAAAACTTGTAGAAGCTCTGGTTCTACGGGCACCAGATTGGTCCAAACCCTTTCACATTATGACGAATGCCTCCAACTACGCCTTGGGAGTTGTGCTTACACAATGTGACGATCAAAAATGTCCATATTATATCCAATGTGCAAGCCGTAGCATTGTAGGTGCATAGCTAAACTATACCACCACTGAGAAAGAGTTGATGGCGGTGGTGTTCGCATTAGACAAATTCTGGCACTATGTGCTCGGATACGAGGTGTTTGTACACACTGACCACAGTGCTATCCGATTCATGATGAACAAACCAACGGTGAGCCCCCGCATAATCCAGTAGCTAGTGATTCTTCAGGAGTTTGATCTTACCATGGTAGACAGAAAGGGAACTGAGAATGTGATCGCTGACCACTTGTCTCAGTTACGATGGGATGACACAGAAGAGGAGGAGCCTTTATCCGACCAGTTTCCAGATGAACTCCTCTTCACAGGCGTCGTTGATCCTCAAGCACCCAAGGAATTTCCTTAGTTCAGCTACATCCTCACCTACCTTACAATCCAAGAGTTACCAAAGGAGTGGAACCATTGGCAAAAATAGCAGTTTCTCCATAAGGCCAAGCATTTCATGGAAATCAACGGCCACCTCTACAAGGTGTGCATAGAAGGCTTGGTTCAATGGTGTGTCCTTGATGGTGTGTCCAAGATGCTCACGAGGACCCTTATGGGGGCCACTATGCTAGACACTGAATGGTCATTAAAATCCTCCTTGCATGGTATTATTGGCCTACATTTTTCAGGGACGTACAATGGTTCACCCGCTCCTACGAACGATGCCAAAGAGATGGTGGGATGACAGCATGGTTGGAGGGACCTCAACAGTGGATCCAGCCACTAGAGCCCTTCAATATCTGGGGTATCGACTTCATGGGGCCCATCACCCCCTTGTCAAATGAAAAGACATACATCATCGTGGCAGTGGACTACTGTACAAAGTGGGCAGAAGTGGTAGTCGTCATCGACTGTTCTTTCAACACCGCCGCACAATTTGTCCAGCAACAAATCGTTATCGGGTTTAGAGTGCCACGTGCACTCATTTCTGATAATGGGACTCACTTCACGAGTGTCACTTTTCGAAAACTCATGCAATGCTTAGGGGTAACACATAAATTCCCAACACCCTATCACCCCTAAGCCAATGGGCAGGCCGAAGTCACCAATAGGAAGATCACCAAGATCCTTACCCGAACCATTAGCAAATACAGGAGGGATTGGAGTACCAAGCTCAACGATGCCCTATGGGCTTATCGCTCCACTTGGAAACTTCCTGTAGGGTACTCTCCCTATGAGTTAGTGTACGGAAAGTTGGCAACACTTCCAATCCAAGTAAAACTCCGGACACTATCCACCACCTATGACCTCGATCTTGACCTACCGCTAGCATAACGAGAACGATTAGTCAATTTAAGTGTGTTAGATGAGAACCGATCAATGGCCCTATTTTCCAATGAAACCCACAAGGCCTATAACAAGAAAAGACATGATCTTAGGATTTGGAAGGTCACATTTCGATGTGGAGACAAGGTATTCTATTGGAACCCCTCACATGTATCCCAACCGACAAAATTTCAGACACTATGGGAGGGACCTTATATTATCTCTGAAACCTTCCTATCCGAGGCCTTGCTCATCCACAAACTTGGGGATCCCACCAAAACACAATTAGTCAACCACCAACAACTCAAACCTTTTCGTGAGCTCCACACAACCAGTGCCACCACCTTGTCATCAGTCGATCATTCACGCTCCATCTTTTGCATCCCCTCCTTTCCACACAGTCATGGGGGAGACACTCATCCCTACTGATCCATTTCATTGCACCCCTCACCATTTTGTCATTTTTTGTTTTACGCTTTTTTGTTTTACACTTTTTTGTCTTACCCTTTTTGTTTTACACTTCTTTGTTTTCCACTTTTTGTTTTACACTTTTTTGTTTTACACTTTTTGTTTACTATTTTTCGTGTTTTTTGTTTACATTTTGTCATCATATTGTTTGACGCGGTCGATTTTTGTTACGATGGGTACTGTAATCATCTTCCTTGTTATCTAGCTCCTGCCATTGCATGGTTGTCCTTGGATTTTACGTCATTTTCACTTCATAAACTCGGCAGTGAGTCCATGTCATCCACCCATTCACCATTCCATGGGTTTCCTTTTGTCACGAACATGTAACCCCTTTGTGTAACAAACATTTTAATCAATGTGTGACTTGTGCAGTTATCTGATTGAGGGATGGCCCATTGGTTTGAATCGAGTGTGACTTTAAGGGGAATGCTTTATTCGTTGTTCTGTTCTGTTCCCTGGGTTGCTGGTGTGTCTTTATGGATTTCCTACCACTCCAAGTCTCTCTCCACAGAAGCTTTTGGGTAGTTCGACCTTGCATGGTGTGGTCCTCACTGAAAAAAAAAAGCAACAAACAAGAAAAAATAAAAAAATAAAAAAACTAAGCATTCAAAGCACACCCCTTGGTTGAATGCATGCAAACACACATGGGTCTTCGCATGGTGTGGTTCCCCCACACAAAAGAAAAGACAAAACGAATCGCGATGGGAATTCAAAGCACACCCCTTAGACCGCCTCTCATAGGCCACACACACTGGTTATGGGACCTTCTTGGTCCCCTCTAACTTTGTCCCGTTTCACTTCCTTCTTCTCACGTTTCCTGGAGTGGTGGTTCTCTGTGGGGTCATTCTTGTTTCCTTGGGGGATAGTCAGGCCTTCATCTATCGCTGCAAGGTCACTGTTTGTGGATGGTTTTGGGTCTGACCTCAAGAAAGGTTCTACCGGGTCACTTAACCATGTTCTCACACGGGGTTTCATGTGGCCAACACTCAAAATTTCCATTCTCTCCTCTTCCTCTATTCCCGCTTCTTTCCGTACTCACCTCACTATCCTTTTTATGTTTTGTGTGTTTGTCGTGTTTTTCGTCGATCTCTCATGCCTTGGCGGGTTCTCTTGGTTTAGCGTCTTCATGGGTCACCACCATTTATCAGCACCCGGGCCCGCGGACCCTGGTGTTGAGGGTATGCAAGGGCTACAAAGGTTGTTGCCTGCTATGGGGAGGACCCACCTGTGTATTCCTAGTTCCGCCTGTTAAGCCTCCAATCCTTTGGATTCATTGGTTATTTGTTTTCAGTGTCCCATCGTTCGATTTCATCCTCGCAAGAGCTCTTTTTGACCCCCGTTCTCCAATTTTGTCTCTTTTTTGCCCTCCATTCCCTTCCTCATGTCCTCAGCCTTGATCAGGCCTTTTCTATGTTTCAATCGCCTTAATTTCCACTTTCACATTCTTCATTTCGAGTGTTTTATGGGTTGGTCAATGCTGGTCCACGGGTGAATGGTGCTGCATATACGAGGCCCTGTATACGTAGTGCCTGCATATACACGGTTGCATATACACGGCCCCGTCGACGCAGTGCCTAACCCTTATATATACCCCGCCGCACTTCTTCATTTTTCATCATTTGGAGTCCAAATTGAGGGGAGTTTTTGCCGTTTTTTCTACCTAACCCTTCCCAACGCACATACATTCTATCGCGTGTCCGCATCAACATGTCCTTGCTCCTTTTACGCAACCGGAGGTATGCTCTCAGTTGTGGGGGGTGGTGCCCTTGTGTAATTAATTAATTAATTAATTAGTTGTTAATTACAAAAACTTTGGCCCTAATTCCTAAATTAACACTCTAGGAGACTTAACAGTGTGCTTGTGCCATTAACATAACTTGGTCAAACTAAGAAAGTATATACGAACCATCTTCAATTACTTATGAACAGTCTAATGGACGGTTATGTTGCTTGTAGATGGCACCCAAGCCGAGGCACCCAAGGGACGAAGGATCATAACAACCAAAGGACAAGCACCCACGCCTGGGAAGAGGACGAGGTGTGCAACCGCTAGAGTATGCGAAGGGCTCTCATGCCACTGGGCCCTTCCACGAACGACCTGACATAGAATCTGTTCATCAGATTCCCAAAAGGGAGATTCCCAGCGAGCAATCGCTCGGGGATGAGACTCCTAGGATAGCACCACGGCTTGAGGTCACCTTGACCTAAGCTTGCCTTGATGCTATCACACCACGCGAGGTGTAATGGACAGTCCTCCAAGAGTTAAATTTTGGACCATTCCTCGAGCACGCTCCAGACGACATGAGGCTCCAATTGTAGAACTCTCTGATGTGGCCAATCATCACAACTAGTGATGAGTGGTACTTACGAGAAACTTATCTCTTCTGGACGAATCGGCAACCAAGATCAAGAGTAAGAATCAAAGACATTTATGTCTCTTACTCTTCAGAAGCAATAGCGCAAGCTCTAGGGTTACCTGAAATTGGGGCAGATGTGGCAGAAATTCCAAAATAGGCTGATCCAGAAGTGAAGGCGCAATGGACCCAACAGTGCTATGGGGTAGAGCACAAGGAATTCAGCTCTTTAACCAAGGCGAAGAGAGTCTACTCAAAGATCGCGTCTTACCATTTGAATCCAACAGTAAGGCCCAGCAACCTACAGCCTTCTCCGCTCGTGCGTGTGTCGCCTTGAGTGGAAAATTTCTCATGAGTCTTCCACAGCTATTGTTTCTGGAGATTGAAAAGAGGTTCGCATAGAACGAACATGGAAGACGAGCTCTCCCCTTTCACTGCCTAATCCAAAAGTTGTGCAAACGGGTAGGGATAGCACAATATTCTAATGACATAATTCGGCGTGCCCCAATTACCTTGTGGTGAGAGATGATGAAAGACAAAACTCCTACCGCCACACAGACAGAGGAAGAGCAGTAACCACCTCCACTACCTGCACAAACAACGCAGCCAAGCTCACAAACCATAGCAGAATACATCCGCTAGATCCGAGAAATGCTCTTGAGTCAACAAGAGCCATCTGGCAGGACTAGCGGAGAAGAAGACACTTCAGTCTATTGCCCTACCATGAGCCACCTAGAACAAGTGGCTCAATCAATCAGCTTTCTTGAAAGGATAGGGCCGATATTTTCCACCACCCAAGCACCCATTTCAACCAGAATAGATCCAAGCATTCGAGATGTATCAACTACAACCCAACAGTTATTCCCTAAAATCTTAGGGAATGCTGCTACCTTCTTAGTACGCTTGGAAGATGGTGAGGGGGCGATGGTCCTAATAATGCAGCACCAGGGACAAGAAGTTGCAGCCAAAGTGGTTGCTGATATAATTGCTACGGTTCTCAATGCACTGACAGCACCTATACTAGACATCCATGGACTACAAGATGTACAAGTGTCTGCCTGAACTTCACGTAGCAATATTGATGCAGCCCAAGATGAAGAATTGTTGGACCGACTCGTGGGAATCGGGCAACCACTTCCGGATGTCTTCGACCTTCCGAACAACATCACTGCGACCTAGTCGAAGCTACTCTTGGCAAGGGGCAAGAGCCTTGTTTTGGAAGGGCAACTAGAAGCTGCTCAAGTCGCTTGTCAGTGCTTAGCAACGAAGGTAGCCCAATTAAGAGCCCAGCTTGCTGATCCAGCCATCCTCAATCATGAAATCACCAAAGATAAAGCTTTTCAACAGCTTCAGCTTAAACTTCAGGTTGTTGAGGATGTTCGGGAGACAGTGATCCTCGACAAGTCCATAGCAGACGCCCGAGCGTCTCTTAGAGAAGGACTTGGCGGAGATTCGCCAAGAGAACGTGCAGCTGACCGCAAAAGTTCATCGCCTACGTAATGTTGGTGCAGAGAATGAACACATGAAGGATTTTATCTACCAACAGCAAAAGGAGCTAGCCATGGTGAATGCAGACATAAGAAAGTTGGCAGCTGAAAATCAGAATCTATCAATGGAGGAGGTTTGAGCATTACGACAGAAGTCTACAATCGAAATTTTTGCTTGGAAGAATGAGGCCCTAAAATTCAAAAAAGTTAAAAATCATTACAGGGACCAAGTGGGATTGCAGAAGGAGGTAAACGAGAAGCACATTCAAGTCACTAAAGCCCAGATGAACCAAGTGCTCCAACAGCTCTGAGAGAGAGGCGATGTATGGTCATCTATCTTCGATGGGTTGAACGCCTACAATAAAGTGGAAATCCGTCTAAAGGAGCTGCAAATTGAAGAAATGACAAAATACATGGAGTTGGCCAACCTTCGGTATGTAAACCTAGTTATGCTCATAGCCGGGAGACCGCGGTCAGAGTTAGAAAAACAAGTGGTCACCTCGTATTCCCTATACGAGGGTGAGTTCCAGGTGCACAAGGCAACAAAACAGAAGCTGGCAACACCAAACGCGGAACTCAAGGTCCTCCGCACAAGCTTTGAATGTCAATGTACCATCACGGAGGACCTGGCCCAAAGAATGAGTGACTACCAGCAACTGCAGGCATCAATCCGAGCGTTCAATATCGAACGCAAGCAGTTCGCAGCTTGGTTTGTCAATTTAAAAGAACTCATCCCGGTGTTGCCTTGCCCTTGGGAAGTTCCAGTTCCAGCACACATTGGAAAAGCCACCTAGACTGTGAACGACCCCAGAAGCAAAGAAGAGAAAATGAGGGCTCTCTTAGAGGCTTTCCGGCCGTCTCCAAAAGTTGCAGCTGCTGCGGGGTTACTGACATCCATGCTGCCACCAACGCATGGACCAGAGGCTGGAGAAGGTCCGTCAGAAATACCGTCCCCAAAGACGATGTGATCTTCTCCAGCAATTTTGTGCATCATCCTACACAACCGAGGCTCCAAGACCAGCGAGGTGTTCAATTTTGTCTCTAAACACCACCATTTTTGTAATTTGTCCCCCTCTGTAACTTGGGCACTTGGTAAATTCATGTTGTGTCATGTGTGTGTCATTTATGTGTTTAAGTTATGTGTGTTGTAAATAAGAATCCATACCTTCCAAATTGTAAAGTAACTCAAGGACGAGTCTTTGCTCAGTCGTGGGGGTATGATGAAGTGTCATAAATTCAATGCGTCAACTGGGCCGTGTATACGGGGCTGCATATACGGGGCCGCATATACGTGGCCGCGTTGATGCGGGCCTGTCAACGTAGCCTCCCTGCATCGACGTGGCCCCATTTACACAGCCACCCTTCCCGACCTATAAATATGAGGGCCTTCCGCCTCATTTAGGCATCTTTTTGAGTAGTTGTAGTGAAGCTCTTGCAGTTTGCTCCCACAAGAGATAGAATATTTTCCAAGTGCCTACAACAGGTGTAAGAAAAGTAATCAGATCTTTATTTGAGCGTTGATGTATCTAAGCCCATTGGCGTGACAATAATAAAAACGAACTGTTCAAGCATACCTTGCAGCATTTAGACTTAGTTATTTCATGCATTCAATAGTTTAATATACTTATGCTTTATTAATTACTTGTTTATGCTTTATTAGTTACTTGTTGATTATTTATGTTTTCATTATTATAATTTCAATCGTTATTGTTCATTTGTAGTTCGTTAAAGACATAAGTACGACCATCTCGAACATAATCCAAACACTTGGTAAGCCTAGTGACGCTTAACGTCTGGTGACCCAGTAGTGTTAGGAAAGGCTCAGAATGTGCTTGGAAGATGGGACTAGATACTTATGCTAGGAGTAGTTAGAATATAAACTAGGATAATCAGAGATTAGATAATAGTTTATTCCTTACTTTCCATNGCAGATTTTGATCGAATCGCGCATGAATGCTCATGATTCGTATGGTTGGGCGTAGGGATACCTAGCCACTCATCATCTAGGAATTATTACTATTGTGAGAGAGAGACTATTACCTCTTAGACGCTAAGAGTTGATCTCACGAGCAACTGCATTCTTTGGGTTCAAAATATTGGCCCACCTCCCTCCATCTAGCTAATGGTTTGATCCACTTTATTGAAGTGACTCATTGTTGGATGATACATAGATGGATCGCCATCACTCATTCTTGCTCACTTCTCTTGCTCATGCAAGAGCTACTCTCAAATCTGGCACATTTGTTCAATGGTAGCATGGGACTTTGATGTTGTTTCGTAAGTGAACAGTGGAGGTGATGGTTGTTGCTCCTCTTCCTTGGTTATGGCAAGGATGTTGTCTTTCATCATTTCTTCCTAAGAGGCTAAATGAGTATGTAGGATTCTATCATGAGCATAGCGAATTATTCTTGTCCTTTTGTATGATTTCCTAATGAGGTAGGGAAAGAGCAGAGCCTTTCTTCCATGTTCGTTTTCCTTAAATCACTTTTCTATCTCCAAATAGGTCAACCATGGAAGGTTCACAAGGAATTTTCCACTCAGAGTAACACATGCATGGGCAGAAAAGGTAGTTACCTTACTTGGCCTCATCATCAAATTAAGGTGGTAGGCTACTATCTTGAAATATACACGTTCTACTAAGGTGAGTGTGTCATACTCCTTACAGTCCACTCCATAACATCAATGGGTCCACTCCTTCTTTGCCTCTGGGTCTACTTTGTAGAGATTTCTACCAAATTTGTTCTAATATTAGGCAACCCAAGGGCCTACGCAATGGCATCCACCGAGTAGGACACCTTGATGTCTTTTATCTTCATAGTGGCTCTTGCCCACCTATCGTTCTAAAAGAGATATGTCTCTCTAATGTACCATTCCATACTAGAAGTGATGATTGGCCACATGGAAGAGTTTTGCAACTAGATCTTGACTTCTAGTGAATCATATTCTAATAATGGTCCAAAGTTCAATTCTTAGAGAATTGAATGTTAGATGTCACCAGGATTGATTTGATTAAGGCAAGCTTGAGTCAATGTGACCTCAAGTCTTGGCACTAATCTTGATGCTTCATCTAGATGCAATTGTTTAGTTATGGTTGCTTCTTTGAGAATCTGTTGGACAAATTCCACTTCAGGCTCCTTCCACAGAGGTCCCATCACATGAGTTTTTGTTGCCTATTCTTTGGCTTGTTCCATATGCTTCCTTCTAGCTCTAGGTCATTTTTCCCTTGGTTGAGATGGTCCTCCTTCCTGTAAACATTTTGATTTAGGTGCCATCTATAATCACAACATGACCAATGATTAGCACTTAATGGATAACTTTAAAACATTTGGAATATCTTATCCCTTAGGGTAGTTATATTTGGCTAAGTTGTGATCATAGCTAGTTTGATTATTTTAATATTATTTTATTACTATCTAATTAAATAAGTTATCGAAGTCTGTTGGAAGGGTTTAACTCTCATAGGTTGATGATTTAATATTATTTTATTCATTAAACCCATAGGGGAGTTAGAAAAAGTCTGAAAAATTTTCTATTAAAAACTTAAGGTTTGCCACAACATAAAGCATACCTCCAAAAGTTGTAGGGTTGAAGAATAGAGTGAATTAGACAAACGGTTTGAAAGTTGTGGGCTCTAGAAGGTTTTGAGCTTTGAAAAATTGCAAAAACTCCCCTCATATTTGAAGAAAATGGAAAAAAATTCCCAAGTGGTGAGTGCTATGTATAGAATTTTTCCCATGTGTCAATTGGGCCTCATGGATGGGGCCTAACTGACACGATCAGCTATGTCAACTGGGCTTAGTCAACATGACTATTAACCATCATTGACCAAGTCAAAATTCAAAAAAATACAAGTTTTTGAATGAAATTGGAGTCAAATGGAAGCCCAAAAAGCCAAGAACACAATGAAACACGTGAATAGGGCTTAAGATTTCTAAAAAGATGGAGAATGATTAGAGAAATGCCTTAAGGAGCATACAGTTGGATGCAACCAATGGGGAATGCAAAATGCCAAGGATAAGGGACTTAACTAGCCCAACCAAGAGCTATGTAAGTGGGTCTTCACATAGTAGGCTTATGCCCTTTTTTCCTTTACATAACCTCAACTAAGAAGTCCATGAGTCCCACAGCTGATTAATGGTTGAAAAAAGTTAAGGACCAAATCCCAAAGAATCTACTTAAGAATTTCAACATGTTAGACTAAAACACTAAACAAAAACATGAAAATCGACAATGAGGTGAGTAATGGTAAGCATTGATCAATGGGATAAAGAGTGGAATGGGTCTCCCAACCATGGTCACATGAAGTCCCTTATGAAGTTATGATTAAATAACCTAATAAAAGTCCAACCTTAGTCCAAATCAAAATTGACCACTTTCAGTGACTTCGCATCACCACTCCAGGATTAGTCTAACCCCTCAAGACATAAGAATACTCCCATAGACAACCACTATTCTTTATTTGAGAAAAAAAGAGAAGCAAGAAGTGAGAAAGGGCCTTAGTTAGAGGGAACTTTTAGGCATGGGTAACATGTCTTTCTAGTCCCATAACTAGTTCTTATAGCCTATTTATTTTGTCTAAGGAGTGTTGTTTGAATTCCCATCATGTTTTTTTTAAGGAAACCATACCATGTAAAAACTTATTCAACTTCCTGCTATTAGTCAACATAGAATGGTAAGAAATCTATGAAAACACACATGCACTCAAGCAAGTAGAGATGCACAAAGAGTATTGAATCCCTATAAAGTCACATTCTTTTCAAATCTTTGAATCTTTCCCAAGTTTGGAAACTACCAAGGTCACAAGTTTGTTAAAGTTTTATTAATGAAAAAGGGACCTCTTACTTCTAAAACTAGAAAAACCATAGAGTTGGTTGATGGGTGGATGATGTGAACTCGCTACCTATTCCATGAAAAAGAAACCTATCTTAGTCATCGATCATAAAAATTCAAAAATAGAAAATCAAAAACATTAGGTACAAACCATCATTAGTAAACAACTACAGCATCACTGAGTCCTATTGGCAATAAAGCAATTTTATTAGAAGATAAGAAAAATTCATACCAAAACAAAGTATACAAGAAATTGTAAAATATTCAAGAAAAAAAAAACATAGAAATGATGTTGTAAAACAAAAATTTGGAAAAATAACAAAGTGTAAAACAAAATTATTATAAAAACAACGAAAGTGTGAAACAAAAAGGTGTAAAAACAAAAAAGTAGATAAATTGAGAAGCCACTTATATAGTTAGCATGGATGGCCATCTTCCCCATGATTGAGTTGAAAGGAGGAGATTTGAAAGATTAGGTAAGGTCATCCATTCGATGAGGCATTGCTTACATTGGCTTGCATGGGCTCATGGAAAGGTTTGACTTGTTATGTGTTGACTAGCTACTTTTTGCTTGGGCTCTTAGGTTTGTAAATCAACATGGCCCTAAAAGAAAAGGTTTCATAAATGATATAAGGCCCTTCCCATAGCATTTGATACTTAGTTTGTTGAGGTACTTGTGTGGATTTCTAGTAGAAAACCTTATCTCTAGGTTGAAATTTCACTTTTCTTATCCTAAGGTCATGGCATTATTTATTGAATGCTTTATGAACTTCATTCAAGGATAGGGTGACCAAATGATTCTCATCTAGCATGTTAAGGTTGATCAATCTCCCTTTTTATGCTACACTCTAGTCAAGTTTAAGGTCACAAGTTGTTGAAAGAGTACAGACTTAAGATTAAATTGGAAGAGTTGGTAATTTTCTGTACATCAGCTCTTAGGAAGGGTAGCCTATAGGGAGTTTTCATGTTGAGCAGTATGCCTAGAGGACATCATTAAGTTTTGTGGGCCAGTGTCTCCTATATTTGCTAATTATTCTTATTAAGATTTTTGTGATCTCCCTATTGGTTACCTTTACTTGACCATTGGCTTGGGGGTGGTAGGATGTTGTTAATTTATGTTCAACCCCCAAGCATTACATGAGCTTACGAAAAGTAGCACCTGTAAAATGAGTACCATTGTCAGAAATCAATGCATTTGGCACCCCAAACCTGTTTACAAGATTTTGTTGTACAAATTGTGTAGCAATGGAAGATGTACAGTCAATGACAGCTACTACTTCTACCCATTTCATATAATAGTCAATGGTGACTATTATGTACCCCTTTCCATTTGACATGGGTGCGATGGGACATATGAAGTCTATGCCATAAATGTTAAAGGGTTCTAGTAGTTGGATCCACTACCAAGATTTCTCCATTCGAGCAGTCATCCCATCGTCTCATTGACAAAGTAAACGAATTGATGGGAATTCCTAAATATTGTTCTTCGATAGTACCCTACCATCAAGATTTTAATGGTCATGCATCTCCTTGCATAGTGACCTCCAAAAGGATCCTTGTGAGCATCTTGAAGAACATGTAGTTGGTCAGCATCAGAAACACACCAACAAGTCAAGCCATCAGTGCATACCTTGTAAAGGTGTCCGTTAATCTTCATGAAGCATTTTGCTTGATGAAGAAACTATTTTTTTCTTCTGATGGTCTAACTCTTATGGCATCTCTTAAGTGGAAAGATAAGTGAGGATGCCATTGTATCATTTTGGTTCAGCAGGCACTTCTTCATTTATTATACTGGCAAAGAGGATTTCATCACGGAATTGATTAGAGAGTGAACTCTCTTCCTCTTTATTGTTCCATTGTAATTGAGACAAGTAATCATTAACCACATTCTTAGTCTCCTTTCGATCTACCATTGTAAGATTAAACACCTAGAAGATCACTAGCCATCATATGACATGAGGGCTCACTATTGGTTTATTGATCAGGAAGTGAATGTCACTATGCATAAACACCTTATATCCAAGCACATAGTGGCTGAACTTCTCCAAAGCATACACCACTTCAATCAGCTCTTTCTTTGTTGTTGTGTAATTAAGCTATGCATCCACAATGCTTCAATTTGTGTAGTGGATGTAATATGGATATTTGTTATTGTCCAACTACATAAGCACAACTCCCAAGGCATAGTTTGATGCATCTGTCATGATGTGAAATGGATGGGACCAATTAGGTGCTTGTAGACTTGGAGTCTCTACAAGCTTCTCCTTAAGCTACTAGAATGCCTTTTCACATTCCTTAGTCCATATGAATGAAGCATCTTTCTTTCTTTGTGAGTTCAACCAACAATTTCGTGACCTTAGAGAAATTCTTTATGAATTGCTAGTAGTAGCTAGTGTGTCCAAGAAATGACCAAACATCTTTAACGAATTCCAATTGGCGAGTTATTCCTTGGATGATCCAAATCTTTTTAGGGTCCATCTTAATCCCTACTTGAGAAACTTTTTGCCCCAACACAATGCCCTCCTAGACCATTAGATGGCTCTTTTCCTAATTAAGCTAAAAATTAGTCTCCATGCACCTTTTAAGCACTTGCTCAAGGAGGTTTAAAGCTTGCTCAAATGTAGCACCATTGGTGGAGAAGTCATGCATGAATACTTCCACCTTGCCACCAATTTGCTACTGAAAAATGCTCAAAACAAGGCGTTGAAAAGTTACAAGGGCATTACATTGACCAAAGAGCATCTAACAATATGCAAAAGTTTCTCATAAACTTGTAAATGTTGTTTTGCCCTAATCCTTGGGCACGATATAAATTTGGTTATAGCCACTATAACCATCTAGAAAACTATAATAGTAATGCCCAAAAATAGTGTTCAATACCTAGTCCACAAATGGCAATGAAAAATGATCTTTGAACATTGTCATGTTCAATATCCTAAAATCAATACAAACTTGCCACTTGTTACCTTTCTTTAACACAATTATAAGTGGGCTAACGCACTCGCTATTCGCAATTAGATAGATGAACCCCACCTTGGGAAGTTATTAAATTTTCTCTTTGATGATCTATTTTAATTTAGGGTTCAGCCATCACTGCAACTACCTCTTTGGCTTCATAGTCAAATCCATATAAATGCGATGTTGGCATATCCTAGGATCAATCCCTATGAGTTTAGGATATGACTAAGTAAAGGTTGTTGGCCATTTGTTAACGACCTTCAATAGCATCCTTATCTACTTGGAAGTAAGGTTGGCATTAATTATCATTAGCTTTTCATTTTTTGCAAATGCATATTCCATGCTCATAAGTAGAGTTTTCAAATCTAAGGGCTCCTATTTAAAACTGTTAGGGATTTACAACTCTCCCCAATTGGTATCATCAGGTTCATCATCGAAGAGTTGGTGATGAACTTACTCCAATTCATCCATGCCTTCAACATAAGCACAAGTTAGGCTCTCAGTAGGTTCCATGCAAAGTGTGCTACTCTTAGAATTACTTGTCAGCCATTGGGTGCCCTCCTATTTTTTGGTTACTACGTACTAGCACTTTTGGATTTCAGATTCATCTACACACTATCTACATGCTTTAATTGATGTGCTTGTAATAGACCAAAGTTTTCACATAGTTGCACCTTGTATTGTTGTACGTGATACATGGAATTGCTTCTTCTTGATCTTTCCAAATGTATTCTCCTTGGAAATTTCCAAGGAAAGATCTTTAATGTCCATTCACACATCAACGGTGCTCAACTAAGCCCTTTCCATGATGATTAGGAAGTTCCTCTTGCAATTGTCAACTTGGATCATCAATAAATTAGTAGGATACAACCACCCACAAACAATGGTTACAATGTCCTCCACTAATCCAAAGGGAACAAAGATGGACTAATCTACCGATTCTAAATGAATATTGCTCTTCTTTAGAGGAGGCAAGTTCCAAGCTTTGTACATTTCATGAGAAATTAGATTAACACCAGAACTTGAATCAAGAAGAGCCTTGCATGGCTCATTCCCAATAATTTGTAAGTAGATGAGAGGACTTCCATGATCAACTCTTTTCCTAGGAAGGTTGCCAGCCTTGATCTAATCAGATACAATGTGGGTTAACATGACAATATGGATCTTGGATAGAATTTGGTTTAAATGGCTCTCAAAAAAATGGATGCAAAGGATGAAGGAGACAAAGAACGACCAGCCGCATCAGTAGATGAGAGCCTAATAGTGCTATTGGCTGAGAAGAATGATCTTTTATAGGATCTGGGTTCCAAACCAGTCGAATAAGGGGCCAACTATAAGTTAACAGCCTTGGTAACGTTATGTTGCTATGGCTGCATGAGAATTTCACTCTGCATGGATGGACTAGATGATAATTGGGTTCAAGGTGGAGAAACATGTGCTGAAGGATAAGGAGGGTGATAAGGCTATGGGGACTCCCCTTTAGGAGATGGAGAATGAGTTTGGTAATACTCTGGAGGGTAGTAGTGATGCTAAAACAAAGCATGATTAGAAGAGTTACGAGGAGACATGGGTTGTTGAACATAGTATCCATACAGATTTGGTTGCCTATAAGGGTACTATTGCCTTGGTGGTGGCATCCTCCATGACTGTGGGTGCTACCACTAATGGTACTACTTGTACAGCTGTGGTGGAGCTCCACTTGGATAATAATCCTATTGTTGTTGGTGGAACTACCTTGAGTTGCCTTGAGGATAAGGTAACCCTCTAAGATTCAAAGCATGCACCCTAGATTCCTCTAAGTGTGACACAATAGGGCAACATCCTTTGGGATGTTCATATTGGCAAATATCACATCCATCACCATCATCTAATTTTGACTCCACAACCTCTTCTACTACTACAGCTTTGCCCTTACTCCTTTGGTAGGCACATTCAACTTCTTTTCTTCTCTTGTGATCATGGTTATTGATGAGTGGTGAGGTACTCCTACACTCAACCATATGAATACGAGCGTCTCACATGCGATCTGGTCAAACTCCAAGGACTAAGTGCTTACGTGCCCTAATGGAACACTTAAGGTTAATCAATCGCTGTCTTCCCAAACTTACTTGTATTGTCACGGTTGTATGGTTAAGTAAGCTTGAGGTATGTGATTTTTATATCTTTTATCTTTTAATGTCTTATGCTAATAGGGAAAGGTGAAGAGAACTAAATGACTAACTTTCATTAACTATTCACTAACTAAGTTCTAATTATCCTANCGATATCGTAGCCCGCCGTAACATCTATAAATAAGAAGCGACTTTCCCTATTTTAGGCATTGAGACTTAGACCCTTAGCCAAACTATAGCAGTTTTACCATTCTAGAGTTAGAATAATTTCCATGTGCCCGCAGTAGAAGTCTCAAAGTGAACAGATCTTTATTCGAGCAAATTGTACCTAAGCACACATTTGTGTATGGTAATAAAGATGAACNACTGAATGAAAACTCGTCCTCGAGTTCCTTACAAAATATTGGGAAGGTATGGGATTATTGACTTGAATGATACTAATAGTGAATGGGGTGACATGTGAATAGATTATCATTACAATACATGACAAAGTTAGTGTTCATGACAATAAGAGTGAACATTATACACATTTGACATTCAGCCTTATTTGGCAGCTTAGAAAGAGAGAGAGAGAGAAGGAGAAGTCTGTTGCTACCGATGCCAAGATTGCGCCTTTCGTTGTCCATCCGTAAGCGCATCATCAATCTTATTCCTTGCATAACTGCTCCAGCACGAGTCCATTCCAAGTGTTCCCTCAAGATCCAATTCGTTGGTGTATGATTTCCATCTACACACACAACACAGTATGATATTAGCAAGGGTAAATGAATCATAATGCAATTGATACCTTGCCTCAGTGTAAGGTCCACTGGCTGAGTTGTGATATGGCTAATGCAGATTCTGAAGATATAATACTAGCGACTACCCAAGGTGTAGGGGTTAGGAGAAAATCGAAAAAATTGGAGCAGGACCCCCACGACTAAGAGCGAACCTCTGATAGCGAGAGAATGGAAAAAGATAAGGAATAAGAAAGATGGAGAATAAGAGACAACTGTAACACCTATGAAATGGATGTCAGAGATGGAAATGAATAAAATAGAAATTGATTGCAAAAATGTTTAAGGGAAAGGAATAAACTAATGTACCAAATAGGAATGCCAGTGGGTCCTCCCCAAAGCAGGCTCATGCCCTTAATGCCCTGACATTCCCACATTCAAAGAGTCCGTAGGCTCTGGAAATGTCATTTGGAAGCAAGAGTTAAAGTCTTAACCACAAGAATTTACCAAAAAGAAAACAATGCATCAACCAAAATATGGACTATTGATATAATCGGCAATGAGGTGAACAATGGAGAAAGAACAATGGAAAGGAGAGAATGGAATGGAGTCTCAAGAACAAGGTGGTGTACAGCCCCTTGTATGTTAATGGTTAATGTGACTTAGTAGATCTCATTTCAAATCCAGCCTCAAACAATCCATATCTAGTGACTTTGCATTAATACATTTGGCCAATCCATCCACCTAAAGTAACAAGAATGCCTCCATCAAAGAGTCACCACCATTTTGACGAACGAAAAAGGAGAAAGTAGGAAGCGAGAAGGGCCTTAGTTAGAGGGAACATGTTTATTTAGTTCCATAACCAGGGCTTGTAGCCCAGATGATTATTTCATCTAAGGGGTGTGCTTTGAATTCCCACTTCTTCTTTTCTTTTTCTTTTTTTCTTTTTTTTTTGCATGAGAACCACATCATGCAAAGACTTATTATTTTTATTTTTATCACCTTAGCTTCCTGATCATGGGGCAACGTCAGAACGGTAAGAAAAAATCAAGAAGAAAACATCCAAACACCTAAGAGAATGGCCAACACAAATGCATCAAGTCCCCTTGAAGTCATACCCTTTTCAATCCTTGAGTCCTTCCTTAGTTTGAGAAATGCCCAATCATTGATTCATCGATAGTTCTTATTATTTAAGGAAAGGGATTATACAGTTCCAAGCCAAGAGAGACCATAGAATTTCATAGATGTATGGATGATGTGGACTCATTGCCTGTTATATCAAAAGAGCTATATCTTAGTATCAACATTATAACTTTCAACCAATAGAATACAGTTCATACCATCATCAGGGGCACTTATTGGGTGACAAACTTAACAAAATGGATAAACACACACACACACACACAAATAAATGAAAAAGTATAAATGACGTTGCAAAACAAAAAATAAGAAAAGTTAAAGAAATTTGTAAAACAAAAACTTAAAAAGGAACTGAGGGTCTTAATTGATCAGCATAGGTGGCCATCTCCCCCATGATTGAGTTAGAAGGGGGAGATCCGAAATAATGAGCGAGGTCGTCCTTTCTTCAATGTGTTATGTGCATTGACCGTTCTAGATTCATGGTAGGGTTTATGCTGTTGCACATTGACTAGCATTCTCTTATAGAAGTATTTGTTTGAATTTTTTTTAGAAGTTTCCAACTTCCCCCAATTGGTGTTTTCAAGTTAAGGTTTGAAAGTCGATGACACTCTTGCTCCAATGCATCTATGCGTTTGATGTGAGTGCAAGTTGTTCCCTCAATTAGTCCCATGCACGTTGGTGAGTTGCTCTCTTGATCAGCTATCAACCATTGGGTGTTCTCTTGTTGTGTGGTTGCTACATACAAGTAATTTTGTATGTTAACTTCCTGAGCACACCAGTTGCATGCATGCAGTGCTAAACATTCCTATATGCCATCACCCTCTATATCACTGTATGTGATGCATGGAACTTTCTTCTTCTTGATCTTCCCAAAAGTGTTTTCCTTAGATATTTCCAAGGAAAGATTGCAAATTCCTAGGCATGCATTTATGGTACTTAGCCATGCCCTCCCCATTATTATTGGGAAGTCCCCTTTGTCATTGTTTACT
>MNCI01000952.1:1013895-1033710 GCA_015680685.1 Gnetum montanum
GTCCTTGTTCTTGACTCTCTCATCAAGGTTTCTCACTCTGTTTACCCTTATCCTCATGATTAGGTTCCTTATGACTGTGTCCTGATACAGAAGGAGAGGATGAATGTGACGATGAAGGTGAAGAAGAAGGAGAACCATCACCATGATGATGTTTCCTACCTTCTCTTCAGTGGTCTCAACCCCGATCGTGATTACGATCAGACTGCCCACCCTTATCATGTGTTTGGGTTCCCTCATTGAACACTTGGTGTTCATGGGGATCAGAACCAGGATTGTGAATCGTGGAGTGAAGGTTCTGATACACCACCTCCTCACCATCGTTAGGAGGGGGAACATCGTTTTGTGGAGAACCTATGGAAATAGGTTCACCACCCTTAATTTCGCTTAAGACGGGTGGAGCGTTATGGGGTTCCTTGCCCTTCAACGATGTATAGTATCTCTCCTATTGCAAGTTCCTTTAACGTTGCACTTCTGTGGGTTGGTAGTCCCTTGTGTCATAATTGCATGCAACATACTCTACGTATAACTGTGACATGCCTATTCGTGCAAGAGCATAGAGGAGCATGTTGGGGACTGCTCGATCTGGAGGCAACACTATGTTACCTTCCAAGTCTCTCCCCTGCAGTTATTCGTCTTGATGGAGAATAAAGGTAAAGTTGGGTACATATTCATCGTGATGAATATATACCACACAAAATTATTGAGGAATTGGTGGATCTTGGTTACGTATGTTGTGCCGTTGACTGTCTCTTGTGTTGTTCCTAGGTGGTGAAGTGCTTTTGTGCAAAGAAGAAGACATTTTTGTCTTATTCGGTGTGCTATTTACCATTATCTTATTTTCTTTTGATCAACCCTAAGGGTTCATTCTAGCGTCCCAATGGTGTGAATGATCTCCTATGTTCTCCGTAGTGCACAAACAACTAAGGCCCTGACAACGGCGCCAATGATGAGTGGTGAGGTACCCCTACACTCAACCATACAAATACGAGCATCTCATGCGCGATCCGGTCGAACTCCAAGGACTAAGTGCTTATGTGCCCTAATAGAACACTTAAGGTTAATCAATCGATGTCTTCCCAAACTTACTTGTATTGTCACGGTTGTATGGTTAAGTAAGATTGAGGTATGTGATTTTTATATCTTTTATCTTTTAATGTCTTATGCTAATAGGGAAAGGTGAAGAGAACTAAATGACTAACTTTCATTAACTATTCACTAACTAAGTTCTAATTATCCTAGCACCAGTATCCATTCCCACTTGCCGCACACACCCTGAACCAGTGCAACGTTGCTGGGATTACCAAACACTACTCGTTACTGGGTTACCAAGCATTACACACGTGCTCGAAGCGGTTGTACTGAATGCACTTAACTAGGAGAGTCAAGGGTTGAGAGAGATTAATTATCTAAGAAAGCATTTAAATATTTAATAATAATTAAATCCTATTTAGCTTAGTCCACATGCTGCAAGGTTTATCTGAAAGTTCATCTTTATTGCCGTACACAAATGTGTGCTCAGGTACAATTTGCTCGAATAAAGATCTGTTCACTTTGAGACTCCTACTGTGAGCACATGGAAATTATTCTAACTCTAGAATGGTAAAACTGCTATAGTTTGGCTAAGGGTCTAAGTCTAGATGCCTAAAATAGGGAAAGCTGCCTCTTATTTATAGATGTTACGGTGGGCTGCAATATTGCGTATGCGATATCGCAGGGGCAGATGCAATATCGCGGCTCATCAGTTACTACCTTACTCTTTGAATTCTTTTGTAATTTTCAAAGTAGTTTGAAATTTTTCATCAAAAGATGCCCACATTTTTTCAACCTTAAATGAAATTTTAGATACATATTTTTGAATTAGCAAGGTTTTTCATTACACCACTTCATCAGCTGGTACCTCCTTCTCACTGTCACAGAATCAAACCTTCCTTTTTCTAATAGAAGGACCCCAATTATACTCATCAACACTTTCCTATTTTCTCAACTCATTTTCTTCTTTTACAACCTACTTAATCAGCCTTTGAATTTGGTGGGCTCTTAGTTCTAACAATCTCCCTTGGGCATAGTCCTGAAGAGTTTTCCTTGTTTCTGATTAGAGCCCATCTATGATATGGCAAAGCTACTCCCGTTAAGAATAACCATGGCTAGGACATCTATGTAAAAGGGAATAATACCTATCCATGGCTACGTCCAAGGGTTCATATGTTCCTTATCACTAGTCTTAGATTTGCTTTCTCAAATTGGACACTCTAAAGTATGTTTGATATTTGTCATTAAATAACTCAAGCATCATACTCCATCTACGAATTGATTCTAGCTTCAAGGAGTGATATCAACTTTCTACTTCTTTTATAAGTGTCATGGGGAACAACTTAACTTTCTTCCAATTATTTTCTATGTTCTGCAAGGCACATGCATTGTGAAAGTCTTAAAGATGGATCTATGGATTTGAGTTATACCCCCCCTCAAAGCTGGGGATATTGTTCCTATCCAACCGCTTAGTTCTACTATCTTTCACATGCCTGGTTGGAATCCTGATTGCATCTACAATGTTTAGCGTGCTTTGAGTTGTCAACAAGGGCTCATCATTGTCATGATTTCAATGATGCCTATGGTGTTCCTTGCTACCCCTTTGTTCATGACAAGGCCTACGATCATTGTCCAATCATTCACCTTCATCATGATTTCATCCCCTACTGATGAGTGGCAAGGTACCCCTATGCCCAACCATACAAATACAAGCGTTCACATGTGATCCAGTTGAACTCTAAGGATTAAGTGCTTATGCACCTACGTAGAACAACAATGAGTTATACAGTCGTTGTCTTCCCAAGCTTACTTGTAAGGCACAATTGTATGGTTAAGTAAACTTGAGGTATATGATTTTTTTATGTTTTTTATATTTTCTATCTTGGTTTCCTAAGTGTGTGAAATGAAAATATTTAGTTAACTAATGGGTTTTTGTAACTCTAATTTTGATTGAATCCTAACACCAGCATTCGTTCCCACTCTCCGGACACATCCTGAATCAATGTAACACTACTAGAATTACCAAATGCTAGTCGTTACTAGGTTACCAAGTGTTCCACGTATGCTTGAAGTGGTCATGCTAAGTGTTCTAACTCGTTGATAATTAATAATTTTATAGAAATAACATTGATTAACTAATGAGAGCATCAAATAACAGTAAATAACATTAAATGCAATAGTTAAGCTATTCTGAATGTTGCAAGGTTTATCACAAAGTTCATCTTTATTTTCAAACACAAGGTGTGCTCAGGTACACAATGCTCAAATAAAAATCCGTTCACTCTATGACTCCTACTATGGGCACTCAGAAATAATTCTAACTTTAGAAGAGAAAAATTGTAAGAGTTCAGCTAAAGGATTGAAAAAATTACTATCCAAAAACAAGCACCCTTGTCCCTTATTTATAGACAATGAGACAAGCTTCAACATCGTGTATCCAATGTCGCTTAGCTGATTCGATATTGCGTATCCAATATCGGATCACTTATTTGATGATTCGTCATACCCCCATGATGGAATGAAAACTTGTCCTCGAGTTCCTTACAAAATATTGGGAAGGTATGAGATTATTGAATGAACGACAACTGATGATGACATGGAATAATAGACTCAAAGTGCCCAATGAACATATTAACAAACGTATTACAACATTAGTGTTCATAACCATTATAGTGAATACTATACATAGATGACATCTAGACCCTCATTTGACAACTTAAAGAGAGAGGGAGAAAAGAAAATGAGGCGCATTGCTACTGATGTAAAAAATGTGCACACCATTGTTTGTCCATGGCCACATGACTAAGCTTGTTCCTCGCATAAATGCTCTTGCTCCTGTCCATCCTGAGTGCTCCCTCCTATCCCAGTCCATTTTTCATGTGATCGCCATTTGCACACACAACACAATCATGAATTAGCAAGGATAGATAAGATATAATGCAGTTGATACCTTGCCTCGATATGAAGCGCATTGGCTAGGTTGTGGGTATGATAGATACTAGGTTAGAGGTTTGTAACTGATGACTACCCAAGGTGTAGGGGTGAGATAAGTAATGGAATTAAAAAATTTGTGATAGGCCCCCATGATTAAGAGTGAACCTCCGGTAATAATAGGATGGAAAACGAAAGAAAAAGGAAGAAAAGAGAAATAACAATAGTGAAGCCAATAAAAATGCATAGAAAGAAAGAGAAAAATAAAAATGGATGTCATGGATGGGGTGAAACAAGAAATAGTTGACTGCGAGATATGTTTAAGGGAAAGAACTTAACAATTGCACCAAAAAGGAATGTTAGTGGGTCCTCCCCAAAGTAGGCTCATGCCCTTTATGCCTTGACAAACCCACAAACCAAAGAGTCCATAGGCTTTAGGAATGACATATGGAAATAATAGTTAGGAATTCACCCACAAGAATTTACCAAAGAATAATAATGTGTTGACCAATATATAGACTAACCATAAAACTGGCAATGAGATAGAATACAGGAAACAATATGGAAAGAGAAGAGAGAATGAAATGGAATCCCAAAATCAAGGTTGTGTAAAGTCCCTTGTGTATTATGTGGTTAAGGTAATTTAATAAAATTTAGTCCAAATCTAAATTAAAAAAAACCACATCCAGCGACCTCGCATCAACACACTTGACCACCCCATCCTCTTGAAGCAACAAGAATGCTTCCACAAAGAAATTTCCATCCCAAAAAGAGAAGAATAGAGAAGCAAGAAGTGAAAAAGGGCCTTAGTTAGAGGGAACCCTTAGGCATGGGTAACATGTCTTTCTAGTGCCAATACCAGTGCTTGTAGCCCATGTTCCTTTATTATGTCTAAGGGGTGTGCTTTGAATTCCCGCTATTTTTTTTTAAGTGAGAACCACACCATGCAAAGACTTATTTGCTTCATTCAACTTCTTGATATTAGTCAACAGTAGAATCGCAAAAATCTTATGAAAAATATCTAAGTACCCAAGAGAATAGGTAGCACAAATGCGTCGAATCCCCTTGAAGTCACACCCTTCTCAATCCATTTGAATCCTTCCTTAGTTTGAAGAATACCAAGCCACAAATTCATTAATAGGTTTGATTAGAAAAAGAGATAGTACATTTCCAAAATAAAAGGACACCATAGAGTTGAATGGATGAATGGATGATGTGGACTCATTGCTCGTTTTATCAAAAGAAACCATACCTTAGCATCAACATTAAAAGTCAAAGGTAAAAACCAAACATTAGCAATCAATACCATTATAGTACAACCCACCATCATGAGCACTTATTATGTGATGAGTGAGAATAACTCAAACAAATTGTAATAGAGAAAGAAATAGTAAAAATGTTAACAATGGTGTAAAACAAAAACAAGTAAAAAGAAAAATGTGTTAAACTAAAATGTGTAAAACAAAAAAGACAAAAGAAACTTAGGGCTTAGAATAATTAACATTGGTGGTCGTCTCTCCCACGATTGAGTTGGAAGGAGGAGATCCGAAATAATGAGCAGGGTTGTTCATTAACAAGTACTAGCCATTTTGGGCTCATGGAAAGGTTTGGTTTGTTGCATGTTGACCAATAATTTCTTATCAAGGCTTCCAAGTTTATAGATCATCATGACCCTTAATGGAAAATTTTCATGAATGATATAAGGTCCTTTCCACAGCATTTGAAATTTAGTTCGTTGTGGCACATGTGCAGGATTCCAATAAAGAATCCTATCTCCTGGTTGGTATTTGACTTTTCTAGTTCTTAAGTCATGATGTTGTTTGTTGAAGGCCTTGTGCAATTCATTAGATGATAGGGTGGCTAACTGATTTTCATCTAGCAAGTTAAGATTCATTAACTATTTTTTCTATGCTAAACTGAGGTCAAGGTTAAGGTCACATGTTGTAGATAGTGTATGGAGCTCAGCTTGGATAGGAAGTGTTGGAAGTTTACTGTACACTAACTCATAGGGAGAATAGCCTATAGGGAGTTTCCATGTGGAGTGGTAGGCCCAAAGAGCATCGTTTAGTTTGGTGCTCTAGTCTCGCCTATATTTGCTAATGGTTCATGTCAAAATTTTTGTGATTTTCCTATTGGTGACTTTAGCTTGACCATTTTCTTGAGGATGATATGGTGTAGTGAGTTTATGCTCAACTCCTAAGCGTTGCATCAACTTTTGAAAAAGTGCACCTGTAAAATGTACACCATTATTAGAAATAAGTGCACGAGGCACAGCAAACCTATTTACAATTTGTTGTTGAATAAATCGGGTAGTGGTAGATGATGTACAGTCGGTAATGGTGGCTGCTTCTGCCCATTTTGTAAAATAATCAACAACAACAACAATGTATGCTTTTCCATTAGACATTGGTGTAATAGGCCCCATAAAATCAATACCCCATATGTCGAAGGGTTCTAAGGGTTGAATCCATTATTGTGGACCCTCCATTCTAGCAGTCATTCCCCCATCACATTGGCAACACTCACAAGATTGACAAAATGATGGGCATCCCAAAATAATGTAGCCCAATAATATTCTGCAAGTAAGATTTTAATGGTTGTTTATCTCCTAGCGTAATGACCCCCATAAGGGCCCTCGTGAGCATCTTGGAGAACTCGCAAATGATCTGCGTCGAGAACACACCATCAAACTAAGCCATCGGAACACACCTTGTAAAGGTGTCCGTTGATTTCAATGAAATGTTTGACTCGGTGGAGAAACTGTTATTTCTTTCTAACGTCCAACCCTTGTGGTGTTTCTTGTGTGAGAAGATAAGTAAGAATGCTACTATACCAATTTGTATCTATGGATGATTGATTGTTTATTACACTTGCAAAGAGGAGTTCATTAGGGAAGTGATAAAAAATTGGATATTCGTCCTCTTTGTTGTTCCATCGTAATCGAGATAAATGATTGGCAACAATATTCTCAATGCCTTTACGATCTACTATCGTGAGATCGAACTCTTGCAAGATCACAAGCCATCGTATGATGTGAGGGCTCACCGTTGGTTTATTCATGAGGAACCGAATCACACTATGATCTGTGTGTACAAATACCTTATAGCCTAATACATAGTACCTGAATTTTTCTAGTGCAAACACCATGGCCATTAACTCTTTTTCTGTTGTGGTATAGTTGAGTTGTGCACCAGCAATGCTTTGACTTGCACAGTGGAGGTAATAGGGATGTTTTTGATCATTTAATTGTGTAAGTACGGCTCTTGAAGCAAAATTGGATGCGTCAGTCATTATATGGAATGGTTTGGACCAGTCAAGAGCTTGTACAATGGGTGTTTCTACAAGCTTCTGCTTCAAGGTTTGGAAAGCTAACTCACATTCCTTGGTCCATTCAAAGGGTACGCCCTTCTTCATTAATTCTACCAATAGTTTTGCAATCTTCGAAAAGTTCTTGATGAAATGTTTATAATAGCTAGTATATCCAAGGAATGATCAGACATCTTTTACAGTTTCAGGTTGATGAGTGATTTCTTGGATGACTTTAATTTTTCAAGATCTACCTCTATCGCTATTTGTGAAATTCTATGCCCTAATACAATGCCCTCTTGGACCATTAAGTGGCTTTTCTGCCAATTGAGCCTTAGGTTGGTTTCAACACATCATTTCAGCACTTGCTCTAATCGGTCTAATGCTTGTTCAAAGTTTGCTCTGTAAGTGGAGAAATTGTCTGTAAAAACCTCCACACCATTTCCTATTTGCTGCTGAAATATACTAAGAACCAAATATTGAAATGTTGTTGGAGCATTGCATAAGCTAAACGACATCTGCCTATATGCAAATGTCCCCAAGGATTTGTGAATGTAGTTTTGGCTTGGTCTTCTAGTGCTATTTGGATTTGATTGTACCCACTGTAACCATCTAGAAAACTATAATAACAATGCCCTGCAATGGTATCTAAGACTTGGTCAATGAATGACAATGGGAAATGATCTTTAAATGTTGCCATGTTTAATAGTCTAAAGTCTATACACCCTCCATTTACCATCTTTTTTAGGCACAATGACTAATGGACTAACCCATTCACTGTCAACAATGTGGTAGATGAACCTGGCCTTCAAAAGTTGTTCAATTTCTTCCTTAACTACTTGCTTAAGCTTTGGATTCAGTCATCTTTGCGGTTGTCGTTGAGGGTTCATAGAGGGGTCAGTGTAAATTCTATGTTAGCATATCCTAGGATCTATTTCGGTTAATTCAGGATATGACCAAGTAAAGGCTTTTGACCATTTGTTTACCATCTTCAGCAGTCCTCCTTTTTCAGTAGTCCTCTAATGACTAGTCCACATTACTCCCAAGATAATGAACATTAATTTCGATGATTCTAGAGGCCTTAGAAGGCTTGAATAAGCATGTTTCACGTTAGCAATGCCTAGGTAATGCTAACGTCATTAGTGTCAATGTCACATGCTAATGTTACATGTAGGTTACATCATGTAAACTCAACTTCAAATGATACTTTTGACTTTGTGTGATCTTTGGTGTCCATCCCACATCATATGGTTGATGATCAACATTAGTTGAGGCACCAACAATGATTTTCAAAGCCCTGGATCTATAAATTGAAGTATTGAAAGATGAGTGACTATTGTTAGTATTACCTAGCATCATCAATGCCATATGTGTCATCCACGCTATTTCAAGTTTTCAAAAGTGAACTTTGAGTTGCTAGTTCTAGATCCCACAAATTTTGGGCAACCCTAGGCTTAGAAATAATAGGTTTCAATTCAAGGCCAATTTTTTGAGATTCCAAAACATTTTTTGATTTTCAATAGATCTAAAGAGTGCCAACATTCATGTCATTTGCATCACCTGTGTGCTCCATGGTCATCCTTATGGTATTAGCACTCTATTAGGTTAGTCCCAACACTTGTGTCACTTGTACTACATGTGAACACACTGATGCTAGCATTAGTGTCAGGATCACCATTGTCCATGTCACTGCATCACCTAGCATCACCACTAGGATAACATCTTAAAATGACCCTACTTGCATCTTGAATTAGCACTAAATTGCATCAACAAACTTCCCATCCATTTGTCAACCAATAAGACACCAAGATTCATCATTTGAGCCTAATTTTTCTTCATAAACTGAGGTTAATTTTTTAATTTAAAAACTCAATCTTGTTATTATACATTGTACCTTAACTATTTCTTGGCTCCCCATAAGAGGTGAACTTTATTATTTAATCAAATGAAGTGTTCCTTATTTATTGGGAAGGAAAAACCTAAGCCTTATCTCATATATTGGTCTTTCATTTATCATTCATATTAAATGTTGTAGTTATTTTAATTGCACTTATATTGCTTAAATCTCATCAAATTTAACCTTAAGTTTATCACTATTTATGAGTTTTCTTATTGATATTATATCAGGGTCAATAGGTTAAGTCTATATTTGATAGGAGGGGTGTGCACCTTTGTTTCACCATCGTCAATTTATTGAGAGCTATATCGTTCCAAAGTTATAATACCATCACACAATCCATGGGATTCATCAATAGTTTGCACAAATGTTCGATCATAATACCGTTCAGCACTGGGTAAAAGATCTCGCGTTGGTTGGGTTGAGCATAAAAAATTAAACAGATATTTCCCTCTTTCCAACATTGTGTTTTACATAAAATCAAATACAGATCCAATGCGTTAACCAGAGATGCAGCTAGAAGGCAACAGGAGCGACTAACAGGTGGTTGCAGCACGAGCGGCAGGCACACGGTACAGCAGTCATGGCGAAAGGGGACGACGCCATAGCCAGGAAGAGAAACAAGTCTCGAAGGAAAAAGGATACCAAAAAAGTTTCCAACCACATAAAGGCCATCATCGCAGCTAAACAACGACGCAAGTCTGGAAAACGCAGAATATGCGAGGTACCCATTTCCTTTAGACAGCATTGAAGTCATTGTTCTAGTGTTTATGATTGGCAGCCAGGGCTTATCTGATTTCTGAGTATCATGAACGTTGCAGGGCATGTGTTTTTCTCTTCCTACTCCCGACAATCCTTTCAATGACCCTGTCGCGCCCAAGGAGAAACAGAAGAAGACCCAAAACTCTGAACGCGTTATTCGCAAGAGCGGTGCTAACTCAGAATCTGATCATTTAAGAGGAAAGAAACGGAAAACAGGGGACCCATCTGCTGCAGAAATTGGGGCAAGTTCCACACCTTCTCAGAGGCTGGTTTGCACTGCTGAAAATGGTCATTCTTCTACGAATTTTTTCACTCAGGAAGAGGCTATAAAACTTTCTCGTCATTTGTTGAAAGAACTTCGACTTGAAGAAGCGGAACTGCAGGAAAACATGAGCATGCTGTCATTGGATAATAAGTGGACAAAATTATTTTTGGAAGCAATATTTGAGGAGAAAAACATCTTGGCTTCTTCCCAGACACCTTTCGATGTACAGTGGGCTACCCTGATAGCTTCTGCCGCTGCTGCCCATATTACAGCAAGACGGATTAGGTGTACATCCAATCATGGAGTTGAGGTTCTGATTCTTGTTGCTTCCCAACAACAAGCATTGAAGGTCAGTGGCCAATGGTAAGAAATTATTTTTTAATGCATACGAACACTGAGCATTTGTCGTTCTTCTGGTACTTGACTTGATTAATTGTTAAAACAAACAGGTAAGAAATGTGTGCAAGCCGCTAAAGATGCTTTTTGGCATTCGCTCTGTGAGCCTGCATCCAGGAGCTTCTATGGACCATCAAATAGAGGGGTGAGTTTCAGTGCAAGAGTTTTAAAAATTTTAATTCGGTGTTCATGAAGGATGGTATTACTGTTTCTATCTTTGTTTTCATGGGGCAGAGAATATGAAATGAAATAAAGCTTTATTACCTCCGAAGACTCATAGGATCTATGAGATAAATATTATATTTTCATGAAAAATAAATATAGCCTCTACAAATTGACCAAGCACCAATGACGACATTAAAAACAAATCATACAGGCTTTTTGCTATAGCAAGAAAGAAATACATATAACTCATCTTTAAGGGCTCTTAATTTGCACAACTTACAAATGCGGTCTTCTTGGGGGAGTTGAATACATCTTCCATTTTCAATTCTAAGATGATGATAACTTAAGCGAAGCTTCTTGATAGCATTCCGATATTTGATGGGAATAGTAGTTGAGGGATAGTGAACTTCAACATCTATTTTATTAGATCTATTGTGGTGTAAATAAAATTGCTTATTGCCTTCCACATTAGTCTACACTTGTGTTAAAACCTTCTGCTTGACTAGTTGATGAATATGCTTAGGATTTTGCTGCACGTCCGTTCAAGAGATATTCTATTTTCTCAACCATTGCATCCCTTGAAAATGCCAACTACGGTTTTGTGAATCCTCAAGAACTACTTTAGAGAATTTGTCTTGCCTTGAAATATGTAAGCTATGAGTGCATGTAATGAATTGGCACAGGGCTTCTACTTCTAAAGCTAATAAATCACATTCACATAATAACATTGAGTAAGGTGTTTGCATCTTCACCTTTACTCATTGAGAAGAAAAGGTTTTTCCACTTTTTCAATATCTTTCCAAAGTTTACCACTGAGTCCAGGTCCCCAAACAACACATCTATACAACATAGTAGGATAGATGATAGTTTGAAAATTTTGTTTTTTTGACTTTCCAAGCCTAGAGGCCTGATCCTTGCACTTGTTTTTGAAAGCATACAAAGTCTTGAAACCTCCTGCTCTTATTTCTTTGATGCGCTTCCCCCACATGTAATTGTTCATATAAATGAGATCCAGATATTTAAAAGAATCTACTATTTGCACATTGGGACTTCCAAAATGGAAGTTATAACAATTATTTCTTGTACCCCAGATCGTCAATTTGGTTTTATCTACATTCACTTGAATACTAGATGAACAATAATAATTTTTTTAAAAATCTGCAACATATTCTGCATACCTTCTGTATTAGTGGAGATCAAGGCATCATCATTTGCATATAAAAGAAGATTCATTACTTGGGATCCAATTTTGATAGCATGACTATCTTGCGCATTGCACATCAATTCTTACATGTCATCAATAAAAATACCAAAGAGAGTTGGAAAAAGTTGACAACCTTGCTTAACTCTAATTTTGCTCTAGAATTGAAATTTTTTCTCTGAATTATTGTTTGCAATTTCAGTAATCACTTTCTCATACAATCTTTGCATTGTTGCAATCAAATCTGAAGGGAGGCCAATTTTATGCAAACACAACCATAGTTTTGTATGGATCACTAAATTATATGTTTTTGCAAAATCTAAAAAACAAATAAAAACTTTTTTATTAAGCATTTTTGCAAACTCTATGCAGTGCGTAAGAGTAACTAAGTGATCAATGATAAAGTGATTTTTTTGGAAACTTGCTTGACATCTTGCCTCGACTTGGATACCTTTAGCCCAAGAACTGATTCTCTTTTCTAACAAAGTACCCAACAACGTAGCAAAAATATTAGTCACAATGATCATTCGATAAATGTTGAAATTATTTTTATAACTCCTTTTATATAACAATATAACTTTACTAGTTTTCCAATGTTGATTTAATCCTTGCTCCATTGTTGAATTTAATTTGTCTATGAATAACAAATCCTACTCACTTTAATAATTATGCATATAAACCATTTGAATCTTCAACTTTGCCAAATGCTAGCTTTTTAGTACCCTCTGTGGCTTCTTCAAGAGTAAATTGGGGAGGTGCTTACTATACAATAGTAGTAGAATTATCATCTTGTCCTGTAAATAGCTTATTGTAACATGAGCAAATATCTTGAAAAGAAAAATTAAATGATGAAGAGCCTTTATGACAAACATTGCCAAAACTATCTAGGTTTCTTTTTAATGGTGAAAGCAAAATATTCCTACTATTCCTTGATAAATTTCTTTTTCTTAGTTCTAATCAAGCATTTATATGCCTTAACTAAACTATCTGTGACTCTTATTTGCATTTTTAATATTTTGTTTAGCCTGCATGCAATCCTTATCAAACCAAGTCTTTGGAGCATCTTGTTATTGTGAATGTATAACTTGCTTTGTTGCTATAAGCAAAATTTGTTCAAGCTCGTTATGTTGTCTTTCAGAAGCCCATTTGTTATGTGCTACATTCATATATTTTTCCTTGACTGTTGGAGTGAGTTTGTATTGATATTTTTTTCTATTCTTATTTTTTGTTGTCTGAGAAACAATTGGAATTTGCAATAAAAAACTCAACAAGATGATAGCAAGACTCCACTAAATCTTCTTCAACTTTCAACTCCTTAATAAAATCAATATCTTCGTAAGAATATAAAAGCAAATGAATGCAAAAGTTACCTTGAGGTATTGTGAAAGTTAATGATGAAGATTGAGGAAATCTAGCAAGTCCATTGTAAATTAGAAGATTGAAAATTTATCCATTCTAATAGTTGTAACTTATCTTATTACTAGTGCCATCTAAAGAATGTTCGGTCCAGTTGTGATCTTCAACAATGTCTAAACTGCCAACATTATGTTGCCATTGAATAGTTTTTGTTTGTTGTGAACTTATCCTTGCAAATTCTACAATATTGAGCTTTTTGCTGCAAATTCTACAATATGTCTACCTAAGAAATGAAAAGGATGATCACGAGACAACTGTATAGAATCATACAATGTAGCATTTCTAGGAGCAAAATAGCATATGATAAGGAAAACACAACCATATTGACATAAGATTTTTAGCTAAGCTATTGTATAATCATCAGTTATTCCTAAAAGCACACAATTTTCAAGAGATTTCCTCACAAACACTACAATGCCCCCAGAAGGTCTGCCTCTTTGCCCTACTCTTGTATTTCTTGTCACAAATTTAATAAATCCAGGAACTACAAAATCTACATAACCAACATCTTCCCAAATTTCAACAAAACTGAAAACATCAAAGCTATCAAACAAGTTAATACTATTCAAAGAAACAACTTTATTTGCAATTTCACCGTCAATGTTAAGAAAACCACACCTTAAAAAGCCTTTACATTTTTTCAATAATTTTTGGAATACTGCTTATTTGTAATGACTGCCATGTTACTAGCATTTAGATATGCTATAAAGCCCTATTCACAAGTTGCCTTAACATAAAAATTCACAAGATTTGTTCCCTAAATTTTGTCTGGTTCAACTAAAAGAAAATGTAATATCTTGCAGGTTGAGGTCATGCATACCAAATATATTAGTCTCTGATCCTGTGCGTTTGCTGGAGTTAGTTGAATTAAAGGCGGTTGATATTTCACACATATCTTTTATGGTAAGTTATTCTTGTTTCTTTTTCCCTGAGTTGGTCTTTATTTTTTCCCTTTTGACATTCAGGATACATAACTGTCATTGATGCTAACATTCTAAAAAAAGAGACAAAGAAACGGATTCTAACAAGAAAATAATGGAATTTTATAAAATTTACCTGAAAGCCTCAGGTATATACCCCATAATACAGAAACACATATTCAAATTTTTTTTTGGCTGAGACGCCAACTACCAGTTGGCTGGACTATGTGATGGAAAATAAATAATTGTCATTATAATGCTAGGCTAAGAGATGAACTGTTTCACAGGAATTATTATTTTGACTGAGAGGCCAACTACCAGTTGGCTGGACTTTGGCATGAAAAATAAATAATTATTGTCATAATGCTGAACCAAGAGATAAACTTTGTCACAAGAATTCCTATGGGTATGTACTGGCTGGACTTTTTCATGGAAAATAAATAATTATAATGATAATGCTGAGCTAAGAGATCAACTTTTTCAGCTTTTTAATGGAAATTATTATGGGTATGCCAATTACCAACACAAAATTTAAGGCTAAACAATTAACATGGCAAGAATTATTTAACACTGGTTTTGAATTTTATTTCAACATTAAAATCAATTCAGGGGTTTTATTAATTTGAAAAAGGAAAAGGTTCACTTGGCCAAATAACAAATATATATTATAAATATATATAGCTAAACTAGTGTAAGCACTATTGCAAGCCTACCCTGCATGGCAGTGTTCCCCTTGGCCACATGGAGATTGCACATTATAAACACCTTGTTGGGGTAACTCTGTGGGTTTAACCCACCAGCCCAAACATATGTCAAAGACACCATTAATTAGTTCATGAAATTGGTTTAGTGGATCTTACCCTTGGCTGTTTCTTTTTCCAGTAGAGTTTTCGGATTTGTCAAGGTAGGATTATTTCATCTTGATCAGATGTTTTGTGGTAAAAATGGAAATCACCATGTTAAATGACCAGTTCTCAAAACCAGGTGGAATATTGAAAGTCTAGGTTTGTCTATAATCAAACATATTGAAAATACTGTGGTACTATATAGATGGTAGAATAATCCTAAAAATTGGTTGGAAGATGGGAAATGGCTTGATGACTAGACTTTGAATAAGTTTTTCCTTTAGAAGGCTTGGTTGTGGTTTGATAGTTTTAAGATATGCATTTGGTTATGAATAACAGTTGGAATCTTGATTGGTTTGAGGACAAGTGGAAAGATTTTTTTTCATATAGTTTGGAGTTTTAAGGCCTAACCAAAGTATGAGATCTTTTTTCTAGCGTCTTATTCATCAAGGCATTGCTCATTGGTCATTATCTTTAGCATATTGGCATTATTTACCTTTTTTGTTCCCGTTCCTTCTTTTTCAAAGCCAAGATAGCTTTGAGTTTTATTTTATCTGCTTCAAATAGCTTTTATTTTGCTTATCCAGGTTCAATTTGTTATAATCAGATCTGAAAACAATTAGATCTAAAAAACACACTACAAATGCTCTAGAGAAATTATTAGAACCCTACAGATCTGAATAAATCATTAGAGGCAAAATATTGCGTTGTAGCAGGTCAAGAAACACTATAAATCACTCTCAAAACGTTCTAAACTATAGCAAACATTTGCTGTGATAACAAAATGAAAGCAGAATGAAAACATTAAAAATAGCACAAGAACACAGAGAGTTATGTGGTTCGGGCCCTTTTTACCCTACTTCCACAACAATGCTGATCTGCCTTCTATTCTTCTCAAATCTTCAGGACACAAGCCATCCTTGTAACTTTTCCAAACACCCAATATGTTATTCCAACAGATCTTAGATCAACACCAAGAAGACTCACGTCTCCAAGGTAAAACCTTGATACAATGCTTTCACTTCAAAAGCACACACTAAAGGCTACCCCAAGCCTTCTATTTATGAAGAAACATGAGGACCAAACCCCAATTCTAATGCATGTGGGATAAAACACATCCCCCCATCAAATGCAACATAAAAGGAAATACAACAATTAATGTATTTGTCTTCACTTTTCCAACAAACTCCCCCTTGAAGACAAATCCAACCAGCCTTTAAGAGATTTGCACTTCTGATTAAGCTTCAGTTATCCCAAGCTTCTTCCTACAGAAAATGTGTTTTTCAGCTATCATTGGTTTTGTTAAAGCATCAACAACGTTGAGCTTTGTATGGACCTTTTGAACATGCACCAAGCCATCTTCTATGATTTCTCTTATGAAGTGGAATCAGACATCTATATGTTTTGTCTTGGCATGAAAGGTAGAATTCTTTGCAAGATGGATTGCACTCAAACTATCACAAGACACAACATACCTTTGTTGTTTTAATCCAAGAGACTGCAAAAATCTCTTTATCCATAACATCTCCTTGCATGCTTTTGTGAGGGCTACTTACTCTGATTCAGTTGTAGATAAAGTTACTAGTGGTTGTAGACATGACAACCAACTCATTGCTGCACCACCAAAAATAAATGTGTACCCTGTAGAAGATCGTCTTGTATCATGATCAGTAGCAAAGTTTGCATCTCCAAAACCTTCAATGTGCAGATTAGCATCTCCAAAACATAAGCAATGTGCTTTTGTGTCCTTTAAATATTTTAAAATCCATTTGACAGCTAACCAGTGATTCCACCCATAGTTGGTCATAAATCTACTAACTACTCCAACGACATAAGCAATATCAGGACATGTACAAACCATGGCATACATCAATGACCCAACAGTAGAAGTATATGGGATATTTTTAACCTTTTCAAAATCCTCTTTTGACTTTGGACAGCCATTCTTTGATAAATTAATGTCCATTCTTTGATAAATTAAATTGTGCTGAAAAAGGTGTACTTACAGGTTTTGCATCCTCTATGTTGAAATGCTTTAAAACCTTTTTAATGTAATCTTCCTGACTCAACCACAGCTTCTTCCTTTTTCTGTCCCTGTAAATATTCATACCAAGAATTTTCTTTGCCTGTCCCAAATCCTTCATAGCAAATTCTTTGACCATTTACAATTTTAAACGTTTTATCTCTGCTATATCATTTCCAGCAATTAGCATATCATCAACATACAACAACAACATTGTAAATTTACCTGAAACATCTCCAGAAAAATACACATAGTGGTCTAGGTTGTTTTTCTGATAAGATAGCTTCTTCATGAAAGTATCAAACCTTTTATACCACTGCCTAGGGGCTTGTTTCAAACCATATAAACTCTCTTTCAGTTTACAAACCAGACATGAACCTTGTTGTTCTTCATCCCCTTCTGGCTGTTTCATGTAAATTTCCTCCTCCAAATCTCCATGGAGGAATGCTGTTTTTATATCAAGTTGTTCCAACTCTAAGTCCATGCAGGCCACCAATGATAGCACTAAACGTATAGAAGAGTGTTTTACTATTGGAGGAAAAATTTCTTGAAAGTTAATACCTGGTTTCTATGCATAACCATTCACCACCAACCTAGCCTTGAAACGTTTTTCCCCATTTGCCTCTAATTTAATTCTGTATAGCCACCTGCACTCCAAGGGTTTCTCCCTTTTGGCAACTGAACTAGCTCCCAGGTTTTGTTCTGTTGGAGTGATTCCCATTCATCATTCATAGCTGCCTTCCACTTTGTGGCATCAACACATGTCATGGCTTCCTTCATTGTTTTTGGTTCACCACTATCGCTGTAAAGTACATAATTCAATGAAGGAGAGTACCTGTAAGGAGGTTTGGTAGTTCTGGTTGACCTTCTAACCCAATGAGACACATCTGTAGCTTGTTGTTCATCATCTTCTACCTCATTTTCTTGCTGTCCTGCATTTTCTCCTTGCTGTCCTAAGTTCTCAGCTTGCTGCCATGTACTTTCAGCATGTTGTCCAAAGTTTCCAGATCTGGAAAATCCATGAATTTCATCATTTTCAATTTCTTTAGTCACGCTAAAAGGAGTCCTTATGCTTTCTGAACCATTTCTGTCCTTATTTTTCTTTTGCACCTCACTAAACATCACATTTTCTCTGAATTTAACGTCCCTTGATCTCACTACACGTTTCAATTCAGGATCCCAAAGTCTGAATCCTAACTCATCTTCTCCATATCCAACAAATATGCAACTTTTAGCCCTGTCTTCCAACTTAGTTCTGTTTTCCTTTGGAATATGCATAAATGCCTCACATCCAAAAACTCTTAAATGACTGTATGAAACATTTTTACCTTTCCAAACAACTTCTAGAACAGCATTATCAATTGAAGAATGTGGAGACCTGTTCACCAAATACGCAGCAATCATAACTGCCTCTCCCCAAAATGTCTTAGGTAGGCCTATACCTGAAACCATTGTTTTAGCACGATCCAGCAATGTTCTGTTGCATCTTTTAGCAACTCCATTTTCCTGCGGTGTACTAGGAGGGGTAAAAATGTGCCTAATTCCTTTGATGTTGCAAAAACCAGCAAATACTTTAGAAGTGTACTCCCCACCATTATTAGTTTGCAAACATTTTATTTTCAGACCTGTTTCATTTTCTACTCTTGCAGCAAATGTTTTGAAAACTGAAAACACTTCATCTTTTGATTTCAGCATATAAACCCAAACCTTCCTTGTACAATCATCTATGAAAGTCACAACATAAATAGATCCACCAAGAGAAACGGGAGTCATAGGACCACAAACATCAGAATAAACCAATTCTAACTTATTTTTCTTTCTGCTGTCCAAATCCCTACGAAAGTTTACTCTCCTAGATTTTCCAACTAAACAGTCTTTGGAATTAGTTTGAGCATAAGAAAATACAAGAATGAGAGTCTGATTTTGAAGTACCTTTCAGCTTGACCAGCCAATGTGTCCAAGATGTCTATGCCACACTTCAGAATTTTTTGTATCAGAAACTGTTGCAATAGAGTTGCATGAATCTGCCATTAATGTATATAAGCTGCCATCCTTCTTTCTTTTCAGAATGGTCATGATTCCCTTGGAAATCCTCCAATGTCCACCTCCACTACTAAAATTCAGACCTGAATCATCCAGCTGTGGAACTGAAATCAACTTCTTTGTAACTTCAGGAACATGTCTAACATTATCTATTGTCACCTTTGGCATCCTTGCTTGTTGCAGACTTATATTTCCAATTCCAAGAACTTTTAAAGCTTTTCCATTAGCAGCATATACAAAACTAGATTCAACTTTATGATAAGATGCAAAACAAGACTTACCTGGACAAATATGAAAGGAGGCACCTGAGTTAATCAACCAGATGTCACTGCTATATCCATTTGCCATCATTGTACATTGTTCTTGAATCAGAAAACTAACGTTTTCATCAACTACATGTACCTCTGATGTTCCTTCTTTTGACTTCTTCTCCTTTTCTTTATTTTACTATGCTTTCCATGCAAAGCAATCCTTCTTCAAATGACCTTTCTTCTTGCAGTACCAGCACTCTTGAGTTTGAGTTCTGCCATGTGATACTCCTCTGTCCGTGCTTCTCCCCCTACTTGGGAAATGTCTCCTACTTCTACCTCTTTCCTCTGCTACATGAACATTTCCA
>MNCI01000952.1:1034130-1047082 GCA_015680685.1 Gnetum montanum
AAATGCTCTAGAGAAATTATTAGAACCCTACAGATCTGAATAAATCATTAGAGGCAAAATATTGCTCTGTAGCAGGTCAAGAAACACTATAAATCACTCTTAAAACGTTCTAAACTCTAGCAAACATTTGCTGTGATAACAAAATGAAAGCAGAATGAAAACAGTAAAAATAGCACAAGAACGTAGAGAGTTATGTGGTTCGGGCCCTTTTTACCCTACTTCCACAACTATGCTGATCTGCCTTCTATTCTTCTCAAATCTTTAGGACACAATCCGTCTTTGTAACTTTTCCAAACACCCAATATGTTATTCCAACAGATCTCAGATCAACACCAAGAAGACTCACGTCTCCAAGGTAAAACCTTGATACAATGCTTTCACTTCAAAAACACACACTAAAGGCTACCCCAAGCCTTCTATTTATGAAGAAACATGAGGACCAAACCCTGATCCTAATACATGTGGGATAAAACACATCCCCACATCAAATGCAACATAAAAGGAAATACAACAATTAATGTATTTGTCTTCACTTTTCCAACACAATTTTGCTTTAAGATATAGTTGATATTGTTGGAATAGATAGTAATGCCAACATTGTTAGCCGCCAGACTCTTCTCCAATTGGTCCAAAGGTTCATGTAGGGACCAAAGGTTTACATAGACATATTGAGATAGTAATAATGTTGGTATTACTATTCCAAAACCCTTTGTCCCTACATATGGTGAGCAAGGGCTTTAGCAAGCAAAGTGGTTCAACAATAAGGCCAATAAACTTTCAAGGGTTTTGGTAGCATCAAATGAGAAATTATCTTTTAGATGACAAAGAATAAGATTGTTGTGGTGGAATTTGTCACACCTTGGTCATTAATGATGGTGACACAATACAAGGTATAGAGGATTGCAACATGACAGTGAAGTTAGTGGTAGTATAGATGTATGTAGTGTGGCCATAATTGTAGAAGTTGCAAACAATGACATTGGCATAGATATTGAAGGAAAAGAGTATAGTTAGAAGTCGATAAGCAGGGAGTATACGCTACGCCCAACCATACGAATTACAAGTATGTACTAGTGATTTGGTTGAATTCTGTAGACTTAGTTCCTAAGTTTGCCCGTAGTTGTAAACTATGAATCAAAGGATTATGTGATCGTTGTCTTCCTAACTCACACTTGTGCTATCTGTGTGTATGTTTAAATGTGAGTTAAGACTTATGATATTTATTTTTGTTAGTATTATTATATATTTTTATTCTAAGTGCAAGGTGAATAAACGAAGGCTTAATGATTGAATATTTAACTGCTCATCTATTCTAGTGACTATCTAACATAAATAGTCATTTCCATTTACGGTACACATCTTGAACTAGTATTAACACTACTGGATTACCAAGTGGCGATTACTAGGTGTACCAAATGGTCACTACTGGGATTACCAAGTGCTATACATTATGCTCAAAGTGGTTGTATTTATGTGTTCATGATCAAATGCATTAATTACTTACGATGAGGAATGTAGAGTGCAAATAAGAAAGATTAAATTATCCAAGTGCTACAATGAATGTCAGAAATCTCATCTTTATTGCTGTTTATGCCAAGGTGTTCAGGTACATAACGCTCGAATAAAGATCCACACAATCTCTTTGATTCACACTGCAAGCATTTAGAGGGAAATCGTAAGAGCTTTGCTACACTATGGACTTAACGTACCATAAATGCGGTTGCTATGCACATTTATATAGGCTTTGACTACGTCAATGTCATCATAGATGTGTCGATGGGGATACATTGATGCATGCTCGTTGATGTAGCCTGTATATGATGCTTCATCATACCCCTATGATTGACTGAAAATGTATTCTCGAGTGAACAAAAGTAGAATTGAGCTTCTTACAAAATTTGGGGGAGTATGGAATTTATTAACTCAAAGACAAACAGATTGACTGACTGACCGACTCTGAGTGCCAGATTATATAGGATTACCAACTTCGTATCCATGATAACAAAGCTGGACACTTTTACAAAAATTCTAGCAAGTCCCCTTGAGTTGTTGAAGACCAAGTGAATTCTCAAACAGTACTGTGGTGCTGAAGGTTTGCCAGGGTTTGGCTCTTGTGGCAGTGGACGTTGTTGAGGCTGACCTATTGTCATTGGAGGAAGTTTGAAAGCATCCAATAGCACTTTCTTCTTCTCCTCTTTACCATGTCGGTCGTCGGTAGTCCATGCGACTGCACCGATGTGGGCTGGTGCAGGTATATCCCATGGGCATGGTATCACAGGGAACAACTTATTGACATTGACAAAGCATATTGCAAACTATTTACATTCGACGTTGAATGTCTTTACAAGGTTTTGAAGCTCATGGTAGTCATTCATCCTTTTGGCTAGGTTTTCAGCAATAGATCATTGGTCAACAAATATGCTCCTAAGAACTTCAAGCTCAGCATTGGCTGTCTCCAATTGCTGCTTAGTCTCCTTGTGATGCTTAAATTCTACCTTGTACAAGAGGTAGAAATTGGCCACCTGCTTCTCCAATTTGGTCCTTGGTCTCCTTGTTGTCAGCATAGCCAAGTTTGCATAATGGGGGTTGGCAAGTTCCATATACTCTCTAATCTCATTGATTTGCAACTCCTTCAGGCAGATTTCTATCTTATTGTACACATTTAAGCTATCAAAGATTGGATGCCACACATTGCCTCTTTGTTGGAGTTGCAATAGGGCCTTGTTCATCTTCATCTTGGCCAATTGTATTTCTTTTTCATTTACCTCATTGAGGAGCCCAACCTGGTCCATGTAATGATTCTTAACTCATTCAAATTTCAGGGCCTCATTTTTCTAGGTGGCTACCTTGATGGTCGTTTTCTAATGAAGTGCTTGGACTTCGTCTGTTGAGAGATTTCTATTCTTTGTTGCCAACCTCCTTAGATCAAGATTCACCTTGGTTGGCTGCTGTTGTTGTTGTTGAACAAATTCAACTATATGGTCTCTCTATTGTTCGATGTTTCATAGGTGATGAATATCCTTGGTGAGAATGAAGTTTTCCTTGTAGACTTGTGACAAGTCCTTGTCGGTGTTAAAGGCCATGGCTTTAGACAAGGACATGTCAAAGACGATTGCTTCCTTTGCATTCTCAACCTCCCTTATTTTGTGTTGAAGCTGTTGGAAAGCTTCATCCCTTGTGATCTTCAAGTTGAGAACAGTAGGGTCGGAGAGGTGGGATTGCAACTCTGCAACATTGGCAGCCAACCGTTTGGTTCTCTTTCTATATTATGGGGTATATACCTGAGGCATGGAAAGGGGAGTGTCTTCCTTCGTCTTTCATTTTCTTTAAATTGCTTCTCTATCTCCAGATAGAGAAGCTGTGGAAGGTTGATAGGGAATTTGCTACTTAGAGCAATGCATGCATGGGCGGAGAAGGTTGTGACCTTGCTTGACCTCATCGTGGGGTTTAGGTTATAGGCTGCAATTTTGAAATAAGCATGTTTCGCCTTTGTGAGTGCATAGTACTCCTTACGGTTCACTCCATAGCAATGCTGAACCCACTATTTCTTAACCTTTGAATATGCCTAGGTTGAGTTCTTTGCCAATGTTGCCACAGTGTCAGGCAAACTAAGGGCCTTCTCAATGGCCTCAGTCGAGTAGGAGATTGTGATATCTTTGATTTTGATGGATGCATCTCCTTGTTGGTTGTTCCAAAATAGGTAGGTCTCCCCCATGTACCATTTTCCATTGGAGGAGAGAATGGGCCACATGGAAGACCCTTGTAATTGCATGTGGACTTTCTCAGGTGCCAACTTCAAGAAGGTTCTAAAGTTCAATTCTTGGAGAATTGAACTTTGAACCTTCTTGGTTTTGATTCTTTCTAGGCAGGGTTTTGTTTCGAGGCTAGGCCTTCACCTTGGAGCTTCATTTTGCTTAGATTGGCTGGTCTCTGCAGTGGGAATCTACCAAACAAATTCCACTTTGGGGTCCTCCCGAAGAGGTCCCATTGCATGTGTTGCTTCGGCCTCTTATTTTTGGGGCTGCTGTGGTTGTTGCTATTGGCCCTTTCCTCCTTGTGGTTGCTTCTCCCTAAGCTGGGAAGGTCCTTCTGCTAGTGCTCCTCTCTTTGGTGCCATTTGCGATCACAAACGTAACCTTGGATTAGCGTTTTAGTTTATAACCCTTAGTTCCTTTAATACCTTTCTTATTATATCAGGTTATACTTAGGTTTGTTTGTGATCCTGGCAGGTTCATTATTTTATTATTATTTTAATAATCTGCTACTAGAGTTTGTTTGTGAGGTTTAACCCTATTTAGGATGAGTATTTTAATATTATTTTGAAGGGTAACCCTTGGGGAATTGGAAAAATTTTCTGTCATAAACCAAAGGTTTGTTGCCCTCACAATGTAAAGCTTACCTTTGGTAGCTGGAAGATCAAAGAATGAGGTGAATCGAGTGAACAGTTTTGAAGGTAGAGCACTTGGAAGGTTTTTGGGCTTTGAAAATTACAAAAGCTCCTCTCTCTTTTGAAGGCAAATGATGGAAAAATGTCTATGTGTTGTGCGTATTTATACTATTTTTTTGCTGCGTCGACAGGGATGCATCGATGCATCTAGCTGCATTGATGAGGATGCGTTGACGCAACTATAGATATCAATTTTTCTCATTAAAAAACTGAAGGATTTTGGGAGAGTTTGGGAATGAAATGAGAGTCCAAAGGAACCTAGAAAAGTAGAATGATGGGAAAACGTGGAAGAGGGTAGTAGATTTGTTGGAAAAGGAGGTTGAAGTGGATTTGGATGAAATGCAGATTCGAAATGATGCACAATCAGATGTTTAAAAGGGGAAATGATGGGATTGATTGCAAAAATAACTAAGGGATAGGAAGTTTAATTGAAACAAGACCAAGGGGTATGCAAGTGGGTACTCCCAAAGTAGGCTCATGCCATTAATGCCCCTACATGCCCTCATACCAAGGTGTTCATAGGCACCAACAATGATTAATGATCATAGGCAATTAAAAATTGAATCCACACAAGGGATCAGTGAAGGTTTATGACATACCAAAACAAACATATTAATTGAACATGATAGGAGGCAGTGAGGTGGTTGATGACAAGAATAGAGGGATGGGAAAGAGAGAGTGGTAAGAGAGTTTTGCATCTCGGTCACATGAAGTCCGTGTGGAGCTTGTGGTTAAGATGACCATATACTGTTCCATCCTTGGTTGGAATCAAGTCCAACCACATTTAGTGACTTCACATTGCCATAGTTTGATCGTTTGACCAACAAGAGTTCATGACCACCCCCAAAGGACAGCCACCACTCCAAATAGAGAAGAAAAGAGAAGTAGGAAGATAGGGAGGGCCTTAGTTAGAGGGGTGCCTTCAAGCATCGGTAACATGTCTTTCTAGTCCCATAACCAGTGTTGGTAGCCCATTATTGTCTCTAAGGGGTGTGCTTTGAATTCCCATGTTTTTTTTTTGTCATGGGAACCACACTATGGAAAGACATGCTTCTTGTTATGGTCAACATGGGGAGTGGTGAGAGACCAATGAGAACACTCACAAAACTCAAGAAGGAAGTTGGGTATAGAAGGTGACAAATTCCCCTAAAGCCACACCTTGTCCATTCCACTTGCTTCGTTCCTAGTCTGTTAAGTACCAAGATCATTGATTTTTTAAAGTTGTAATTATGAAAGGACCTCATGCTTTCAAGATGAAAAACCTCATAGAATTGAGTGGAATGGGTGGATGATGTGGGCTCATTGCTTGATACCATCAGAAAATTAATGCTTCATTAATCAATGACATAATCCTAAGGCAAAATTTAGTCATTGAACAATCAATCTAAACATTAAATACAATATAAAATGAACTTCTACTAGTAGTAGTAGTTGTGGCAAAAGTGCAACATTCTTGATGAACAAACAAATAAGAAAACAACATGTAAGGGAAGATAAACAAGGTAAAATATATAAAATAAGTTGCAAAATATTCAAAAAAATTGAAAAACATATAAAGAATGGTGTAAAAAAATAAGTTGAAAAGCCAAGTAGCTGTCATAGAATCTTAACATGGGTGGCCATCTCCCCCACGACCGAGTTGGAAGGAGGAGATCTGAAAGATAGAACGTGCTTGTTCATTGTTTGAGATGTCCATGTTACTGGTTATCCTTAGTTTGAGGAAAGGTTTCACTTGTTGAATGTTGACTAGCAATTGCTTGTTTGGGTTGGAAGGGTGGTAAATTGTTATGGCCCTAGAAGTAAAAGTTGCATGAAAAATATAAGGTCCTTTCCATAGGGTTTCCATAGGGTTTGAAATTTTGTGGCCATTTGTACGTGCATGGGATTCTAGTAAAGAACCGTATTGCCTAGTTGGAATTTAACTTTCTTTATGCGAAAGTCATGCTGTTGTTTGGTGTGTGCCTTGTGCATCTCATTCATAGATAGGGCTATCTGTTGGTTTTTACCTAGCACATTTAATGTCATTAAATGTTCCTTTTGTGCTAGACTTAACTTAAGGTCAAGTTTAGAAGCCTTTGAAAGTGTATGGAGCTCTATTTGAATTGGGAGAGTTGGTAATTTTTTGTACACTAATGCATAAGGGGAATAGCCAATAGGAAGTTTCCAAGTGGATCAATATTCCCATAGAGCATTATTAAGTTTTGTGCTCTAGTTTTTCTTATATTTACTTACTGTGCGGGTTAGTATATTGGTTATTTCCCTATTGGTGACTTTAGCTTGACCATTAGCTTGGGAGTGATATCAAGTTGTTAATTTGTGTTCTACCCCTAACCGTTGCATTAATTTTAAAAAAGTATCACCTATGAAATAAGTTCCATTGTTAGAAATAAGTGCCTTTGACATGCCAGACCTATTTACCACATGTTGTTGTACAAATTGTGCCATTGTAGAGGATGCATAGTTAGTGACGGTTGCAGCTTCAGCCCATTTTGTGTAGTAGTCAACTGTTATGATGATGTATGCCTTTCCATTGAACATGGGGTTGATGGGCCTCATGAATACAATGCTCCAAAGATCGAAGTGCTTCAATGGTTGAATCCACTATTAGGGCCCTTCCATCTATATAGGCATCCCTCCATCTCATTGGCAATGTTCACATGAACGAGAGAACTAATGGATGTCCTTGAAGATTGTTGGCCAGTCTCCCCCCTGCATGATGGCCTCCACAAGGGCCTTCATGAACATCCTAGAGGATTTGCAGTTGATCATCATTGGGTACGCACCATCGTATTAAGCCATCGGCCCAAACCTTGTAAAGGTTGCCTTGAATTTCCATGTAATGTTTGGTTTGGTGAAGAAACTGTTGTTTCTTCCTGCTGTTCCATTCCTGTGGCATCTCTTGAGTGAGTAGATAGGAGAGGAAGTCCTTGTACCAGTCAATACCCTTGGGACTTTGCATTTCAATAGTTTTGGCAAAGAGAAGTTCATTTGGAAAATGAGTAGATAAAGCCCCATCATCCTCTTTGTTGTCCTATCGTAATCGAGACAAGTGGTTAGTGACCACATTCTTGGTTCCTTTCTATCCACCAAGGTGATATTGAACTCCTATAGAATTACTAGCCACCGTATGACACGGGGGTTCACCATTGGCTTGTTTATAAGGAACTTGATAGTAGTGTGGCTCGTGTGCACAAAAACTTGATATCCAATCACATAGTGCTTGAATTTTTCTAAGGTGTACACCACCACCATGAGCTCCTTCTTCGTGGTGGTGAAGTTTATTTGTACTCCCACAATGCGTTGGCTTGCACAATGGATGTAGTAAGGATGTTTTTGATTGTCCAATTGTGTAAGCATGACCCCCAAAGTATAATTGGATGCATCGGTCATAATGTGAAATGGCCTAGACCAATTGAGAGCATGTAGAATTGGAGTTTCCATGGGCTTCTACTTTAATAGCTGGAATGCCATCTCTTATTCCCTTGTCTAGGTGAAAGGTGCATCCTTCTTGATTAGCTCAACCAATGGCTTAGCAATCTTGGAGAAGTTCTCAATGAATCAGCTATAATAACCAATATGATCAAGGAATGTTCGTAGATCTTTCACCGTTTCAGGTTGCTTGGTGATTCATTGGATGACTCATACTTTTTGCGGTTCCACCTTGATCCTTTTGCTTGAAATTCTGTGCCCCAACACAATACTTTCTTGGACTATTAGATGGCTTTTTTGCCAATTGAGCTTCATGTTAGTTTCTACACATCGTTGAAGCACTTGCTCTAGATGATCTAAGGTTTTCTCAAAGGTGGTACCGTAGGTAGAAAAGTTATCCATAAAGACCTCTACCTTGCTTTTGATTTGCTATTAAAAGATGCTGAGAACCAAGTGTTAAAAGGTAGTAGGAGCATTACACAGACCAAAGGACATCTTTCTATATGCAAAAGTCCCATAGGGACTTGTGAATGTGGTATTGGCTTGGTCTTCTGGGGCAATTTGGATTTGGTTATATTCACTATAACCATCCAGGAAACTGTAATAGCAATGCCTTGCTATGGTATCCAACACTTGATCAACAAATGACAACGAAAAATGGTCCTTGAAGGTTGCCATGTTCAATAGCTGAAGGTCTATGTAGACTCTTCATTTTCCTCCTTTCTTGGGTACAATAACAAGTGGGCTAACCCATTGACTATTTGCAACCGAATAGATGAACCTCGCCTTGAGGAGTTGTTCAACCTCCTTGACAACCTACCTCAGTTTGGGGTTCAATCTTCTTTACGGTTGCCTCTTTGGCTTGATGGAGGAGTTTGTATAGATGCAATGTTGGCATATCTGTGGATCAATTCTTGTAAGTTCATGATATGACCAAGCAAAGGTTGTTGGCCATTTGTTCACCAACTTTAACAGGTTTTGTTTCTATTTTAGAGCAAGTCTGACATTGATGATTACCAGCTTGCCATTGTTGAGAAAAACATATTCCATAGTTGTCGGTAAAGCCTTTAATTCAAGGGGCTCTTGTTTGAACTGATCAAGGATCTCCAACTCCCTCCAATCTATTTCACTTTGTGTGTAGAAGAGTTGGTGATGGAGTTGCTTCATTTTATCCATGTGTTCTGTATAGGTGCTTGTGAGGCTCTTTGATGGTTCTATGCACATTGTTGACTTAGCTTGGTGATTTGTTATCAACTATTGGGTACCGTCTTGTTTTGTGGCTGCTACATATAGAAACTTTGAAATAACTACAGTTTCAGCACACTGATTGCATGCTTGGATTGATGTGTCTTTGATTGTCCATAGTTTTTGTACCCAATGGCACCATGTGTCACTATACGCGATGCATGGAACCCTCTTCTTCTCGATCTTACCAAACTTATTTTCCTTGGAGATTTCCAAGGAAAGGTCTTGAATCACCATTTTGGCGTCTATAGTATTGAGCCATGCCCTTCCCATGATGATAGTGAAGTCCTTCTTGTAATTTTCCACATGGATCACAAGGAAATCAGTAGGATAAGACCACCCACAGATGGTGGTCACACTGTTCTCCACTAGCCTCAAAGGAACATTGATGGATTGATATGCCAGCTCAAGTATGATATTGCTCTTCTTGATAGGAGGTAGGTTCCAGGTCTTATACATTTCTTGGGAGATTAAGTTCACCCTGGAAGCTGAATCCAACAGAGCCTTGCATGGTTTATTTCCTGCAATCTGTAAATAAATGAGGGGGCTTCTAGGATCAGATTGTTTCTTGGGGAAGTGACTAGCCTTGATCCAATTGATGACTACGTGGGTCAGCATAATAGTGTAGATGTTGGAGGTCTTTTGGTTTGAAGACAGCTCAATGGTACTTTCAGAGGTAGATGCGGTAGGGTTAACAACCATGGGTGTTTGCGAGGGTTTTGTGGGGCTATTGGTTTTGAAAAATGGTCTCTTACAAGGTTTTTGTTCAGGACCACTCGAATGGATATCTGGCTGTAAATTTACAGCCCTTGCGGCATTTCTTTAGTGTGGCTGTGGCAAGATTTCAGCCTGCATGGATGGAGCAGGTGGCAAGGGTGTGGTTGTGGCTGGTGCAGGAGTTGTTGAGGGATGTTGTGGAGGATGGAAGAGAAAAGGAGACTCTTTTTTTGAGAAGGTGCTTTGTAATATTCTGNATTGCTGCTACGGTGATTGCATCCCTCACGATTGTGGATGTTGCCACTATTGATACTGCTCCCGAGCTTTAGGAGGTGCCCCACATGGATAATACATTGGTGGGTGGAACTATTGTTTGTAGTTGCCTTGTGGATAAGGCAATTCCCTAGGTGCTTGCCTTTTTGCAAACTTGGGATTCAATGCATATACCCTAGACTCTTGTAGATGTGACAACACTGGGCAACATTTGTTAGGATGTTCATACTAGCAAATCTTGCAGCCATCACCATTTGTTTTCGAACCTGCAACCTCTGCAATTGTTGCAGCTTTACCCTTGTTCTTATAATAACCTTGCTATGTATCCTTCTTTTTCCTTCTTTCTGGACCACTACTCCCTTGGTCTTTCTATTCCTTTGTGATTTTCAAAGTTGTTTGGAACTTCTCATCTAAGGAGTCCCACATCTTGTCTACCTTAGTCAATGTTTCAGTAATAGATTTTTGTATTGGTAAAGTTTTCCTTCGCACCACTTCATCAAGTGGTGCCTCCCCCTCAGAGTTATAGAAACGTACCTCTCATTTGCGAATAGAGGGGTCTACTCTTTTGCACTTTCACACTTTTTTAGCTCTAATTTATCAGCTTTTGAATTTGATAAGCCTGCACCTTACAAAGTCTTCCTTGAGCATATACCTCAAGGGGTTTCCTTGTTTCGTTTCTGAGCTCATCTATAATATGGTGGAGTTGTTCCATTTGGGAGTATCTATGGCCTAGGCATTGGTGCAACAGAGAGTAATACCTGCCTAGGGTTGCATCCAAGGACTCATGATTTCCCTGTTTTCATCCTTAGATCTATCTCCACAGGTTAGACACTTTGGAGTATGTTTGGCACTTGTCATTGAAGAGCTCCAACATAGTACTCCATTGGTGAATGGATTCCAGTTTTAAGGACTGGTACTAGCTTTTTGTTTCCTTAGTGAGTGTCCTTGGGAATAATTTCAGCTTCTGCCATTTGTTCTTTATGTTCTACAAGGCACAAACATCATGAAAGGCTTGGAGATGATCTTGTGGATCTAAGTTATATCCCCCTTCAAACTTGGGGATGTTATTCATATCCAACCTCTTGATCCTGCTATCTTTTTGATGCCTTGTTGGAATTCTCACTATTTCTAAAATGTTAAGCATGGTTTGGGTAGCTAGCAGAGGCTCAACATAGTCATGATGATCACAGAGGCCCCTTTGTGGTTATGATGTCTATGATGAGTTGTGCTATGCCTTCGGTCCCTATGATGCTCCTCTCTCCCTTGTGGTTGCCTTTGCCCTTGATCTCGATTACCTTGGCGGGATCCTTGTTCATTTCTTTCTCGCCATTTATCCCTATCTTGATCTTGACCAATTCTCCTTTTGTCTTGACTCCTATTCCTTTTGTTAGAGGTTGAGGATGAAGGTGAAGAGGATGATGAGGGTGACAAAGGAGAACCAAAGGAATGATGCTAGCTAGTTCCTCTCCTTCGGTCCCTACCCCGGTCTATGTGCTTTTCTTTATCCTTCCTCTAATAATTATCCTTGCCCTTGAATGAGTGGCTACGGTTGTTGTCTTTTAAGGTTCCGTGGTCTTGAGACCCTATTTTCCCATCACAAAGGTTCTCCAAAGTTGGCTACAACCTTTGGTTAAGGGTCTCCTTGTCATAGAGAGGATGAGAATTTGTGTATTGGGATTGGCCAAAAAAGAAGTCATCGCCCTCCTTGTGTTATTGTAAGAATAAGTGGGTTGGAGCCTTTTGTCCCCTTAGAGGCTTTATATCATGCCTCCATGTACCTATCTAGCATACGCTGGGCATTGGTAGGATGATAGTCCTTGTAAGTGTGCTCATGGACCTCATATTCAGAGTTAAGCATGACAATGCCAAGCCTGAGGAGATTGGACATTAGCGTGGCAGGAATGGATTGATTAGGAGGTAACACAATGTTGCCTTCCATGTCCCTCCAATGCATCTGCTCATCTTGATGGAAGATGAAAGTGAAATCTAGATTATAGGGATCCGGAAGGGCATAAAAAACTTTGAGTTGTTGGGGCCTCCTAGATGCCCCCTATTGTTGATTAGATTCTTCGTTGTGCGGTGGAAATTTATCCTTGTGAGAAAAAGCCATATTAGTGATTGATAAAAATAGTGTGCCTTTGGTATTTTATTATTTCTTTAATTGTTCCCTTAAATGGTTGATGATGGGTCATTGTACGATCTTTACAACATCTTTGTATAACTTCACAATCTCTTCCTATTTAGCACAGTTAGCTAAACTAAAGCCCCAGCAATGGTGCCAATGATAAGTAGTGAGTATACCCTACGTCCAACCATACGAATCACAAGTGTGTACTAGTGATCCGGTTGAGTTTTGTAGACTTAGTTCCTAAGTTTACCCATAGTCGTAAATTGTGAATCAAAGGGTTATGTGATCATTGTCTTCCTAACTCACACTTGTGCTATCTGTGCATATGGTTAAATGCGAGTTAAGGCATATGATATTTATTTTTGTTGGTATTTTATATATTTTTATCTTCAATGCAAGGTGAATAAATGAAGGTTTAATGATTGACTATTTAACTAATTTATTTTAGTGACTAACTATCCTAACATTAGTAGCCAATCCCACTTACCGTACACATCCCGAACTAGTATTAACGTTATTGGGTTACCAAGTGGTGATTACTAGGTGTACCAAATGGCCACTACTAGGATTACCAAGCACTATACGTTATGCTTGAAGTGGCTGTGCTTATGTGTTCATGATTAAATGCATTAATTACTTACGATGAGGAACGTAAAGTACATTAAAAGTGATGAGTGGCGAGGTACCCCTACACTCAACCATACGAATACGAG
>MNCI01000952.1:1047159-1072491 GCA_015680685.1 Gnetum montanum
GTGGCTACCAAGCGCTAATCGTTGTTGGGATCACCACGCATAACGCACATGCTCGAAGCGGTCGTACTGAGGCACTTAACTAGGAGAGAAGGGTTGAGAAGGATTTAATAACTAAGAAAGCATTTAAATGATAAATAGTAAATAACAATAAATAAAGTCCTAATTAGCCTATTCCATGCACTGCAAGGTTTATCCAAGAAGTTCGTCTTTATTGCCGTACACAAACTTGTGTTCAGGTACAATGTTTGCTCGAATAAAGATCCGTTCACTTTGGAGTTCCTACTGCGGGCACATGGAAAATATTCTGCTCGAATAAAGATCCGTTCACTTTGGAGTTCCTACTGCGGGCACATGGAAAATATTCTATCTCTAGAGAGATCAAACTGCCAGAGTTTCACTACGGTCTAAGCCTAGGATGAGAAACAAGGGAGAGCTGTCTCTTATTTATAGATATGACGGCGCACCGCGATATTGCGTATGCGATATTGCGGGGGACGATGCGATATTGTGTCCCATCAAAAAGTAAAGTGCAAATAAGAAAGACTAAACTATCCAAGTGTTGCAATGAATGTCAGAAATCTTGTCTTTATTGCTGTTCATGTCAAGGTGTTCAGGTACATAATGCTCAAATAAAGATATGGACAATCTCTTTGACTCACACTGCGGGCATTTAGAAGAAAATATTTAAACTCTAGAGAAAGCCAATTGCAAGAGCTTCGCTACACTATGGACTTAACATGCCATAAATGTGGTTGGTGCATGCATTTATATAGGCTTTGACTGTGTTAGTGTTGATGCATCTGCGTTACCATGCATTGACGGGGATACGTCGATGGGGCTACATCAGCAGGGTTGTGTCGATGCATGCTCATTGACATAGCATGTATATGACACTTCATCCACAGCCATGTTGGGAGTAGTTGCTCCTGGTTGTAGATTAGGAGGATCTGTGGTTGGATTAATGAGATCCATGATTTTGCAGGATGGGTTTCTCTTGAGGGTTACTTCATTGTTGTTTTGTAGGATGGGTTTCTCTTGTGGGTTTGCTATTGGTTTGTAGAACAGGTTGTTCTTGTAGGGCTCATTGTTGTTTTTGCAAGAAAGTTTCTCTTGTAGATTCATTGCTGTTACATAGGATGGATTGTTCTTGCAATGTTCATTGCCATTTTTGCAAGATGGGTTGCTCTTGCAGGTTCTTGCTATTTTGTAGGATAGATAATTCTTGAGGGGTTTGTTGCTATTTTTGCAAAATAGTTTTTTTTTTCCTTCTTCTGTTCTCTCTCATTTTTTTTGGGTTTGTTGCTGTTTTACAAGATGGATTTTTCTTCTAGTTTTGTTGCTGATTTCGCAAGATATGTTGTTCATGTAGAATGGATGATCTTTTTGGATCCTTTGCAAAGATGTATTGCTGTGCACATATGTCTTAAATGTGGCATAAAATCAAATAGTGCATATTTGGAGATACAATTTGGGTTAAGGGGTGTATTCCCAAGCTTGTTCCTTATGGTGGCATTAAAGAGATGATTGCTGAAATAGATAGCAATGCCAACATTATTAGACCACTAAAACTTTTTAAAAAGTTTCCAGGTGATTAAAGAATATGTCTAGGTTCAATGGACCTTGGGTTAGCTTGAAAGCAACCACATGTATACATTGAGATGAAAGATGGTGGAATTGTCTGCCTAAGTGTTTGCTTTGGTTTTGTAGGGGTTTGAGACTTACTTTCAATTTTTTGCCTTTCGATATAGCTTCAGGTGTGTGGTTGGTTATGTTTCTGTTGTGCTAAATTTTATTTTTGATTGCAAAATCTGTTATTGTTGATGAGCCTTAATAGATAACAACGTGAGAAACGGATGGTATATTCTTTTACTGACAAGCTTGCATTTTAATGGAAATGTCATTGTGAAGCTTGGTACAATGATGAATCTTTTTCTGACTCGGCTATCAGTATGAAAACTTGCATTGATTCTTGAGTTTCTGTTCAAAATGGAGCTTTTGGAGGTCCTCATAGCCATCAATTTATGCAAATACTGTAGAAAGGAATCATTGAAGTTGTTGTGTCTTTTCTTTTGTTCTAGACATTAAAAGATTTTTTTTCACTTAGTAATCGTCCTGGGGTGCAGTCATTCCTTTTATTAAATTGTTTTTGGTCCTTGTTAAGGTGTTTTCTTTTCTGTGATTCTCTTTATGTTAACAGCCCCATCTGTTCTCGGGATTTATTGGATCTTAATGACCACTATGTTATAAAGTGTTGCAAACGTGAGCAAAGCCCTATTAAGGTAACATTAAGGTGCTACCAGTGTTTACAAATGAGTTAATTTCTGGGATTAAATGATTTCTGAATTTAAAGTAATGTTGGTAAATTCCACATTGTAAAGGCTGTGTGTTAATATTTGAGATTTAGGATACCTAACTTTTTATTAGATAGAGTAAGTATAAATTAATTTGTAAAATGAATAAATAAATTTTAATCACCGCAAATGTTAACAAAGAAGTTATTTTTATGTTTAAGTAAGATCTATTTTGATGTTGAATGCGAGTATTTATTCAGAAGTCAACATGTTTATAAGTTAGCTAGATGTTGCCATGGTGTCCAGTGATAAGATAACATTATTAAGCTTTATGGGAGGATGAAATAATGGTTTTGGTGTTAAAGTCCTTGGAACTTGCAATCTCTTAGGTCACAGTTTGAATATATATTGAGGGAACGGTCATGGATCAATAAGTTGTGGAGACAAGCCTCTCAAGTTATTTGCCATAATTTATAACCACTATGGCTGGTTGTCTTCCTTAGGAGAAGTCAAGATGTTGTGGGTGGGTTAGTGGTTCTTCATTTGGCTCTTTCTGAGCATTAGAATTATGCCCAAGTGTTTTGTGTTTCTTATAAGGGAAAATCTTGTTAGATGATGAAAGTTTATAAACAATGAAATCTACATAATTAAACATCTGGATTCAAGGATATTTTATATGAGGTTTTGGATTCATTTCCTTTCAATAAATCTCCATTTTGCATCTAATACCTTTTCGCTGAAAAGGTAAATTCCCCTTTTCCAGGAGGTAGTTCTGTTAAATAAGTTTTCTCTTACATTTCGTTTTCAAGCTTTGGTACATACAACCAACAAGGCATCAATAAGAACTCACTTATAACTTAATAATTGCATTCTTGCATTTTAATGCAGTACAAAATGATTTTACATGAGTAATTATTATATGTTATTTTCTGCAAGATGAATTGATTAATGCTCAAGATTTTAAGTGAAAGCCTTAGGCGCTTTAGTGAATGCTTTCATTTTATTGATAATGACTTACTTCTTTGACTGATATTATAGAGAAATTTCGAGATGGTTTTAGAGGCAGTAAAATGTAACACACAATGGTTTTGCATGAATAATCATTATATGTTATTTTCTGCAAGACAGTATGATTAATGCTCAAATTTTTAATTGAAAGCCTTAGGAGCATTGTTGAATGCTTGCATTTTATTGATAACGACTTACTTTGACTGATTCTTTTTTCATGAAATCCCACAAGTTTAATTGAAGATAGTTGATTGCATTCATATTTCTATTAAGTGTTGTACAGAAGCCTGCTGTGCATAGGGTTCTTGTTAATCTTATTTTAACAGATCATTTTGGTAGATGATAGTCGGTATTATTAAAAATCTGTATCTTACTTTTAAATGAAAACACAGATTGTTGATGGATTAAGAACAGTTTTAGACGTATCGTCAATCGATATTATGGAGAAATTACGGGATCTTATTTTTGAGACTCCTCAAACAGTTATCCTTAGTGACTGTTATGCTGCTAGTCATGTTCCAGTAGTTCAAAGGTTGTTGCATGAACCCATTCAGAAACTTTTGAAAGATAGCTTAGTTGCTATTCAAAGTGCTTGCATTGTTCAGTCTGTTTTTGTTCTACTGTCTGAGGAAAACAAAACACACAAGGTATTCCCACTTTCGAGTTACATTGTTACCATTTTCTGAGAATCTTGAGCATTTTATATACTTTGACTCTTAATTTAATTTATTACACAGCTCATAAAAGTATTAGGCGAACTAAATGATGCGCAACAGTATCACTTGCTTGGTAAGATTACGATTCTAGTTGACAGTGCTCAAATTGTGGAAGAATTGACTGCTAATTTGCAAAGCAAAGGATATTTTGAAATTACTACAGGAAATAGTTTACAATCTCACGAAAGTATTGGGGCAGCTGATACATGCAAAAAGAGGTACCTCACTAACCTTTATATAAAATATTTACTAGATTGGAGAGTATATAAGATAACATGTTTACTTAAATTAGTTTACATGGTTTATAAGTTACAGTTTTATTCTATGTTATAGTTTAAAACGGATTATCTCAGAAATTATATCTATCTGTTTAACACGTCTTCTTGCTGAATATGTATTCATTACATAAAATAATTTTTCTTGATTTAGCAAAATAATTTTTATATTTCTACAGCATTGTTTTAGTTAGGCTCCAAAAGTTTTGGTCAGAGATTGATTATGGTATAAGTCTATGGTAACGTGTTTTCTGACATCAAAGGTTGTTGATCTATTTGTTTTTGAAGTCTGTAGTGGAAGACACTCAAGGCCATTCAAGGTTTATATCAAAATTTTTACAATGAAACTTGTCTAATTATTTGGGAAACTTATGTTAATAAAACTTTTGATAGAATATTTCGTTAATGCCGATAGACAGATATAGCAAGTGTAAGTCAAAATGGATACAAATCTATTAATATATGGGATAGCGACTAACATGGAAGTATAAAAATAAATAGTCTTATAAAAGAAATAAGAGCAGGGGATTTAATACAGATGAGACAGTGTACACCTGACCCTCTGTATTGGATTTAGGATATGATTGAGATGCTGAAATACCTAATGATCCATGATACCTTCCTTTGTCTAAGTTACCTAATGATAAGCATTGATAGAGTATAAATGCCCTAAATAACTAGTTCGGAAGGGTCCTGTAAACCAATGATCTTTTTATATTGATTCTTTGTGGTTTAAGAGTTGGTCATCACAAAAATGCTAAGTTTTAAGAACGTGATTTTGAAAAAGTTTTTCTTGAATGTAGAAATTTGGAAGGCGTTGGCATGACATAGACATTTTATTTCTTCAGGGTAGTTGTATATCAAAAAATTAAATTGGAGCAAATAGCAATGTACTTACTGGTTTTTAATCTCTATGCCATGGATTTATGCATTCACATCTCTGCAAAAATTTTGGTGTTTTAGTACATTTCTGGCGCCAAAACACACTTCAGAATGCAGAGAAACATCCATTGAAATGCATCATCATCTTAGACTTATCCTGACAACATGGGTCAGTGAAGACATATAGTCCAATTAGAACTTTATATCTCAGCATTTGCCACCTGAATCAAACCCATAACTTAGAGCTTCCAAATCAAGAGTTTAACCACTAGGCTAACATTTCATTGTTGATGAAATACATGTGATTATACATTTAAAATATATTAATGTGACAGGTCATATTAATGAGCTTTTGGAATAAGTGCAACTAGTCTTGTGGCATCTTTAACAGATAATAATGTGTCAAAAGGGTTTTCTGTGATTTTTGAACAGCTTTAAAATATGAGTGATGCAGGTCCTGTAACACCCGCTAACTTAGGCAAGGCCTAGCAGGTTATTATGTAAGAATGAAAACCAGTGAAATCTTAAGGAAATAAAACTGTGGTCAATCAAAATCATTGATGAGATAAAATCATTAAACCTTTGTATCAAGAGACTGAGCGATAACTAAGTATAATCATGAGTATAAGATTATCATCAATATTATAACATGAACACTGCTGGAAATATAAATCATCAATCCTAACAGTGTATAAGTAACTCACATATCTCTACTCTAATATGAATTATGTAATTTAGTAGTCACAGTTAATTCCAATTTATCCCAAAGCATCAGTACTAACAATAACCAGTCTCATATACTCAGCCCATGGGTGTTCAAGTAACAATGACTTAAAACAGATCCATAATGTCTCATCATAAAGAAATCTCATAACATAAAGAAAAATCATAGAACTTCATGTTCAGCTTACCTATTCAGCATCATCAGGTCCAGCTACACCAACACTACCTGTAAGAAGAGATATGTCACTCCAATGTGGGGGTGTTGGAACTCGAAATAAGTGAAACATATCTATACTCTAAGATTTATTTAAGTTTATAACTCAGTGCTACCTAGTGGAATTGAACCTGTGACCTGTCACTCCAATGTGATCGAGGAAGGATTAGCCATAAAGGTTCCCTAATCAATTTGTAGTCAGCACCATGAAGCTAAATCATGACACATGGGAAATATTGTCTTGCATGACATGTTAGCATCCACATCCAGGCAAATATAATGATCATCATACATACAATCAAGCATTACTATCTCGAGGCATCAATGTTACCCTCTTGTCCCACCAACACGAAGTCCAAATACATACACAGCAAAATCCAAGCATAAACCATAGTCAACTCATCACGTTTCACCATCAGGACTTTTGGGAACTGTCATTACTCCCTTACCGATCTAGGCAATCATGTTCATATCATAGTGCCATTAGGGCTTTTGGGACCTTTTCCTCACCAGCTTAGACCATTTTAATAGTGTGCAATATGCCGTTAGGACTATTGGGACTGTTCTCTCACTAGTCTAGGCAATCGGGATTATAACATCTGACCATTACGACTTTCAAGTCCTCACCCTTACCAGTCTAGGTCACACCGTGTCATCAAGGGTATTGAGTCTGAGCTTGTACCAGTCTAAGCATCCATTCCACATCAGCATCAATGACATCACATCATACAAGACATCAAGCATACAAACAATGAATACTTAGTTACATCAAGTACATGATTCTAGATAACATCGGTGGTGGGGACTAACCAACATGGTCCAAAGCTCATGAAACATCATATCTAAAATGCATTCGTTCTCTAATATAAATGTTCCATGAAGTTATATATCAATTTCACAAGTTCTAGATTCAAGCAGTATCAACTAGTAAGATTCAAAAGATTCCACATTATTTTTCTTTCCACCAACTTCTTCATCCAATTGACGTGTCCGAGATGATACATTTTTTTGGCACTTTTTAGTGCAGTTGAGCATCACCCGATTGCTCGGACCAAGGAAAAATTATGTTTTCTGAGTTGATGGTCCAGTCGACTCCATAAATCCAGTCCACCAAACTTAGAAGTGGTCTGAAACACACCTTTTTCCCCTAAACGTCCTATTTGTACATTGGCTCAATTGGATGATTGGGTCGACCTGATGTACTTAAACATTTGCGCTGCAATTTTGCCGCAATAAGAATGCAAAAACTAAAACCAAGACTTTGAAGACTATGAGAAACAACGCATAAAGGCAAAAAGAACCCAGATTAAATCCAATACATGTTAGGGAATCACATGACATCAAATGCTCTAAGATTTAATGAGAAATTTCTTTCAACAAGGTTGCATAAAATCTGAAATCCCAAACCCTTTCTGACCAAATTGCATAGAAATGGAGCGAGAGAACATCCAATCAATTTTTTAAAATACAAAGAAATACATGCACCATTCTTTTGCACCCAAATCAATAAAAAGGAGAATCTGTGGTGAAATCCTTACCAAAATTATTGTTGAAACCCTTATGGCAACACCTTCTAGATCCAAGAAGAGCACAACACCAAGAAGAAAATGTATGAATCTACAAGAAAAGATTTGCTGCCCTAGTCATGAAAACCAGAAAAACATTCGAACTCTTTTGGAAAACCCTTGACAGAAAGTGAGCGGCCAAAAACCCCAAATTTGTGGACAGCCAAGTTAAAACCCAAACTTCTTGTTTTTAGACTCAACTAACAGTTCCACCAAGTAAACGTATTTCTATCTTTTAATGAAACTATCTATTTTATTCTATTTTTTATGAAACTGACATTGCTCGTACTTTTCCCAAAATTAATATTCATTTTTAAAATAAAGGCAACCTCATTCTAATTTTTTTTTAAAAAACCAATGCTTAAAAACCTTTAACCAATCCCATAGGTGATTCCAAACAATACAACATGGTAATTGCATATAAGCACCACAATCAACACCAATACACCATCATACCCACCTGACTATACCCTTTGTGTACAATTTACTTAACATCATGGTACCTAGGTGCAAGATCCAATAGAATTAATGCACATACGAAGCTAAAACCATAACTATTATATCATGTAAATCATATAACATAAACCATGAAGCATCCTTGCAATTCATCATTTAAAACACCATAACATGCCATTAAACCACATTAAAGAAATCTATACCAAGCAATATAATTTTATTACAAAGACACAACACAACCATGCACGAGTTAATCAATACACACAACTCATACTACGCACATGTACCAACATTAAGGGTTCTACAAAGACGGATGTTACAGGTTGCATCATGAAATTAGAGTGATACATAAATATGACATTTAAAAAACTTTTTACATGAATTCGGTATTCATGAATGTTTAAATGTATATATCTTTACATTTAGGGTATCCAAATTGCACAAGATTTGGTTATAATCATAAGTACAGGATAAATAGTCAACGTGGTGCTTTATGATAATTTTAAAAGAACTTAATGATTCTATAAGTGTGATTCAAACTGGTTATAATCATAAGTACAGGATAAATAGTCAACATGGTGCTTTATGATAATTTTAAAAGAACTTAATGATTCTATAAGTGTGATTCAAACTAGCAACCTCTTGCCTGGAAATCCTATATTAAATATTAATAACCAAATATTAAAGTAGCATATAGATGTAAAGAAAAATATCTAAATTAAATATGTATGTGTGTGTATATTCAACTTCACATCTCTTTGATGTTTCTTCCCACGTTTTCTAATCTAGTTTGACATCTCATTTATGTTGGTGCCTTGCTGTGCGTAGTTTTTATGCATGTTATAGAATTAAAACTGAACTTGTATTGTATCCAGCACAGACCCAAGGGTTGTAGCAATTCATATGGAAATCTAATGTTGATGAATTTTAAATAAATTTCACAGTAGAGACATAAGCCGTCACCGGACATATAATAAGGTTACCATTACTTATTTTCCTAGGAAGATTTAGCAGGCATATGGAGATCATTTATTGGACAAATTTGATGCACAAACTGTTCTCATAGACTTCATTTGTGTAATGATCTAACAATGATGATGATTTCTGAACATTCTCTTTATGATTTATTCCCTAGTTGTACACATTTTTCTTGAAAAGACCATTATAGCAGCATGGTAGCAAATAAGCTAAAATTTAGTTGAAATTTTTAAGCACAATCTAATAGCTGTATGACAATTTGGAATAGAGGCGTGTTGGTCGGGAAGACTAACAAAATTATGGATTTGATGAAGAGGTGAAGAGTCAACAGAGATTATGAGTATTAAGATTGTCTTGGGAGAAGAAGTTGTTAATATTCAAAGTTTATAGGTACCTCAAGTTGCCTTGGATGAATATTAGAAAGACCTTTTTGGGATTCTTTGGATGGGTTAGTGCAAAAGATTCCGGAGCAAGATAGTATACTAATTGGAATAGATTTCAATAGACATGACATGTCGAGCAAAAGGATAGATTATGAGGGGATTCATGGAGGACCCAATTTTGGAGAGAGAAATGATATAGGGGATCTGAAACTTGAGTTTGCACATCCCTATGATCTTGCAATAGCTAATGCCAATTTTAAAGAGCATCACATGCTGAGCACTAAAAAGAGGCGAAACTCCAAAACAACATGAAAGGAAAAGCTTGCGAGTTTTGCCAATGCCTATTGAAGCGTTCATTCATTGATCCACATCTTAACTTACAATAGCAAATGGATTGGAGGTGGGAATTCTAGATTACTATTGCTTAGCTTTTTGAGAGTCTTGCATTGAGAACCTTTGCCACTAGCTATAGGTTGCTTGTCAACATTATTAATGATATTTGAATTAACATTGTTCTTGTTGGATGAGGATGGTTTTGCTATATTGGCTATCTGTTATCTCTTGCAGACTGAACAGTGTTTCCTAAAGTACACAAAAGCATTTGCAGAAGCATCTGTACCCTTTAGTTTCTCTGCTTCAACTTGTTTTTCTTATCCATGGCATCAACAAGGTTTTTCTTGTCCTCAGCTTCAACATGTTTTTTTACCCTTGTCAGTGTCTCTTTTCTTTTGCAGAAAATGAAATACACAAAACGGATGCCCTTGACAATGATAAAACTTGCAGGAGTTGGGAAGATTATGGTATATAACTTTTCTTGCTATAAGTCTACTTTCCTGAGGAAAGATGTGCTTTCTTCAGAGATTTTATTGTTTGTCCATTTATCATCTATAATTTCATCATCCATCTTTCATTCATCACTTAAAGCAGCAAGTTCTACTATGGTAAAAAGATTTTGGACTGCATTTTTGTTGTCGTTTTGATGTTCTCCTGAAACATTCTGTGTTACTGTAGCAATGTCATCAAATGAAAACGTATGGTCGAAACATATATATGGAGTTTAAACAAATGGAAGTTTGAAGGAAAACATTTTGGAAAAATATGCTGCTGATTGCAAATCTGATAACCTCTACATTGATGCTGGGAAGCAAGGGCATTATATTTGAGAGGGACAACCGTGTATGGAAAATTTACCCAACTTGTTAAAATGTGCATAGTTAGGCATATGTCAAACAGGGTTTATTGTTATTTAAATTTGAACTTGTGACCATCACTATTTTTAAAACTGGTAACCACCTTCCCTCATCCATCATTTCCATCCATTCTTCCGTCATCCATCAAAGAGGATGAAGAATACAAAAAAGCAAAAGAGTTAGAGGTAAAAGGAGTAGAAAGAAGAGAAGCCAAGATGTGCTGAAAAGGGATTAACTCCCAAAATTGTTTCAAACTATGCTTTAAATTTTGCATCTTACCCCCAAATTTCTAATGAATTTTAACTTTTAATATGATGTGACGATACAATTATGCCAAATTTTGGAACCCTCTGCAGTTAACCTTAAGTTTTAGAAACTTCAAACATCCCTTTTACCTTTCCACGCAAGGTTTTTGGCAAATATAAGTAATTAATGGGTCTTCTTTGGAAATCGCTAAATTTTTTGAAGTTTAATCAATTTTTATTCTTTTTTATGTTTTCACCCATTTATAAATATCTAAATCATAAATATTATCTGGTCATAGCTATGTTTAATGAATTGATTTTACTTTCATTCATTCTTATACTGTTCCATATTGTTTGTTAGTTTGTTTGCCTTTATAAGGTGCTAGTAATTTGCTTCAAAACTAGTTGTTCACCTGTAAAAAGTGGGTTCTTTGTTTTCTTTTGTTTTTTCTTTTCATTTTTTAAATAATAATTTTTATTTATTTTTAGACTTACTATTACTTACTGTATCTCAAATTAGCTGCTAACTTAAGCACTATTTATTCTCTCTTCAATTTTTGAGAAATCAGTTGCAGTTGTTGATGAATTTAGTATAATTTGAAACATCTTGCAAAAGACAAAGCTATATATGGTACAGTGATCTACTGCAGCACTTTATCATCTTAATCTGCCTATGTTAATATCTTTGAGATTCCCAAGTCAGGAGCAGATTGCCAAAACTGATTTAATATGGGAATGTTCTAAAAAAATCAGGTGTGAAGTAATTTTCAGATCTTCATTTTCCTTCATTTTTTTCCTGTAACCAGTTTGGAAACTGCATGGAATTCCAATTTTTGTGTTCACAAAATGACTAAAATGTTTAGGTATCCTTAAATGGTTGTTTGAATTACCATAGTGTTAATGTTGGGGTGCAGCTCTCTCTTTTTCATTAGAACTGGAACCAGTGACTATATGTACCCCAATGGACATATAGTCAAAGTGATACTTTTCTTGAACTTAAGCCGAACATTATAGTGTATCGGAATTTAAGCTGAATATAATAGTGTCATGAGTGAGGTAATTTTCCATATATTTATTTCCCTTTATTTTGTGATGTAACCAATTTAGAAATTGCATGGAATTCCAATGTTTGTCTTCACAAAATAGCTTCATGTTTAGGTATCTTCAAATGTTTGTTTGAATTACCATAATGGTAATGTTGTGAAGCCCCTCTATTTTTTCTTTTTTCCTTTTTTTTTTTTAAAATTGGAACTGGAACCAGATGATCATAGGTACCCCAATGGACATATAGCCAAAGTGACACTTTTCTTGAACTTAAGCTGAACATAAAAATGTGTTAGAATTTAAGCTGAACATATTAGTGTATCATATCAGCATATCCATTGAAATCGAGCTTCTGATTTGCAAACCATAAGTCTCATGCTCTAGCTGACTTAGCAATGCGTCAGTGACAATACCACAATGTTAATGTGACAATATCACAATGTTAATGTCACTGTTTCTTTGGTATTATTAAGGTTCTCATCATCTAGTTTTTCCCAGGACTTCAGCAATTATGTATTTTTCTATTTACTTGACTTCACACGCCATTGTATCTTCAGGGATCTTGTATTTGCCTTTGTTGTACCAAGGTGGTCAATCTTCTGCTGGACGATTTGTTACAGCAGCTATTTCCTCCCTTAAAGTTTAGGCTGCAGATTTGTAAGGCATTTTATGAGATGATGTTTGTAATTGCTTGAGTCTGAATTGTAATATTGCATTTTAGTTTTTAGCTTCCATAAATGCATTGCAATCTTGTTTGCTAGCACTTTGTCCTAGCCTTATTATAAATGTTATGAACTCTGAGATGTTTTATTTTTCTTGCATTCTTCCTACTATTTCTGAAGGTTTTGTTTTTACTATAAGGTTATGTTTTCCTATCACTGGGCATCAGTATCACATTGCAGTCAGATTGCCTTGATCTTTCTTTGTATTGTCATGTAGTTGTTATGAGGTCATTTCTGAATTTACATGGTCTGTTAATGAAATAAGCAGGTTACACATTACGATTAGTAGAGAGAATTTGCTTGATCAAAATGCACTTGCGGAGACTCGGATTATGATCCTGTATAGCTTTCCATCTTCCATTGCCACATACACAAAACTATTGACTGGCATGGCAAAGCATTCAGCCAGTGGAATGTTGTACAGTTTTCTTTGTGGGAGGGATGCTCTTCGTTCAGCTCCATTGATTAATGTTCTTCAGCAATGCTCACAACCAGTTCCAAAAGCTCTGCAGATGATGTCTGATGCAGCCTCTCTTGTTCAGAAGTGAAAATTTTGGTAGTTGGCAAAGCTTATTTCATTTCTGAGCAATGATTAAGAACATATAGTGTTGTTTAGAGATTGTTACCATTCTTGTTAAATTCATTTATATTTCTCTAATGAAGGTAATTTAGCATTTGCTTTAAAATTGCCTTGTATTATCTCCTGCTGTTCAGAGGCAGAGTTTTCTGTAGTTTCAATTTGTTTTCTAACGAAATATTTGTTTTGAAGTGATTTCATCTTAAAATGCATGAAAATCTGAAAGGCTAACCAAACAGGGCAGCACTGAAGATTAGAAGGTTGACTGGCTACATAGGCTGCAAGGTGTAGTTCCGTAACTTGTCATTAACTGCCCACCTGGCATGTGCTGCTGGGCCACAGTAACGGAAATAAAAGAAAATTAAATGTTTGCCTATGGCAAGTATCTGTTATATTTTAAAACACTTCTTATCCAATACTTTAATACACAGGGCAAGGTGGTGAGAGCAACATCTACAACAGTATATATTTTACAGATAATGCCGTATTGACTAAAATTCAACCAAAAAACTAGTTTAGTCAACAGGGCTTTATAAAGATACGTCCTGTTTATTAACGGTAATAGTTTTTGCATAAGAGCAATTAATTTGTGCGTGGATGAGATGCTTTACATTCTTGTCCACATTGGACCTGAACAAAAAGGCGATGCTTGAAGCAGTAGAACAGAGGTACAAAATTTGTTGGAATGAACAATGTTTTGCGAAGAACGAGAATGAGATGGGAAAGCATAATACGATGAGCGTGTAAAATAAAGGCATAGTACATACGAAGAAAATTCAATGAAACATAGGAGGGGATTTACGGAGAAGGAAGATCGTGCCAGGTACATAGGAATTTGTAATGGAGTAGGATTCAAGCTCGGCATAATCATTGCAAGTTATGCTATCAAATATAGGTCTACCACTTTAAATTAGCACCAATGAATTAACATAAAGAAGGAAAAGGAAATAGCAGGTAGGCCTACTTTGGTTGAAAGACTAAAAGAGTTGAATTAGAAAAGTGGAAGAGGCTTCGACGGTTATTGAAAAATAATCCTACTTGGCATGCAGTTGTAAGCAACCTTTGTACCGGTTAGGCCTTGCCTTGTCATTGCAGTGGTAAGGAAAGATTCGTAGTTAAAATTTAAGAGGTCATAACTTCCCACCAATGGTGGATTACATCAATAGAAACCAATGATTATCTTCATTACAAAGCTTTATTTGCTATAACAAGAATATAGAATTCAAACTCATATTTTTACTGCACAATGGTTCATTACGAAGTAAAAATCAATACATAGTAAAAATTTTTCAGATACTTTTAAAGGTGGTAGTTCAATGAATATGATTTTTATAAAGTTATTAAGATTAATTAGATGAATGGTTTTTAATGAATTCTGTAATTTTTTTTAAATAAAAATGAGATATTGTTAATTAATTTGACTTTATAGTGTTATGCATTCTTGAAGGAATATGGAGAATAATGTTTGAAAAATGGGTGGTTAAGTTATCGGTATTGTTTTTTGTGACCAATGACCAGCTAATTAGACCCTATGCCCAACTATATGATCCGCAAGTGATTGTCGTAATTTGTGGATGGTTACTAATACAAACATTTAGAATGTTATTTGGTGAGTTGTCTTTTCACTTGGACTATACTTGGCTTTAATGCGGTTTAATGTATGAGCTGTAAGACAATGTATATTCAAATAATATTCAGGACAACTAGTTCAAATCCACACTATGAGCATTCACTAACTACTATAGGACATCATGAAACAAAATTGACAAAGTTTCCTTATGATTGCATTAATAGATGCCATTAATGTGGTTGGAGAAGTGTATTTATAACTGAAATGAACCTTGAATACATTGCATATGGATATCGTATGTGATGTCGAACTTGTATTAATGATGATTTATCAAGACCAATTTTTTTTTAAAGTTGGATATGATTAAATTCTTTTAAAATCCTCTTTTTAAGTATGGAACAAATTAGTAATGTTTCACATTGATTGGGAATGACAAACATTATTGAAATTAGTGAAAACAAATGTATGTGATTGGTCAAATGTTTTTAATTTATGAATCAAGGTGTCTATAGTGGTACAACACATTTTGAATTACCTATATGGAGGATCAAGGTGTTGGATTCCCTAAGAAAAAAAATAGGAATTTTTTTCTACCCTAATTGGGGGGTTTTTTAAAGATTGGTTTTAAGAATAAAAACTTGAAAAAACATCTCCAAAAATTGTTGGAATTTTTCTTTAGACTTTCTTGCCATTCCCAAATGGTGATTTATTTGCTTTGCATATTCATGAATTTTAGCATCTTTAGCTCTTCAATTAAGGAAAACATATTTTCTTTAGTGAAAAAGACTGAAAAATGCCATTGGAAATAAATCTTTCATTTTAAATTCATTAACAGGAGAATTAGAAATGAAAGGTCACTTGGCAAGATCTAAACTATGTAGTGACAAGCTATGCAATCATGCTCATAACCATTCAATCTCCTTTGCAATTTGCAACCATGCTTTTATTTATTCTATCTTCTTGGTTACAATTTCAAGACCCTTATGTTGATGAAGTGTGTTTGATGATTCATCATTAGTCTAAAGTAATATATCATGACATTGTAACCTCATTTTGCCTTCTAACAATGTGATAAGAGGAATGCTATAGAAGACATTGACTTGATCAATAGTAGTAACATCATCCAATGTATGCATATCAATCTCAATAGTATGGATTTCTATCTTTTTTGTAAAATAGGACATTATAAACCTTCTTGTTAACTATGAAGTTATATTCTATGCTTACTTGATCTAATCTTCTCATCATTAAGAAAGGAATATCTTTAAATTTACAAGGTAGCTTTTTAGCAATATTTGAAAGGTCTTGAAGAAAGTTTACCCTTGGTACTTGAATTGTCCAATCCAACCATTGCATGTGTCACTTGTAAAATTGAATTGATTCTAGTAGATAACATCTCCTTAACCTTTTCCCCCAAAAAACATATCTTCAACCTTTATTAAATTTGAGGGAATGGATGGCTAGGATTTTAGATCCTTGTTACTTTTATTTAAAAAAAATTGTTTCATCTTATAACTACCTTTTCTTTAAAGCACCTATTGCATGTTGGCCCTTTTCTTGTCCAATCCAAAAATATGACTAAATACATTTTATTACAGTCTCTCTAAGCTCACGAACTTACAAACTAATTATTTGCACAATACCATTGAATGGTTTCTTCGATGAAATGATTCTTCTTAAAGATGTGGACTTCTTGTTGCTTTGATAATTAAAGGAGAGGTAATCAATTGAAAAAGCTTAATTTTTTTACTATCATCATCATCATCATCCTATCCCTGTCCCAACAAAATGGAGTTGGTCACATGAGTTCTTTTCCTATGCTTATATTTTTCAGTTTTATCTATTTTTAATAAGTTAAAAAAACATATCTCAAGATAAATTAACTTTCTTGATCTTATAAGAATTAAAAAGGTTAATTATTTTTCTTCTTTTCTTTCTACCTCTTTCTTGAAAAATGATGTAATTAATGAAATTTGTTACTTGAGCATTGATTGTTGATGACTGGCGAGGTACCCCTACACTCAACCATACGAAACGAGCATAGCACGTGTGATCCAGTCGAACTCCGCACACTAAATGCTTAAACGCCACAAGGAACACTTGGGGTTAATTAATCGTTGTCTTCCCAGACTTATTTGTTGTTGTCATGGTGTATGGTTAAGTAAGTCCAAGGTATATGATTTTTTTGGTGTTTTCTGGTTTATCTCCTATGCTAAGGGGTGAAGGGTTGAGAGACTAAAACTAATTCTAACTACAACGCTAAGTCCTAGTGTCAGCATCCGTTCCCACTTGCCGTACACACCCTGAACTATGCAATTGTGGCTACCAAACGCTAATTGTTACTGGGATTACCACACGTAACGCATGTGCTTGAAGCGGTCGTACTGAGGCACCTAACTAGCCTAAGTGTGACAAGCAGCCGATTCCTTGACTAGCCGTACACATCAGTAGATGCTCGTAATTAAGTCGTACTTGTCCCACGTTCTAGGAGATAAGGGTGAGAGAATCTAATCGCAATGAGTAGTTGATTCCTTGGCTAGCCGTACACATTCGTCAATGCTCGTAACCAAGTCGTACTCATGCCGCGCTACTAGGAAAGCAGTAAATAACATTAAATAAACCTATCCATGTATTGCAAGGTTTATCCACAAAGCTCGGATTTATTGCCGTACACAACTTGCGTTCAGGTACAAAGCTGCTCGAATAAAGAACCGTTCACTTGGGGGACTCCTACTGCGGGCACATGGAAAATATTCTATCTCTGGGGTGATCAATTCGCCAGAGCTTCGCTACTTCTAGCCTAGGATGTCAAATGAGGGGAGTGCTGCCTCTTATTTATAGATTTGGTGGCGGACCGTGATATCGCGTACGCAATATCGCAGGGGACGACGTGATATAGCGGGTTGCGATATCGCGTAGGCCGCGATATCGTGGCTTGTGCATATCGCATCTCATCAATTGTAATTCAATTTGTGCTCTCATATGATTAGCACTGAACGATGTAGAACACATTACTAACATCCTGCTACTAGCCTAGCACCTAGTACCAACACCCCATTCCCAACTTAGAAGCATTGTTTCAAGCATATATTATCGTTAAAGAAAAAAAGGAAATTTGTTACTTTTATATATAGATTTACACAAAAAGTAAAATAGTGTTGGCGATAGGACTATTAACATTGTGTTTCCAAAGAAAGTGAGTACCCAAACCCAAATGAGTCATTTTTCACAACCATTATTAATATTTTCTTATGTTTGATAACATTTTATTATGTTTTATTAGTTTTGGTAACAATTGTTCGAGAGAGAAGGGGGAGGGTGTTAGACCTAAAAAAAAGTTTCATTAATCAAAACAGAACATCAAATACACATAGCATTTGCTAAAGCTAGATAAAAAGAGATAAGAATAACAAGAAAGGAAAGACTTAATGCATTTCGAAATGACTACTCAAGATTTCATCCTAACGTTTGGTTTCAATAACAAAAGAAAGAAGCATCCTCTTGAAAATTCACTTCCCACAAAAGATCAACTATAATAAATAATACAAGTAAAATCAAGAGAGAATCAAATGAAATAGATGATAGTGGAAATTAAGAAGAAGAGCTCCTTTGTAAAGAACTATGCTAAATAAGGTTATTTGCACTAGAGCCTTTATTGCTCATAAATCTGAACCTATGCCTTTATAAATGATTCTTTTTTTATAAATTGTATAAATTTTCAAGAACATTTCAGAAACCTATACCAAGAATTCTAACTCAAATGTATGTAAAAAATATAGATGTTTTTCTATGCATCATTGATTTTGCCAACAAAAATCTCTAAAAACCCTAGCTCCATGAAGAGAAATCACAAAAAATAAAAAAATAGAGAGAGAGAGAGAGAGAGAGAGAGCAAATCAAAAAAATTCTATAGATAAACAAAATAATTGTATAAAGTTCATAAGAAAAAGATTAAAATCTCTAGATCTACTTTGAAATTAATTTGCAAAATCCATCGTACAGAATTATTAGTAAAATCATCACAAAAACCATGCCCAAAGTCAGCAGAAATAGCAATACAATCAATTAAGAGTTACACATACAATATCCATTCAAACAACATTCTAACCATTCAAACAAAACCCATCAACCCACAAATAATTTTAGAATCATATGACAAAAATAAACAAGATCCATCCCATAGATGTATATGAAACTTGTAACCTTAAATTGGAAAGAAGCCAAGATAACTCACCTCCAAATCTGAACAATGAAAAACCAAAAGAGAGGAAGGAAAACCATAAAGATTCAAGCAATCCATTTAACCAATTTGTAGTCTTGTAGCACTTCTTAGCTCCAATCTCATATCACCTCTCTTAGATCATCAAAATGTATGGAAGAATTGGATCATAGGAATTTTAATAGAGATTGACTAGAATACCATGGAATAGAAGAAAACACCAATTGTGCAAACTTTTACAAAGCCAAAAGAAAACCACCAAAAATAATTTTCATCTTAAACTTAACTTCTTCTCCAACTCACATAACTCTCTCACATATCACAACCATTAAAACAGAAAAATAACATAAAAATCTACAATGCTAAAAAAATAATCCAAAACCTCCCAATATAGATGAGTAGGAGAATTCTAAAATAAATACATATAACATCATAATCACCTAGGCTCTTTCACACACTTCGATACTGGGGAGAGGTGCTGTGAGCTTGGAGTTGGAAATTGCTATGGAATTGTGGATTGGTTATGCAAATTGCTTGGATCTTTGTGTCTTGATTTTTTCTCTTGCATTTTGTCATCATTCAGATTTAGAGGTGAGTAATCTTGGCTTCTTCTCCATTCAAGATTATAGGTTTTGTGCACATTCGTGAGATGGGTATTATTTATTTTTGACATACAATTCTAATGCTATTTGTGGGTTTATGGGTTTTGTTTCAAATGGATAGAATGCTGTTTAGATGGATTTTGTATGTATATTTTTAATTAATTGTATTGCTAATTTTGCTAATTTTGGGCATGGATTTTGTGAGGATTTTACTAATAATTTTGTGGGATAGGTTTTGCAAATTAATCTCAAAAAAATTTAGAAAATTTAATCTTTTTCTTATGAACTTTTGATGAGCTGCGAGGTACCCCTAAGCCCAACCATATGAATTACTAAGGCGTTATGCGTGATCCAATCGAATTCTATGGACCTATAGTTATCTCATACACTAGGTCCTCTAAGAAGTGAAATAGCATTAAGAATGTTTGTTGTCTTCCCAACTACACTCGTGAGGCTCAAGGGTATGGTTTAAGTGTAATTGAGGTATATGAATTTTTGTCATTTTATATTTTATAGATGTAATTGCTTACAACAAGAAGAAGGGTAGAGTAGATTGAAAACTAATGTCTATGTCTATCTAACTTAACATAAGTAACTATCCCACTTTTCTAGCCATATCCTGAACACATATAGCATTGCTGGGCTACCAAATGTTAAGTGTTGCTAGGTTACCAAGTACTATATGAATGCTTGAAGTGGTCATGCTTGTGTTCATTAATTGCTAGAAATAAATTGCTTAATGAAATGCATTAAAGTAAAGAACAAGAAAGTAAAATGCAATAAAGAAAATATTAAGCTATTCTCAGTGTTGCAAGGGTTGCCAAAAGTGTTTTATTCCCATCACATTGTTGCACTCAGGTACATCAATGCTCAAATAAAGAACCGTACACACTTTAGACTCCTTTTGCAGGCACTCAAAAAATATTCTAACTCTGAGGGAAATAAATTGCAAGGGCTTCGCTACTCTGATTAGAAAATCTATACCATGATGATGAAAATTGGAGCCTAGGCATGGTATTTATAGACTTAGGATATATACCCCAATGTTGGACATTCAATGTTGGATCCAAGCCTTGACATTGCGTATGACACAAAACAGTGATTCATCATACCCCCACGATTGAATGAAAACTCATCATCGAGTGAAGAAGAGGAGGAATAAGTTCTTTACAATATAACATATTAGGTAGGTATGAGATTATTGACTGACATGACAAATTGACTTAGATGAAATAGACATATAGACTTTGAGTGCTCAAGTATATGGAATTACAATTTTTACAACAGTGGGTGTTTATGAGAAGAGCAGTGAATACCCTGGAGAATATCAACATCCAACACCTCTTAGTAGTAGGAGAATGAGAGAGAGAGAGGAGATCCTTTGATCATGAACGGTCCTCATTGTGTGGTATTGCTGCATCATCCTTGGTGAAGATAGTCCTACTTCTAGTCCAAGCTTTCCACTATAATCACAACAAGATCATGAATTAGTATGCAATGTGTAATACATAATTGTTAAATGCCTTGTTTCATCGATAGTTACACTCGGCTAAGTTGTGATTGTGGTAGATTGACTTCTTTGATAGTGTTAGTGGGAAGGTCAACAAATAGGATAAAATAGATAAGCGGTCCATTAAATTTGAAAGAGTTTAATACAAGGTGCTATTTAAAGAGGGTATAAGAATTCAAAACAATGAAAAGAAGAATCCACTAAAAACTGTTATGAGGATGTGTACAACTGGATGTCATTGATGGGGTAAACAGAAAGAATTTGATTGTAAAAATGTCTCTAAGGATAAAGAACTTAACTAATCCAACCAAAAGATATGCAAGTGGGCCCTCCCTAAAGCAGGCACATGCCTTTTATGCCCTTGCATAACTTCAAACCGAGTCCATGGGCTCTGTGGATGATTAATGGTTATAGAATGTTAAGTACAAAAACGTAGAAGTAACTAACTCAAAATTTCGACACATCAAACTAGGACATTGAAACAAAACATGAAACTGGTAGTGAGGTCGAACATGGAAAGCATAGATGGATAAGAAAGAGAGGGTGGAATGGAGTTCCTAATTACGATCACATGAAGTCCCTTGTGGATTTTGTGGTTAAATGACTTGATAACATCCATCCTTAGTCCAAACCAAAACCAACCACTTTCAGTGACTTCACATTGACATTCTAAGATCAATCCATCCCCTGAGACACAAGAGTGCTCCCATAAAACAACCACCATTCCAAATTAGAGAAGAGGTAGGAAGTGAGGAAGGGCCTTGGTTAGAGGAGGCAAGTCTAATAACTAGTGCTTGTATCCTGTTTATTTTTTCTAAGGGATGTGCTTTGAATTTCCATTGTTTTTTTTTTATGAAATGGGAACCACACCATGCAAAGACACATGCATTTATTTTGTCCAAGGGCTGTGCTTTGAATCCTTATTTTTTTTTCTTGTTTTTCTTGATGAGAACCTCACCATGCGAGGACGTATGCATTTATTTTGTACAAGGGGTATGATGATGAAAACTAGAGCCTAGGTGTAGTATTTATAGACTCAAGGTATATACCTTGACATCGGACATTCGATGTCGAATCCAGGCCCCAACGTCACATACCCAACGTCGCAATTGACACAAAATAGTGATTCATCAACTTCATACAATTATTTTTTTGATCCATAGAATTTATTGATTTACTCTTCTCTCTCTCTCTCTCTCTCTCTCTCTCTCTCTCTGATTTCTCTTCATGGAGCTAGGATTTCTATTGTTTTCCATTAGCAAGATAGATAACATGCAGAAAAACATTTGTATCTCTTACATGCATTTGAGCTAGGATACTTGCTATAGGTTTTTGAAATCCTCTTGAAAAGTTATACAATTTTTTAAAAAGAATCATTTAAAAAGGTGTTGTATAATTTGAGTTACATGTTGTTCTTTCAAACCTATTTAAAATCATAAGAATTTTTATGACTTGGATTTCTAAGTTTATATCTCAATTATGGCTAGGGATAAAACTCTAAAATTTTACCTGAATGTTTGTATATTTTTTAGCTTCTAGGTCCATTTAAAAGTAATTAAAAATGTTGATTTTTGATGATGTTATTAGTTTTTCTTTCTACATTATCCATAATTTCACCATTTTTTATGGTGCATAATAAAAATCCCATATCTCCTAGACATGACTAGATAGTCCTCCAAATGTTTACCTATATATGGGCTACTTTTCAATCCTTCAAACCATTTTTAAATTACTTAAAATAGTTTTCCATCACAGAGTTATGAGCTATTTTCTGTTAGCTACTTTTTCTATTTTTGTTTTAGCTTGATTCTCTAAGCCTAGATTTATGGTTCTATAACTCCATATTTCTAATAAATGTCCTCTAAATTTTTAATAGAGAATAGGTATAGATATTCCTTTTTTTTAGGAATGTAGAATCATTATAAAATTTATAGGAATGATAAACTTATAATAAGTTTATCTACTGTTATACGTTTAGGTGATGATCCAACTCTAGACTTGATTTTGGGTTTAATAGAGTCCTGATTCACCCTTGGTAAAGTGGTTATTTCATGATTTAAGTATTGATACATATATGATTGTTAGCTGTTAGTGACTTGGGTCTTTCCATTATTGTGGCTTAATGAGTTTTTGTTAGAAGTTATGGTTATGACTCCACCATTCCTATAAATTTTATTATGATTTTAGATCCCTAAAAAAATAAATATATATACCTATTATTTGTTAAAAAATTGAGGTATTTATTAGAAATATAAAGTTATAAAACCATGAATCTAGGCTTAGAGAATTAAGCTGAAATAAAAACGGAAAAACTAGCTAACAGAAAATAGAACATAACTCTATTATGGAAAATTATTTTTTAGTGATTCCAAAACGGTTTGTAGGATAGAAGAGCAGCCCATCTACAGGTAAATTTTTAAAGGATTATCTAGTAAGGTTTAGGAGATATGATGTTTTAATTATGCACCATCAAAAATTGTGAAATTATGGACAATGTGGAAAGAAAAACTAATAACTTCATCAAAACATAATGTTTTTAATTTCTTCCAATTGGATCTGTAATACAAACATTCAAGTAAAATTTTAGAGTTTTATCCCTAGCCATACTTGAGATATAGCCTCATTAATCTGTATCATAAAAATTCATATGATTTAAGATAGTTTTGAAAGAATGGCACATAACTCAAAATATATTATGGCTTTTTAAATGATTTTTTTTTAAATTTTATAACTTTTTAAGAGGATTTTAGAAAATTATATTAAGAATCCTAACACAAATGTATGTAAAAGGTATAGATGTTTTTCTACACATTATCTATTTTGTTAACAAAAATCTCTAGAACCCCTAGCTCCATAAAAAGAAATTACAAGCAAAAAAAAAAGAGAAATAGCAAATCAAGAAATTTTATGGATCAACACAATAATTGTATAAATTTTAGAAGAAAAATATTAAAATCTCTAAATCTACTAGAAAGTTAATTTGCAAAACCCATCCCACAAAATTATTTGGTAAAAGCCTCAAAAAAATGCATGCCCAAGATTAGTGGAATTAGCAATACAATTAATTAAAAATTACACATCTTCCCAGATCATCAAAGTATGTGAAAGAATTAAATCATGAGAGTTTTAATGGAGATTAAGTAGAACACCATGGAATGGAAGAAAACACCAATTACCCAAACTTCCATAAAGCCATAAGAAAACTACCAAAAATATTTTCTAGTTTAAACTTAACTTCCTCTCCAACTCACATACTCTCTCACATATTACAACCATTAAAAGAGAAAAATACCATAAAAATATACAATATTAAAAATATAATCCAAAAGCTTCCAAGATAGATGAGTCAACAACATGATTGTCATCAAGCATATACTTTGGTAGCATGGAGACATGAAACATGCCATTCATGCTTGAAAGCTATGAAGGCAGACTAACACAGTATGCAACCTCTCCTATGCATTGAAGAACATTGAATGGACCAATGTAACAAGGTGCAAGCTTACATTTTTGACCAAAATTCATCAAGGGTTTTAGTAGGGAGACTCAAACAAACATCTTGTCATCGATAGAAAACTCAAAAGGCCTCTTGCGATTTGTGTAGCTTGCTTGATGATTGATGAGACGAGATTTGCATGAGTCACGATATCGCATCCCATGCGATATCGCGTACGTGATATCGCGTCGTCCCCTGCGATGTCATGTACGCGATATCGCGGTCCGCCGCCAAATCTATAAATAAGAGGTGGCACTCCCCTTATTTCCCATCCTAGGCTTAAAGTAGGGAAACTCTGGAAGATTGATCACTCCAGAGATAGAATATTTTCCATGTGCCTGCAGTAGGAGTCCCCAAGTGAACAGATCTTTATTCGAGCAGCTTTGTACCTGAACGCAAGTTGTGTACGACACTAAAGACGAGCTTTGTGGATAAACCTTGCAGTGCATGGAATAGGATTTATTATTTGTTATTTATTACATGTTATTTCTTACCTGTTATTTATTACTTGCATTAGCGCGGCATGAGTACGACTTGATAACGAGCATTGATGAATGTGTACGGCTAATCAAGGAATCGGCTGCTCATTGCGATTAGTCTCTCTCACCCTCAACTCCTAGAATGCAGAATGAGTACGACTTGATTACGAGCATTTACGAATGTGTA
>MNCI01000952.1:1078040-1149915 GCA_015680685.1 Gnetum montanum
GCGTTTAGGCTAGTTAAGTGCCTTAGTACGACCACTTCGAGCACGTGCGTTACGTGTGGTGATCCCAGTAACGATTAGCGTTTGGTAGCCACAGTTGCATAGTTCAAGGTGTGTACAGTAAGTGGGAACGGATGCTGATGCTAGTTAATTTAGACTTAGTTCATTAGTTAGAATTAATTAGTTTCTTAGCCCTTCACTCTTTAGCATAGAAGACATAAAACCATAAAAGACCATAAAAATCATATACCTCGGACTTACTTAACCATACACTGTGACAATCGCAAGTAAGTTTGGGAAGACAATGAATGATTAACCCTAAGTGTTCCATGGGGCGTGTAGGCATTTAGTCTACAGAGTTCGACCGGATCACGCATGCTACGCTCGTTTCATATGGTTGAGTGTAGGGGTACCTCGCCACTCATCAATGATCCTAAGTTGCCTTCAGCTGTTCACAAACTTCTCTAATCTACTTTGTCATTCTCAATACAACATATAAACTGATGCACTACTTATCCTTGATTGTATCCCAACATAATGAAGTCTTACAAGGTCTTCCATACAAGACTTCATATGGTGTTGCCTTCAAACTAGCCTAATAACTATTGTTATAAGAAAACTCTACCAATGGTAATAGACTATCCTAGCTATCTGAAAACTATAAGGCGTAAGACTAAAGCATATCCTCTAATACTTGGTTGACTCTCTTAATCTTGCCATTAGTTTATGGATGATAGGCCAAACTCATGTTCAACCCAGTGCCCAGGCTATTCATGAACACATGCTAAAACTGAGAAGTAAATTTGGCATCACAATCGATGACAAGCCTACGAGACATGCCATGTAATCATATAATCTTAGAGATAAACAACTGCGCAACATCCTTTTTGCTAACTGAAGTTGTTATAACTAGGAAATGAGCTAACTTGGCCAACAAGTTCAACAAAACAAGAATGATATCCTTTCCACCCCTAATGTGAGGTAAACCAGTAATAAAATCCATTCTAATCACCTCCCACTTCCACTTTAGTATAGTGTGAGAGTACAAGTAGCCACATGGTCATTGGTGTTCAAGTTTAACCTATTGATAAATCATACATTTAGCCATAAATTCTTCAACTTGCTTCTTCATGCCTAGCCACCAATACAACCACTTTAGTATCTAGTACATCTTATCACTACCTTGATGCATTTGAAGCCTACTGAGGTGAGCTTCATCCAACAGACACTACTTAAAAGAATAAGGTTGATGAGTTGTCATTTTAGTTGACCGCGATATCACGTACGTGATATCACAGCCTTTCTCCTCATCTATAAATAAGAGGTAGACAGATCTGGTAGGCATTAGTGGTTAGAGTTGTTAAATTTAAGTTTCTTTTTACATCAGTTTTTCTCTCAACCCTTCTCTCCCAGTGTATGCCCGTAGTGTGGTGATTGTAATTGTACGACATCCTTATTCGAGTGTGACGTACTTGGACACGCACATGACCGGCAATAAAGATCGAGATTACTTCATCATTGCAACATTCACTTACTTTAATTAATTATTTATTTAATTGTTATTTACTGCTTTCTTAGTTAATATCTCTCATGCTTATCTCCTAGTAATGCAGAGTGAGTACGACTTAATCACGAGCATTCAAGTGTGGCTACTTGGTAACCCAGTAGCGTACTTAGGCCATGCGCTTGGTAATCCCAGTGGTAGTCATGCACAAGGTCCAAGATGTGTCCGGATGATTAAGGAACGGATGCTCATCGCACTTAGGCTAGCTTAGATTCTCTCTTTCCCTCTCCTAGTTTAGTTGATATTTTTTTATTTACCATCATACCCAGGAGTAGCATTAGTATAGGAACACATCATACACCTCACTCTGGACTAAACCATACGTGACAAAGCTAATATTAGTCCAGGTGGGAAGACAATGAATTGCGGCCTAAGAATAACTGTCTAGATACCACAATTAGTCTGTCTACGGATTTCAAACAGATCATGCATGAAATGCTCATATTTGTATGGTTGAGTGTAGGGGTACCTCGCCACTCATCATTGGTGTCGTTGCCGGGGACGGTGCTAGTTATCTAGATTAGTTATGTCATACAAGGTCATTGTATAGGAATTAATGATATATCTTATAGGAAGAAATAATTATAAAAAGGCACATATAAATTCACACACAATTTCACAACCATGACTCTCCTATAAGACTACGATAATGCCACATCTAGTGAGGAAATTCATTGGAGAACCAACGAATTATATGACAATGAAGACTGGAGTACACAATCCGAAGTGGGGGTTTCTTATAGACATAAAAGAAGGCAGCATCGTCCCAACGCACGAAAGCATAACTTACTAGATGACGATGAACCCCTACTGGCCACTACAAGCCTAGCGCAAATACAAGAGGCTATTCAAATCTCCCGTGGGCATCGTAAATAGAGCCACCTACCTAGGCTCGATTTAAACAACTTTCCCAATTTTTCAAGAGGCTATGACTTAGATCCGCAACAACATTTACAAGCCTTCTATGATGCCTGTACATAGAACAACATTGACAACGGTTAGCAAAAACTCAAGCTCTTTCCTATGACACTCGTTGGACAAGCAAAAGTATGGTATAGATCGTTAAAACCAAATTCAATACGATGTTGGCCAACAATGGTAAAACTCTTTAACAAAAGATATCAAACTTATGCAAGAATGTTGGCCTTGAGGAAACAAATCCAAGATTGGAAACAAGCACAACATGAACCCTTGGACACGGCCTTAGAAAGATATTATGCACTATTAAACAACTATCCAGGCCATGAGTTCTCCGAGGAAAGGCTAATGTACCACATCATTGATGGGCTTCGTGATACAAGAGAGACCCTAGGGATGTATGTCCAAGGTCAACTATACAAACTACAAACCCATCAATTCCAAGAGCTTATTAAGCGGGTAGCAAAAGAAGAAGGAGAAATGGCTAGATGGGAGAGTGTTGAAAAGCATCAACGGGACCAAAGTCTCAACTTAATAGAGGTCCATAATCACAAAAAGGAGAAATCAACCTATCTCAAGGAGGAAGAACCATCTTTGCCAGTACAACAATCATTAGAGGAAGTCGAGGCAAAGATCAATAAAATGTTGGAATGGACACATAAAAAGTGTGGAGAATATATCGATATTATTGGAGATAGAGTTTTGACAACCCGAGAAGCAGGAAAAAGTATTATTAGACAATCAAAAAGAAGGGATGAGAAAGATAAGAGCTCAATGGACAAACATACATATGAATGCAACATTTGCCTGTATGATCGCCCCAAGGGCCAATGCCCAATCTTGCTACATTTATATGAGCATTGGGGAAGCACGTTACAACTTGAGTTTGTACAAAGATACTATGTTTGATCATAGTGGCAAAAATCCCAATCATGAGGGAAGCCATCCCTAAACTGGAGACACCCTTCGTATCATCCGAATCTAAACACTTATCTAGTTCAACATTCTGTTTCCCCAATTGGGTCAACATACTCCATCTCACTGCATTATTATTCTCCTCAATACTATTAGCCCATGTACTCAACACAACCACTGCCTTGTGTACCTTACAATTCTCATAAATTTCAAGATTCTCATCCTTTTCCTCCTTCTACATTACCCAAAATGCTTCATATGTTGAATTGTTAAAGCCACCAGCCATAAGGAAAATCACTGGTGAGATGCTGGGACCAGAACAAGAAAAGAACAGATGGCAGGGCCAACTGCAGCTTAACCTATGGGACCCAACCAACTTCCAAGTACGAGGCCCAACCAACAATAAGAAGTAGGGCCTAGCATGGGCCAAGATCAACCACCGCTGCCACAAGATTATAGACCATCGATGAGGGATCTTAGGGCCATCACTGAGACAGTCAATTAGGGAATTCATGATGATGCAAATCTCTTCTGCGTCATCGACAATGCCATACAACCCATGGTTTCTTTGGATCGTGCAAGGGGTGAAGTGTCCATCCATACAGGAGGAGGGAAAAGCACTCGGTCACAACAGATCTCAGGAAACGTTGCATCTTTCCAAGTGCAATTAGAAACTAGCGAAGGGGCCACAGTGGTGGTCATGTAACACCAGGATGCAGCAGGAGCTGCAGAAGTAGTCACGGACCACATTAAAGAATCATTCAATGTACCTGTTGTGCCACTAGCAGATCTCACAGGAGCACGAGATGCTCAAACTTTGGCCAGAACCTCAATGACTCCTGTGGAACATAAGGATGTACTTGATCGATTACTATAAAAAGAACCAGTAATGACGTCCCTATTTGACATCCCTCAGGATATTACAACAATTCAATCAGACCTCATTTCCACCAAAGGAAAGATGGTCTTGACAGAGATGAGGACCGAGCATGTTGAAGCAAAGGTGCAAAAATTGCAAGAAAGGGTCGTGGCCCTACAAACAACACAGCAGGATCCTTAATTGGTTCCTGCAGACTAGCTGGATGCTTTCAAAATTAAGCAACTGGAAAAACTACTGATGTAGAACAAGAAGGTGGTAGAAGAAAAAGAGAAGGCTGTTTGGGATGCCTCTGTAGCACAAGCACAAACTTATGCACATACCAAGGTACGCAAGGCCTTACAAGAGGAAAACAAGCAGCTTGTTGTTGACAACCTTCGGTTGACCTCTGTGGAAAAGAAAAAGAATGTTCTCGAAGAACATTTTTAGCAGTTACGAGAACAACTCATCTGGGTCAACTAGGACATGAATCGTTTAGCTCGAGAGAATCGAACCCTCTCAATGGAGGAGGTACGTGCCATCTGCCAGAAGACAGCTATTGAAATAAGTGCGTGGTAGAACGAGGCTAAACGACATGAAAAGCTAAAGGAGCACTTCCGAGACTAGGTGGAGGTGTATAAGAAGATCATTGAGAAGGAAATTCATATGGCCAAGGTCCACATCAATGCTATCAGTGCTCAACACATTGATTGGTGGGCCATACTGAACACATATGCATTTTTCCACCAGGAAAAAGTTAAGAACCGGGACTTGCAGATCTAAGACCTTACAGAATACATGAAGTTGGCAAACTTTTGGTATGCCAACCTTGCCATGTTAATAGCAGGGCACCCGAGAACAAAGCTCAAGCAACAGGTAGTCACCACCTATAGCAAATATGAAACAGAATTTGTAGAATGCAAGAAGATATTGCAAAAAATGAAGATTGCAAATTCTAAACTTGAGGTGGTTAAAGCAAGCTACTAGGGATAAAAAGGTGTAGCAACAGATTTGGCTCAACGGCTTGCAAATTTCCAAGAATACAGAGACAAAGCCAGAGCCTACAAGGAGGAACAACAGGTGTTTGCGGCTTGGTATGTCAAGGCAAATAAAATGTTTCTGCAACTACCCTGCCCATGGGAGGTGCCGCCTCCATCAAACATCGAAACATTAGCATGGACGACATAGGATTCCCAGACCGAAGAGGAAAGACTCCAAGCTATACTTCAACACCATCAAGTTCCAAGACCTGAAGCACAAGACAAGGGAAAGGCACCTATGGAGGAGCCACTGCAACCAGGAACTACATGAGTTCCATCAATTTTTGTAGCTATAGGATTTTCTCTCGCATTCTTTGTGTTGTGTCTCAATTTTGTTCTGATTCCACACTGCGGCATGAATCCATTCTCACCATTCAATAATCCCATACCTATACACTGTGTAATCAGTGGAGCTTGTTCTCACTATAACTCGAGGACGAGTTTTCATTCAGTCATGGGGGTATGATGAGTTGTCATTTTAGTTGACCGCGATATTGCGTATGCGATATCGCAGCTTGTTTCCTCATCTATAAATAAGAGGTAGACAGATCTGGTAGGCATTAGTGCTTAGAGTTGTTAAATTTAAGTTTCTTTTTACATCATTTTTTCTCTCAAATCTTCTCTACCAGTGTATGCCCGCAGTGTGGTGATTGTAATTGTACGGCATCCTTATTCGAGTGTGACATACTTGGACACACACATGATCGGCAATAAAGATCGAGATTACTTCATCATTGCAGCATTCACTTAGTTTAATTATTTATTTATGTAATTTTTATTTACTACTTTCTTAGTTAATATCTTTCACCCTTATCTCCTAGTAACGCAGAGTGAGTACGACTTAATCATGAGCATTCAAGTGTGACTACTTGGTAACCCAGTAGCGTACTTAGGCCATGCGCTTGGTAATCCCAGTGGTAGTCGTGCATGAGGTCCAAGATGTGTCTAGATGATTAAGGAATGGATGCTCATCGCACTTAGGCTAGCTTAGATTCTCTCTCTCTCTCTCCTAGTTTAGTTGATATTATTATTATTTACCATCATACCCAGGAGTAGCATTAGTATAGGAACACATCATACACCTCACTTTAGACTAAACCATATGTGACAAAGCTAATACTAGTCCAGGTGGGAAGACAGCGAACTGCGGCCTAAGAATAACTATCTAGATACCATAACTAGTCCGTTTGCGGAGTTTGACCAGATCGTGTGTGAAACGCTCGTATTTGTATGGTTGAGTGTAGGGGTACCTCGCCACTCATCAAAGGTAGATAGACCTAATCATTATGATGAACCAATCCAAATGCATCCACTACCACAACAACATCACTGGAATGCTTTAGCTCCTTACACCAAGAATCATGTTGTTACGCCACACGAATCTCACTTATCATGTCTAAGTAGATCATCAAGATGTTTATCTTACTAGCCACATAACTCAAGGCATCTACAACAACATTGCTTTTAAATGTCTTATACTAGATTATAAAATAAAAATCAGGCAAGAGTTCAATCCACCTCCTCTAGTGCAAGTTAAACTATGGTTGACTCATCAAATACTACAATCCCTTGTGATTTGTCCAAATGATTAATCACTCTCTGAACAAGTAATAACATCAAACCTTCAATGTGAATACTACTATTGCTAACTCCAAGTCATGAGTGGGGTAGTGCATCTCATGGGGCTTAAGCTATCATAAGACATAGGATACTACTTTTTCCTTTTGCTTAAGGACACATCCATAACCTTCCCTTGACACATGGGTACAAACGTTAAATGGCTGACATAGGGTAAGTGAAACCAAAATAGGAGTCGAGATCAGTTTGCCCTTGATGAGATGTGATATCGCATGCATCGCGATATCGCGTATGCAATATCGCAGCCGTTGCGATATCGCGTCGTCCCCTGCGATACCGTGTACGCGATATCGCGGTCCGCTGCCAAATCTATAAATAAGAGGCGACACTCCCCTCATTTCTCATCCTAGGCTAGAAGTAGCGAAGCTCTGGCAGTTTGATCACTCCAGAGATAGAATATTTTCCATGTGCCCACAATAGGAGTCCCCAAGTGAGTGGATCTTTATTCGAGCAACTTTGTACCTGAACGCAAGTTGTGTACGACAATAAAGATGAGCTTTGTGGATAAACCTTGCAGTGCATTGAATAGGATTTATTACCTGTTATTTCTTACATGTTATTTATTATATGCATTAGCGCGGCATGAGTACAACTTGATTACGAGCATTGACGAATGTGTACGACTAATCAAGGAATTGGCTACCCATCGCGATTAGATTCTCTCACCGTTATCTCCTAGAACGCGGGATGAGTACAACTTGATTACGAGCATCTACGGATGTGTACGGCTAGTCAAGGAATCGGCTGCTCATCACGCTTAGGCTAGTTAGGTGCCTCAGTACGACCACTTCGAGCACGTGCGTTATGTGTGGTGATCCCAGTAACGATTAGCGTTTGGTAGCCACAGTTGCATAATTCAGGGTGTGTACGGTAAGTGGGAACGGATGCTGACGCTAGTTAATTTAGACGTAGTCCTTAGTTAGAGTTAGCTAGTTTCTCAACCCTTCGCTCTTAGTATAGAAGATATAAAACCATAAAAGACCAAAAAAAAAATCATATACCTCGGACTTACTTAACCATACACCGTGACAACAACAAGTAAGTCTGGGAAGACAACGAATGATTAACTCCAAGTGTTCCATGGGGCGTTTAGGCATTTAGTCTGCGGAGTTCGACTGGATCATGCGTGCTATGCTCATTTCGTATGGTTGAGTGTAGGGGGTACCTCGCCACTCATCAGCCCTTAAGTTCATCAAAGGCATCCTAACAATGTGGGCTTCACAACAACCAACTTCCTTTCCATAACAACTTTGTGAGGGGTGAAGCAATGTAAGAGAAGTTCTCAACAAACCTCTTGTAATAACTTGTCAATCGAAGAAAACTACAAATCTCACCAACATCCTTTGGTATAGGTCAGTTCTATATAACTAATATTTTAGTGGCTCTACTACTATGCCAACCTCTGAAATAACATGTCCTAAGAAGTGAATCTCACAGCATCAAAAAGAACACTTAGGGTTGGGCAAATAATTGATGTTCTCTAAGCGTCTACAAAACGATCCTTAGATGTTGCTCATGTAACTTCTCAGATGGAGAATATACTAAATTATCATCGATAATCACAATAACAAATTGATCTAGGTAGGGCCTCATGACACTATTCATAAGATGCATGAACATCGTAGGAGCATTAAGGAATCCAAATGGCAACACCAAGAACTCATAATGCCCATACTATATTCTAAAGGCTATCTTGGGAACAACCTTCTCCTTGATGCCAACCTGGTGGTACCTTGACTTCAAATAAATCTTAGAGAACACTCGAGCTTTCCTCAATTGATCAAATAAATTGTATATGCATGGCAAAGGATACTTCTTCTTCATTGTCACTGGGATCAATTACTGGTAATCAGTGCATAGTTTCATACCACCATCCTTCTTCTTCACAAAGAGGATAGGAGCACCCTAGGAAAACGCACATGGATGAATTTGGTCCCTATCAAGCAACTCTTGAAGCTAAATCTTCAATTTTGCTAACTAAATAGGGGACACCCTATGTGGAACCTTAGAGATAGGTTCAGTGCCAAGTTTGAGAGTAATCTCAAACTCAACGTCACACTTTGGAGGTAAAGTAAATAACTTAGAACAAAAGACATAAAAAAACTCACGAACAATCGGAACTTGATCAAGCTTTTGTGACAATGAAAGGTCACAAGTCGAAATAGCAAAGCAAAAATGACCTTTCCTCAACAAGTAGTGAATTTTTTTTGAAAAAACAAGATCTAACTTGACCTTGTGTGATCTAGTATTCACAATGATCTGAACACCATCATCTTGGGTTCTCACTTAGGCTAGTGCTTGCAACAACAATTATCAAGCTTGTTTGAAGGCAACATCGTACAAAGTCTTGGGTAACACCTCTAGCACTAGTATGTATAGGGAATGTTGGAAGTGATGTCTTAGGTGACACTTCACATTCTAGGAGAGGTGATGTCTTGGGTGATGCCTGTAGCATCGTTATGTTTAGGGAATGTTGGAAGTGATATCCTAGGTGACGCTTGATGGTCTAATTAAGATTAAAAATAAATCTATGCACATGGTAATTTGATATTTGGTTTAGATACATGTTAGTTTTGGCTTTTGGCAAGTACACATGAAAACATAAGATACATTTGACATTGAGTGTAGTGCATAATAGCCTCCTTGTTTATGGTGACAGTTGGAGTGGACAAACCTTGGTTTTGGCATTGTATGATGAATGGATGTTATGGATATGCATTTGTATGTTTGTCTAGATGTTTTGGTGGTTCACTAGTCTTTTACAGGTCAACTATGCTCCTCCTAATCACCATGAGATTTGTCCATTCTGCAACTCGAGATATTGCCAAGATTTCCCATGAGATCTATCCATTTGATGATTGAAGATGTTGCCAAGATTCCCCATGAGATCTATCCATTCACCAATTGGAGATGTTGCCAAGGTTTCTCACTCAATTCTATAGTGATAACCTATTTTATTTTCAAGTTGATTAGTTTGAAAAAATTTTATTTTCAAGTTGATCAATTTGAGAAAGGGATGGACCTCTTGTAATATTTATCATGTTGATATGAGGTTGATGTTATTATGTCTCAGAACTTTAGATAGTGTGTTGGCATTTTCTGTATTGAATTAAACATTAATTCTTTTTTCCGTTTAAGGATTTATGAATCATGGATCACGGTTTAGATTTGTGATGTTATATCATTCATACATGCTATGAGATTCAATTTTGCAATTTATGTTACTCTATTTATTTTTTGGCAGTTTCATATTTACATGATTTTATATTCATATATTTCTTTCTTCCTTGAAAAAATGCAAAAGATGAATCAAGTGATTAATCTAACAATTGTCAAAAAAGAAAAAAAGAAAAAAAAGAAAGAGTGCAATTGCTATATCTTATGATAGTAATGAATATTAATTACCATATTGATGTTGTTATTGAGCTACATTTTTAACCATATTCCCATTTTGTAGTTTTCCTTATCTTTACGCAAATTTTCTTTACCCACTGCAATTTGCCTCCATGAGTAAAATTTATTTTAAATTTTTTCAACCCAAAAAGAGAAGTTAACGAGAAGCATTAAGTATGCCCAAAGAAGTTGTTATCCAAAGTAAACACGATGATAATTGTCATGGAAATCTAATCCACCCGTCCGTGGGAATTAATTACTTTGACTTTGGAACTACAGTGCCAAATGTCATGCATTCGGGAAGATAACAGTACTGTTTATGGCTATGGCTGCAAAAACTGCTGCAGAACAACATCGCGATGGAACGAGAACAGTTTCCTAGATGATAGGTAACCATCAAGATACCAAGAAGATTCTATGCGGTGGAACTGAAACTGGAGTCACAGTCGACGACAAAACGATACTTGACATCTCCTTTGATCAACCTTTCCATGGCAGTGTTAACATAAGTCATCGAAATCTTTTCAATCAGGCATGTTATGTTATGCTTCCCGCAAAAATCCAGCATCTCCTGCGTTTCCTTAATCCCTCCAATGAGGCTTCCTCCCACTGTTTTACGCCCTGCAGCAGAAAACAGAGAATATATTTGGCACGCACTCAAAATAAAACCCACAAAATTGTTACCGGCTTCATAACCGGAACCAGAAAAACAGAAGCGTTGGTTTTCCTCACCGAATATCAGAGACGTGGCAGGAAGTTCCAGCGGCTTTGTAGGAAGACCCACGACCACGAGCTTGCCATCGGCCTTGAGAAGCTTCAAAAGAGGCTCAAAAGGATGATCTGCTGACACCGTGTCCACAATGTAATCCAAAGACATGCTCGCATTTTGCATCTGAGTTGGGTCTTTGCTGATGAGGAAATCATCCGCCCCCAAAATCTGCTTGGCTTCCTTCTCCTTCTCGGGCGAAGTGCTGATCACGGTCACATGCAGTCCAAATGCCTTGCCGAATTTCACGGCCATGTGACCAAGCCCACCCAGACCCACAATACCGAACTTCTTTCCGGGCTCCGTCATTCCGAAATACTTCATGGGACTGTATACTGTTATTCCTGCACAGAGCAAAGGTGCTGCTTCGTCCAAAGGCAGATTTTCTGGAACCTTCACCACAAATCTGTACACAAAATCGTTTGTAAGGCCATGCGATCGTCTGACAATTTGCTCCAACTTCAAGCTTGTATGTTTGTATTTTCTTATGAACACTGAGAGGTACTTTTATATTTTCTTAAGAACACTGCGAAGTACTGTAAAAACATACTTGTAGTTGCAGACCATAAGGTTGGAGTAACCACCGTAAGTGATAGAACCATCGGTATCGGTGCTGCCATACGTCCACACAAGTTTTGGGCAAAACTGTTCCAGTCCCTTTCCGCATGCATCGCATTGTCCACAGCTGTTCACCAGGCATCCCACTCCCACTGTGTCTCCCACACACAAACTTTTAACGCCTGACCCCACTTCTTGCACGATCCCAACAATCTCGTGCCTGCATTTCCGTAACAGGATTTCAAGATAAGTGAGGAAAATGAAACCGTACTGAAGATTTGGCGAAATAGGACAGAAGAACAGCCAAGTGCTTACCCGGGAACCATGGGGTATTTGCTTCCTCCCCAATCGTTCCTGATTTGATGAAGGTCCGAATGGCAGATGCCGCAGTAAAGGACTTTGAACACCACGTCTTCTGCTCCAGTTTTCCTGAACCAAAACTACAAGATTCGTTAAAGATACCGATTTTCAGAGTGTAACCCTAAGCATATGGAAGTAACAGAGTAACAGGAAAACAGCGAAACCAAGAGATGCATTACTTGGGCTTACAAAGAAGAAGGTGCTTAAAAATAGTTAATGCAATAAGGTTTTAAACAAGAAAAAAAGGAACCTGCGAGTGAAAGGAAAAGGGGAAAGGACTCCTGAGGGATCTCGAGCAGCCCATCCCTGCACCTCAAACCTTCCCTGACCCTCACCCTTGGTCATTTTTAATTCTCCGACACTGCAAAAGGGTAAATAAAAAACTCTGCTACAGCCCAAACGAACACGAATTATGCGAGAAAGAATCACAGAAGCTCATGTAATAACATCGTTATATAGACAAAATGCATGAAGGGCATTTGCGTTAAACAATCCAACACTTCATCATGGTACTAATTTCCACAGATGGACGACGAAGATCTGCAATAGACCATCTAGCACGGCATTATAGTACGCATTTTTACAAGCACCCAGGTCACGATTTTGAGTAAGCATTGCACCGATCTCCAAGAAAAAATCAAGTCTCGTACGCAACTACACGGACGGTGTTTAATCCAATGGTATTCAGCCACAGTGAACGCCCGTACGTTCATCAATCAGGTACTGTATCATGCGTTGGCACGGGGCTGCTTTTCCACGCTGCGATTGTACTGCCGCTGATTGAGATAGGTTTTCCAAGCGGATATTTGGAAATATTCCAAGTCCCAATCAACCTGTATTCTCAGCGACAACGAAGAGGTCCTTGGTCTGCGATACAGACTGACAGAATCTGAACGATCTGCACGCGGACGGCTATAAAAACGGCTTTCACATCTACGTAACTTCTTTCCTACCTGATGTGTGGGCAAGTCACCTTCTTTCTTTGGACGTTTCCAAATTTTGTCACTGTGATTTTTAAATACGTCTCAGTACTGGAGTTTATGCGAGAGAGAACCTTTTCTGACCAGGTGTTTGTGCATTTTGCTGGGTGGCAGTGCAGGTACTTGAATAGACCAGGCATGAAACTGACATCGGCCAGACATGTCAGGCCAAAGTGATATCTGTTCTGTTTTAGGCCATAAACAACCTATGCAAGTGAAATTAGAAACGCTGTTATACATCACCATCTACCTCTTGCCGTGCCCATCCGCGCATTTCCATCCATGATGCGCATCCCTTCTTTTCATGCCCAAATCCGATGACAGAGCAAACGTGAAAACCACAGCCGTTCCCCCACTGTAGCAGCGCCGGACCGAGACTCGACACCCGTTTGCCTTTTGTTCGCAGCAGCCACGATGGACATTGACACTGGTTTTCTCCTTTCAAGCCCTAACAGCGGGCGCCCAGACTCTCCTCCTGAGGACTCCGTGTTGTCGGCCTGGGCCCAAATCCACTCCTCCTTGCACTTGCGTCCCACTAAGTGTTGAAAATTAAATTTCAATTTGTTGAATACTACTTTGCTATTGGTGCAACTGATATTTTACGCCACGATTCACCATTCTTTGTGATGTTTTGTATTTCCTTGTTTTGTGTTGTGATGTCTTGCATTTCCTTGTTTTGTGTGGTGAGAAAATCCATTTTCGCTGTTGTTTGGAATACCAATGCGAGCCAATGTGACAGGTAGGTGGGAAAATAGTTTAATGCAACTGCATGCCAGTTGCAGCTCCAGCATTTGAAATATAGCAGTGTGAAACCCTGTGACATCGTAGTTACCATTTCAACCGTTCAATGTTATGCGGCACGTAGCCCATCGCACTTATAGATTTCAGAGGTGCAACCGCTTGCACGAAGCACCTTCAACAAAATTTAGTTGTGCGATACGCATGCAAGCACAGGTTGTGAGGACATGCAGATCACCTGTTCTCGCAGGTTATTGTAAAAATTATCATGCGAGGACATGCAGGTCGTAGGTTCTCATGGTGGGTGGAAAAAGTATTTGACAATGCAAGTCGTAGGTTATCGCATTTCGCAATGTTAGTTGCAAACATAATTCTCCATTAATATTATTTATGTTATCATTGTTTGATGTTTAATTGATTATGATGGGTTAGTAAATATTATCAATGCTAAGATCATATTCCATTTATATTAATTTCATTGCAGAATTAGCAGAGAAGGCTATTATTGTGATTACATTTTCTTCATCATTGAGGGATATTGTTGAAGTTGTGTTTGAACATGGAGCTTGTGAAAATGATGGGGATTAGCAAAGGGATCTTTTGCATGAGTACTTGTTTTGCTTTATATGAAATGATCTCAGAATTGATATTCGCTTTATTTTGCAGTAACATTTTATTTATTTACATGAATTGCAGCTATTGGCATTATCTATGAACGTAATCTGCAAATCTAGACTTGCTAAAAATGTTTGTTCTTTCCCAAAAATTAAAGAAAATCGGAGTTTATCAATGAATGACAATGGATGGAAGTTATGACAAAAATATTGTTTATAGCTTTTATAAATGATTGATTGATAGTGTGTCCATTGCGGAAGTACTTTACTGTAAGGACAAAATTTCACCTTCAATGTTCATAACATTACAAATGTTATACAAGTTTTGTGTGGTAGAGAGGCTGCTGTTAAGGATCAAAGGTGGAAGAAAACTGAGATTTATCTAATCCAGTGTGCCCAAAAATTTGAGAGGGAAGATGATAATCCTAGTGATTATCCAAAACTATTGTTGCTTTCCAAATTTATGCAATGGCCTTTATTTCTAGTGAAAGCAACGAAAACGAAGATTTTCGATAATGCAATATTACTCATGTGGGCATTGGAAAACAATGAAAGTGTTTCATTTGATATTTCGATGACTGTCATGTTTGAGATGAAGAAGCGGCAAGGTTATGGTAGCTACATGATGTGAAAGAGTCCATTGGCTTTCTAATTATAGTGACAAAAATATTGGTAAAAAAATATTCATTGTATAGTTACCCAACTAAATGCAATAGTCCTCCTGGATCCTAAAAGTATATTGAAGAGTACATAAGTGTCCAACAAGGGTGAGACCTCCTATTTTTGAAAGAGCCTAAAAGCCAAATTGTTAATGATAGTTGCCAACATGAAAAATGCTCTCACCAATCTATCGATGATAAGTTGGAACATGTGATGGAGACATTAAATAATTATTCCCAAATTAATTTATCATTTTGGAGTGCTCTAGAGGAGTTGAAATTAGATAGGTCACATTTGATAAAATAAAATATGCAATTGAAGGCCAAAATTAAGAGTTATGCAACTGAATAAAACAATTTTAACCAGAAGTTGCTTGCTAAGATTGAAAAAATGGCAAAGCAAATATTCACATTGAATAAAGAAATTATGTCATTAAAAAATGTTGCAATCAACATTTTTGATAGCAGAGACATTTATGCCGAGGGGGTTAATACTATCAGAGGTTTGTGCCATGTTATAAAACCTTGTAGTTTTAATACATTGTTCATATCTTTTATAAATTCTAATGGTCTTTGTATTGTACATGTGTTGAACAAAAATGACTAGTATGCTAGCAACAAAAGTTGCCAGAAGATTATTTGATTCAGTTAAAGGAAACATCAAAGTAGGATCTGAACAAGATAATCCAAATGAAGAAACATGTACATAGACTTTTTTGGACAACTTGTTTATGTATGTTGACATCCATCTTATGAATGTTCACATGTAGGTGATGTAGACTTTAACAGTCCCATCGATCAACCTTCTGGTACACTTTAGATAGTGAAGGCTGTTGAATTCATCACCCTGATTGGTCAATCATGTGCAACAGTTGATAGAGTGATGCAGTTGCTTGTCATAGGCAGTTTAGATAGTGAAGTGATTGTTATGTCACCATTTTCCCCATTCGTTACCATAAGAATGTCTTTCAGGTCTATATATCAACTTGGGTGGAAAAAATGGCTTGATGATGATGTAATTGATGTGTACATCATGTACCTTAAGCAAATTTAGAAAGCTAATGTTGATTGTCAAGCATCAGTAAAATATTTTATATTTAATACTATGTTTCAAGCGTTTGCAAAGTCCCTGGAGAGTCAGATGCAACATAGCCAAAAGAACCCATTGGGACATAAAGCAATGAAGCCCACAAAAAGACATGTGATCAATGCTGAAAGCAATACATCAGTTGAAGAAGAGCTTGATGTGTTCACAATAGAGAAGGACTTTACTAAAGATGTGAAAACCAAAATTTACCAAGATGAATTTATTGAACTGGGATAGTGATTATTTTGCACCCCATTTAATATTGGCTATCATTGGGTGCTTGTGGTCATAGACACATGTATCAAGAAAATGTATGTGTATGATTCATTACCTTCTTCCCAACATGTAGTTGTTGTTTAAAAGTTAATGTCAAGGTTTTTTGCATTTTTATTGAAAGGTGATTCTTCAATTCCTGAGAGCACAATTGAGGTGAAGGGAAAGCAAAAGAAGTTATCATCAAAGTGGAGTCAAGTGGTTGTGCAAGGCATTCCTTCACAAGAAAATGGATATGATTGTGGTATGTATACAATATTATTCATGCACAATTTAGTATTTGGAAAAGAGATAAAATTCAATAGCAATTTTGTTTCCATGTATCGAAATACCATAATATGGGAAGTTCTTAGTTGTTCAATGTTTGACCAATCATGGTCAAAAATGTGTGTAGCCTCTTATCTGTGAGGATTGTAGTGAGCATGGATTGTATCTTGGTTTTGATGTAAAATAAATTTGATGATGTAAATGCCTTTTTGCCATCTTTAATGAAAGGAAAATTTTTTGTACATGTGAGAACAATGTATTTATACCATGGTTACTGATTGGAAATATATATGGTGTTCATTTGTTTCATATTGTGATTATTATTTTTAAAAATTTTTAAAAGTGAATCTATAATTTGCAAAGTTCAATATGTGTTCCAAATATTATTTCCATCTCATATCCTCCTACAAGTAGCATAATTTTATTGTATTCATATTTTTGATCAACTACAACTACATGCGTTATGCATCTTACTCACACTGCAATCATGCAAGTACATGCAAAATGTGATCACTTGCAGCATGGTTTAAAAGTGTTTGTCCTTCGATCTTAAAATAGTGGGAAACGTTGCGTCTGGCAGAACATAAGATGTTGCACATCCATGCACCTTGCAGTCCATCACAACATTACAAGAAATAAGTGCAATGCTGTGTGTTTTGCAATTACTTGCTTTTGTGTGAATCACACCTCCTTGCAATTAGAAATAGAAACCTATTTTCACAGTGCGAGGATGTGCGATATGCAAGATTCCTTAGCCAGCTAATAGCATGGAAACGATTTTTCACAGTGCGAGGGGATGCGGCTCACATGTAGACATATTTCATAATAGAAAGCTCTGTTTATCAATGCAAGGAACTGTGATCCGCATGTTTGGTGAACCAAAAGTAGTAACACCGATATAATGCGACTCGCACATGGTCACAATTCAATGGTTCGTGATTTTTTTTATCTAATGCAAGGGTATGCAAAATGCAGGACTCATTGGCTGACAGCTAGAGTGCGTCTCACATGTGCTCGCATCTTAGAACAGAAACAAAAGCTTACGAGTGCGTGCAGATGCGGCCCGCATGTCTACATAGAACTCATTTACTACGAGTGTATGCGATATGCATGGCATTGTAGTGTGATTAAATTATTATTTTTCTGAATGTAGACCAAATTTTATTAGCTTAAATTGACAATTGTTTTCCCAACTATAGAAATGAAGAATGCAATCAATAATTTACTTTTGGCTTCTATGAAATGATTCCTATAGAAAAAATTGAAAAATATGCAATGTCAAAATGGCTAAACATTTTAAGTTTAAATACCTCGAACCAAAATGTTCTATATAGAAACGAGTCACTATATGACAAAAAAACATGTCCAATAGTCAAGAAAGAGCTTATCAAGTGTGACAAAAATCATAAAAATGTACATGATAAACAAAATAACAATCAACAATGACTATTTAGTGTCCTCAGCATAGGTGTCCTCCTCCACTGCTTTTGTGGCTGTTGTATCCATGAAATCCACCTCATTCACTATGTCATCAATTGGCTTAACAGGATTATCTCCTATCTGAGTTGGATCTAATGTGACAAACTTTACCATGGGCTCTAATGTGGTCATGCTCATCAACTCTGGATCAAGAATGTCATTCACCAACTTCCCTAAACCATTGTCTGTATGCACTGCCCTTAACTACTAAAACGTATACTTGGCTACAATCTCATAGTTGATGGTGAGGCGGGTATGTCTCCTCTCCACGTGGCCAAAATGTTGATGCATTTGAGACTCAAATGCAGTAATCCTCATAACAAGATCATCAATGCGTGTGTTCATCCTGGCCTCCATTGCCTCCAAGTATTGAAAAATTGTAGCCCCATCTCCAAACTATTGCTGATGCAGACACAGATAGCATGGGTTTGATCACCCTCATCATAGAACTCGTTCCATTTAGCCTTACCACCATCCCTTGGCACCTGAGGATAAGGGAGCCATACCAAATCATTGAAATGAGTCCTCGAGACTTGTTGAGTATATAATGCATAGCACAAATGAGGCAACTAATCCTCACTAAACATTGACACCTCCTTCACATCATGATTAGGTGCTGGAATATGCTAGTGCCTAAAGAGAGTTGATGCGACTAACGGAAATGGAATTATTACTACATCCTTAGTTAGGACTTGCATTCTGCTCATTAACATGTGGGGGTAGTTGAGGGAACAATATCCCTCCAAATCAAAGCAAGATGATCAATGCAAAGAACATGACATACGTGTGATGAGTCATAGCAAGGAGGTTCGTGTGAATAGCCCTCACAAGAACTCTCTGTTTAGGGGAGAAGTTCTTGTAAGGCCAACCTGTCTCATCTAACTCCACCTCAGGAATCATGGAAAGTAATTACATTTTTTTATTTGTGGTTGTCGTAGCAAAAAATTCTCTACATGCACCAATGACCATTTGAAGTGTGTCCACTAGGATGTCCTTTGTCAATAGATACCTAGAATCACTAATGCATATGACCGTAGATGATCCTACACCTTGAATATGGGAGGCGTAGAAGTGACATGCCTCCTCTTCATAATATTTGAGCCCACCATCCATAGTGAAGCTAAGGTGATGCTCAATGAGCTTGGCATGCATATCTAGCCACACTAGCCACAGTAATGAATTCAAGTTCTTAGGACTTCGTATTAGGGCTATTCTAAACTACACCTCCCTACACTAATGCTCCTCCTATGCATGTCTCTCCTAGGCATGGTGAATCTTATCATGCTCTCTTCAAGCATCTTTGGCAATAGCTTGGAAGTAAACTTGCTGTTGCTCCTGGGTATGCCTCCTGCCCTCTTGCCCTTGTAGTTTGCTGGACTTTATTCAATTGGTTGGTTGTGTACTACCTCTCTTTGAAGATAAAATGTAAAGCATAAAAAATAGAAATACTTAAAAATCATTTAAGGAACTAGTAATAATCTAAGCTAAGTTGCTAGCTTAGCCATTGCCATATGTTTAATGCTCAAAATAAATAATTGTAAATGAAAAAAATGCATATATGTCTAACTTGTTTTTTGAACATTAACTGAACTATTTACAAATTATGTTTTCTGAACATTAACTAAACTATTTACAACCACTAACCAATTAACATATATGTATAAATTTTATATTTCTTCAATGTACTTAGTAGCACTTACCATCTTTAATTACTCCTACTTAATGAATTAATAGTCTTGGAACAAATTTAACTAGAAAAACCCAAGCTTGCACTCTACGACAAGGTAATTATTTCCTTTGCATATTAGTTTTAAAGTAAATTGCAAATTGTAGCCACAAGAAAGTTGCCTGAGTCTTTAGATCAACCATCAAGAATTGCATCTGATTATTATACTCATGATGAGATGCCTAAGTTTTAGAAACACAACAAAAAAGAAGTTTCAAGAAAGAGGTAGAAGCTTGGAGCCTACGAGTTCTTTAAGAAGGTAGACCATTTGATGTTATGTATGTGGATGAGGAAGAGTCTGTTGTATTTGGAGCAGATGATGAAGATCTTTATAAGTCATTACATATGGCTAGGAAAGTGGCACTAAAAAAATATAGGTGATCTAGAGTGATTAGGTAGTTAATTGCATCCTTCTACTCTTGTTGCACCCCTTGCCATTCTCATAGGAAAAAAAGTATTATGCATAATTGGGCATATCAGTCATGCATGTTATTGATTTTGCAATTTTATTGGTAGCTCTCATGCTACTAGTTCTTTTATTTCTTTGTTTGTTCATGGCAATTGGAAACATATATTTTTGTTGTGTATGTTACTTTATGAACCAGTGTGATGTAAGTTAACTATGTACTAGCATCAGTTTCATCAGTTCTATATTGCATCATGCATTGGTGTATTATTTTAAGTTGACCATTAAATTTTTATGGATGTTAAAATTGATGAAGTAATCCTCATAGGACATAGCTCTAGTAATGTATATATTATTGATAATTGTGATTTGAGCAAATATAATTTGAAGTGTTTATTTAGCATATATGAAGACAACTAGTTGTGACATAGAAGAATAGGCCACTTAAACTTTGAAAGCCTAAGCTTTAAAAAAAAAAAACATTGAAGGACTATCCAATATTAATTCCAATAAGGATAGGGCATGTGAAACATGCTAAAAAGATAAGCAAAAATCCATATACTTTAAGAGAAAAATTTATATTGCTACCAAAATTCTCTTGAATTATTACATCTTAATTTAGTAGGACTCGCTAGGTCATGTAACATAGGAGGCAAAAGATATTTCTATATTATTGTTTATGATTACTCAAGGTTCATTTGGGTAATCCTACTAGCTCATAAGGATGAAACATTTCATCACTTTAACAAACTTTACTGCAAAGTTCAAATAGAAAGGGGCACTTTATCAAGAAGACTAGAAGTGATTGTGAAGGTAAATTTAACATTCTCAGTTTTGTTAAGTGGTGTGATAATGAAGGGATTAAGCATTAACTCTTTGTTCTTGAACATAAGTAATTGTAAGAAAATTGTCCACATCTGAAATCAAACACCGTTTCACACTCTTTTTCCTTCAATATTTTTAATCAATTATCTAAGCATATGAAAGTTATGTCATAATGACTAAACTGCTAATTCATGATGACCTACCCTAATGTTGTTTTAAATATCTATGATCATTTTCATAAAGAGAGAAATATGCCTTCTATTGCTATCATATCATGAGAAAGAGAAATCGAATGTGGAAGTTGAAATGTTGAGATGGGGTACATCAAAGCATGGAAGCAAATGCAAGTCAAGGATTGGTTGGATGTTTTTTTCACTAGGCTTAGCATTGTGTAGATTGGTAACTCGTGAAACAAGCCAAATGAAACTCCTAGGACCAAACAACAAATTATTGTAATTCTTTGAGCCAATAAAAATTATGAAAATAAAGAGGATCAAATTTACTAGCAATATCACCAAGTGTGTATGGGAGTTTTTCTTTATTTCTAGCAGCTGATTTCATGGATCCTTGATCATTTGGAGTTAAGAAGAATTGGGGATTTGTTATGGTAAGAATGAAATCACTGCCTAGTGGTTGATTGGAGATTACTAGTGATTCCTGCCCTAGTGATGAGCAGCAAGGTACCCCTATGTCCAACCATATGAATCACAAGCATTCATGCATGATTCGGTCGAATTCCATGGATGGGACTAGTTGCAGTATCTAGATTGTTATGCTTTGATCAAAGTTTGCTGTCTTCCCACTTGGACTAGTGGTAGCTTTGTCATGTATGGTTTAGTCCAAAGTGAGGCATATGATGTTATCTAATTTTACTTTTCTCCTAATGGTGATAAAGAGGTAAACTGATTACGGTAATGAATAATGGAAAACAAGATCTAAACTAGCTTATGTGCGATGGGTATCTACTCTTAATTGACCATATATGTCTTGGACTTCATTAGACTACTTCTGGGATTACCAAGCATATGTCACTAGTGGTTGTGCCAAATAATATGCTACTAGATTACCAAGTACTTTCACTTAAATGCTCGTGATTAAGGCGTACACATTTCACTTAATGATAGGAATAGTAAATAACAATAAATGAAAATGTTAACTATAGGAAATAGTAAATAATTAATAATTAAAAGAAATAATTTTCTAAGTGGATGTTGCAATGATGGAAGTAATCTCAATCTTTATTGCCAGTCATGTAACATGTCCAAGTATGTCACACTCAAACAGAGATGCCGTATGATTACAGACATCACACTGCGAGCATGCACTAAGAATAATAGAACTTTAGAAAAGACTATAAAAAACTAAAAATTGAAAACTATCTTCTCTACTACCTATTACTTCCTCAACTAGGCACTTAAGTGCTATATTTATAGGCTAGCATAGAGGAGACAACATTGAATATTCGACATTGCATCCTAGCCCCAACATCGGGGCTTTGACATCGAGTATCTGATGTTGAGGCTTGGCAAACCATGACTCATCATATCCCCATGACTGAATGAAAACTCATCCTTAAGTTAAACAAAATGAGGAACAAGTTTTGTACAAAATATTAAGAAGGTATGGGATTATTGACTAACTTGAACAATAAACAAAACAATTGACTCTTGCATGCTGCAGTGGTATGATACAAAAAATAGGACACATTATTACAAAACAAAAACTAGGAAGCTCATGTGGTGCTTGAAGGTGGTGGCTCCTCCATTGGTTGCTTCCCTTTGTCCCCAGGCCTTTGAAATTTGTAATGATTTAGCAAGGCTTGTAACTTCTCTTCTTCCATCCTTTAGTCGTCTACCATCTAGGCTACTAAGCCAATGTGTGTTGACACTAGTACATCCCAAGGACATGGTAGTTGTGGGAACATCTGGTTAGCCTTCACATACCAAGCCACAAATTGTTGTCTTCCCTCCTCAAAGGCCTTAGCTTTGTCTTTGAGTTCATGATAATCTGTTAATCTTCTAGCTAGGTTTGAGGCTACATCTTTCTATTCTTGATAGCTGGCTTTAACCTCCTCTAATTTTGAGTTTTCCACTTGCAACTTTTGCAAAGTGTCCTTTTGATCTGCAAACTCTTTTTCATATATGCATAGGTGATCACCACCTATTTTTTTAGCTCGTTTCGAGGTTGAGCTACTGTAAACATGGCGAGGTTGGCATATTTGAGGTTAGCCAATGCCATGTATTTTTTTCAAATATTCTATTTGTATATCTTTATTCTTGACTTCTGCTTGATGGACCAAGACATAGCTATCCAGAATGGGCTGCCACTTAGGATTTTAGCCTAACAAGAAGCTGATGTGGGTTTTGGCCATTTGGATCTCTTTTTCATTTATCTACTTGTACATGCCTACTTGATCGTAGAATTGTTCCTTTAATTTTTTGTGATTTTTGGCCTCATTTTGCCATGCATTATTTCAATTGCTGACGTCTAATGGATAGCATGGACCTCCTCTATTGAGAGGGTTCTATTCTCCCTAGCCAATCTACTATATCCTAGTTAACCCTCACCAGTTGTTCGTTCAACTACTAGACACTCTCATCAAGAATGTTCTTTTACTTCTCAACTATGGTCAACCTTGAGTTCTCTGCGGCAAGCTACTTGTTTTCTTCTTATGCAATGGTTAATGCCTTTTTGTACATGTGGGATTATGCATTAACGGCAGAGCCATTCCAAACTACCTTCTCCTTTTTCTTTGTTTAGCAGCTACGTTCTTCTTCATAAGCTTGGTTAGCTACTTCATCTTGAATTTCTCAAGCTGGTTAGGTGCAACAAATTGGGCAAGATCCCATCATTCAACTCTCAGGGCAACTAGCTCTTATTACTGTCTTTGTACTTTAGCTTCTACATGCTTTGCTTTGACTTCAACCATGACCAGCTTTCCTTTTGTGGTGATGAGATCTGATTATGTTGTAGTGACATCACTAGGGATGTCAAACAAGGTAGTCATCACTTACCCCCTTTGCAGTAGTTGATCAAGCACATCCTCATGCACCGTAGGAGTCATTGAAGTCCTGGCTAGCATATGTGCATCTATGGTTCCCATTAGATCTACTGGGGGCAAAATAGGCACACTAAATGATTCCTTAATATGGTCTATGATTACTTTTGCTGCGCCTGTCGCATCCTCATGTTGTAGTACCACAACTGTGGCACCTTCTCCTATTTCAAGCATTACTTGGAAGGATGGAGCATTCCCAGAGATTTGTCGTGATCATTGGGATCCTTCTCCTAATTGTAGGGAGATCTCCTCTCATGTTGTATTAGCTGAAAGTATGGACCATATGGCATCATCCATCACTTTGAAGAGATGAGATTCGTCCCTGCTTCTCCAACTAACAACTTCAATGATCTTTTGTAAATGGCTCATCAAGGGCCTATAATCTTGTGATGGTGGTGGTGGTGGAGCTTGTGTTTGTGGGTGTTGTTCAGGCTCACGTTGTGTTTTTGCTTCTAATGCTGCCTCCTTCTTTAGTTCTTGTTCTTCACCAAGATATTTTCTTGGTGTTGCATGTTTTAGAAGTTCGGTGAAGGAGGAATTTTGAGCCTTCCTAGGAATATCATTCGTATATCCTAGGATCCTAGTGCACTTGCAAAGCCTTCTGATTAGGCAAGGAAATGGAAGTGTTGGTTTTTCTACCTTCTTTCCTTCAAACCACTGTTGGATTTCAGTGAAGTAAAATTGGGGAAGATTGGTTGCAAATTTACCCATTAAAATAGCACTTCCCCTAGCTTCATATGTTGAGATTTGATTGAGCCATTTCATGGTAAATGAGTGGTAAGTCCCAATCTTGAAATACGTCCTCCCTTATAAAGTCATTTTATTATACATTTTATCCTCCTTGTCGTACGCCCGTTTCAACCATAGTTTCTTGGTCTTGGGGTTATATCTGGTTGATAAATGGACTACCTTAGCTTCTTCATTTGGCAGATTGAGAGCTGCAGCAATAGCTTTGATTGAAAAAGAGACGTTGACTCCATAAATGTTCACGATGATGCCATCATCTTTATTGTGCCAGAATTGATGAGTTTCACCTAAGTACCATTTTCCACTATCCAAGAGAATGGGCCATAATTGGGATGCCTTAAGTTGCATCCAAACTGCTTTAGGAGTAAACTCCATGAATGGGCTAAAATTCATTTCCATTATGACTGAGGTCAATGTGGACTTTTCTAGGATGGTAGCAAGGAAATTAGGGGGCAACGTGAGACATTGTCCCTGCATGGGAGCTTGTGGTTCTACAGCCTTTCCTTGGACCAACTATCTAGTAGCAAGAGCCTCTTGATGAATGTTGAATGATTGGGCCTCCTACTCCATGTGTTTTACATGTTCGCCTTATTGACCTCAGCCATCTCATGGGCACTTAGCTACTCTTTACAAAGGCTCATCTTGTACACCTCTTTTTTGGGCCATTTGCAATCAAGAAAAGATCGAGTGTTACTAAGGTTGTATTTTTTATCATTAATCAATTTATACCTTACTCATTAGCTTAGTTCATTAAGTTCTTAATTCATATGATCACAGAGTTAGAACAATTTTCAAGAAAAATCCCCAAAAAAGTGTCTATCTTCTTTACGACCCTTTGCAATTGGTTCCTTTTTTCTTATGTGTGGCTTATAATGATGGTTATGGTCCCTTAGGTGGAAAAATTAAGGTTCCTGACATTAATATAATTGATTTTTCATGATAACACTTAAAGTTTTTAACACTCTTACCCTTATAATACCCTTCGGGCAATAGAAAATGTTAGCAGTTTGGTGCAAGTTTCACATGTGAGCATGCCCCCCTACCCACAACTAACTTGAACACTCTAGGTTTAGGTAGGTTCAAACAGCATGAAAATCGGAGCAATAGAAAGCTAAATATTGCAAGTGGAAAGTGAGTGCATAGAGCTCTGAGTCGCGAGAGAAAACTTGAATAACTCCCCTAGTAGCAAATGATGAAAATGAAGTTTGAGCACTGTAGGGGTCATATATATAGTTTTTATTTGACCCAACATTGAGTATGTGACGTCGAGGTCCATGGATTTTCACTGAATGGTGTAGCTGAGCATGGAAATTGAAGCTCTATGATGGGTTGGAAGGTCTGAAGCTAAGTCCATCAATCTGGGGAATGTGAAAAAATTAATTTGAGGCATTGAAAGTTTGATAAGGTGGAGTCATTTTAGGTGATGGAAAAATCAATTATAGGATAAGGGAAACTACAAAATATAACAATTGAGGGCTTAGAAGGTGAAAAATGATGTGGCTATGTCCAATAGGTATAAGTCACAAAAGTTACACAAGTGGATCCTCCCCAAAGTAGGCTTTAACCTATGATCCCCTTGTGTAACCACACTTGAAAATGTTTGTAAGCACTAAAGGGGTTGAATGCAATGCATACTTGTGAAACAAAACACACATGTCAAAACCACCAAATTGAGATAATAACTCTATGTTACACAAAACCACAAGCTATGATCACCTGGACCACAAGATGAGATGGATTATAGAAATGATTGCAGAAATTGGGACATGAGGTGGTTTACCATGGTCATAATGAAATCCTGTATGCTTTTAATGGTTAAATAATCATGAGTTCTTCTTTTCAAGATTCAAACCAACCACACCACATTGCAGTGACATCACATTATTTCATCCCATCAATGGACAACCATAAGACTATCATAGTAGTGAGGAGTAACATCACTTGGCGTTTTGTTCAAGGGAGGAGCTTTAGTTATGGCATGCACACACATTTTTTTTCTTTGTCACTTGTTTTTCTAATTTTGAGAAGTTGCCAACCTTCAGGCATGGATACATGTCTTTCCAATGGGACTCACAAAAGCTTATTCAGTGTCATTTTAGGTTGCTCTTACTCCCATTTTTTGTTAGATCTACAACGATATGGTTACAACCTCAGCAACATGATCAAACATACAAAAGTGGCTAAAGAGAATCCACAAATCCCCTTGATGTCATAACCTTCACATTCTTCCTTGGTTCTACACTCTTTTGTTTGGACACAATGATTATAGATTTATTATTAGCTTGGATAATGGAAAAGATTATCATTATGACTAGGGCAAGAACCTTTTTATTAATGAAATGGGTGGATGGATATCATGATCTCAATGTCCAAATAATTAGTCCCTTATGACTTGACAACATAGAGAAAACCTCATCTCAATGGGCAACATGATCATTGTATTCACAAGTGAGATTACATAACAAAGAAAAGGAAAGTAACAACTAGAATAAATTAAAAGAGTGGATTCAGAAATAGGAAAATGATAAAAAATTGTAAGACAAAAAGATGAAAAGCACTTAAGAATCCTGAAGCTTAGAATATGGGGTAACCCCCAGGACTAAATATTTGGTCATGATGAGGATTAATAAGTGGATAATCGGGATTCATTCATGTATGAAACATTGGTAACTGTTCATGCCCTAGCCATTGGATGTCTATTGGTGGTGTGGTGGTTGGGTAGAAAAATTGTTGGTCACACACTTGATGGTTAAATGTATGGTTGGTTAGGGTATGAGGTGTGTTGACGTTATGGATGTCTGGCCCACAATTGCACCCTTAGTCATGATATGGTATGCATGGATTTGTTTGCCTCCCCACACTATTGGATTCATTGGTTGGATTTGGGATTGGAGTATTAATGGATGATGGTCCCTATGTAGGCTCAGAAGACAGTTGTTGAGTCAAGGACGATGATGCACTAGATTGGCATTGTCTTGGCTCGGATGATATGATGGGTCCATGCTTGGTCTGCTTTGGCTTACGACCTTTCCTCCAAAAAGAATGTTTCCTACATTGTGGTTGAGACCCACTAGTGTCAGCATGTCTATGCAGATTTGCAACACAAGAGATATTTGTTTGTTGATATTGTGGTGTGAAATATTCTTGTGTCATTGGTAGTGGCCTGTAATGTGGTGGTGTATGAGAATATCGAGGGTAGGCTGGATGGTATAAGAAGTGCGAGGTGGTGATCCTTTAGGGGATGTTATGGGTTGATGGTACTTGAGAGAGTGGTAATGGTGATTTGAAGTAGAGGACGCAAAACTAGTTAGAGAAACAAGATGTTGAACATAATATCCATATTGTTTCAGCAGATAGGGTTGATTTGGTGGTGGCCTCCCCCACGATTGTGGTTGATGACCATGTTGAGGTTGGTAATAAGTACCCCTAGGATGGTATGATCAATTGTGGGACTTTCTATATATCCTTGTGGGAGAGGAAATCTCCTAGGCATGTGCTTTTGCACAAACTTCAGACTTAAGACACTTGTCTAATACTCCTATAGATGCAACAAGACTGAGCAATGGTGCTTCAAATGGTCATATATGCAGATGTTGCATCCAGTATCTTCATTTGTGGTTGAGTCTATAGCCTCACTTTCTTTAGCCATTTTTCTTGTTTGTGGAAAAGTGTTCATGACTGTTTCTTGGTTCTATATCCTTTGTTAATTGTGATCGCTTGGCTTATTTTGCATGATCCTCTCCTCGACCATTTGGATGAGAGTTGTAATGTTTTCACATACCCATTTGGACATCCTATTCAACTTTAAGTGCATCAATAGACTTCTGTATCAGCAAGGTTTGTTGCGAGACCACCTTATCAAGAGTGATTTCATTCTTCTTACCATAGATTTGAACCTCCTTCTGTTGAAGAGTTGGATCCCATTGATTTTTCTTGACATTTTTCCCATTTGCATATCTCTCCTTCTTCTTTTTCCACATATTCGATTAGCTCTCAGATCTAATGGGCTTGGAGCTTGTATAATTGCCCTAGGGCATACATCCCAAGGGTCTCCCTTGTTTCATTATGAAGCCCATCTATGATGTGGAAAAGTTACCTTTCCTTGAAGAAACCATGGCCTGGGCATCTATTTAATAGGAAATAATATCTATCTAAGGCCATGTCCAAGGGTTTAGGTTGTTCTTGCTTCCACTCTTGGATTTGTCTCCTCAGGTTGGATACTCTCGCATAGGTTTGGTATTTCTCATTGAAAGTTTCCAACATTGTTGACACCACACTTTGGCTCTATCAATTAGTGTCCTAGAAAAGAGCTTAAGCTTTTGCCATCCATTTTCAATGTTGTAGAGAGCACATGCATCATGAAAGGCTTGTAAATGATGTTGTAGATCTAAATTTTAACCTCTAGCAAACTTAGGAATATTAGTCATGCCAAGCTTAATGGGATATCTTAACTACCTCTATGATCTGCATTAGGCTCTTGGTGGCCAAGAAGGGTTCATCATCATCAAACATGTTATGATGAAAATATCTATTGGGTTGATGGTGACGATTGGACTTGTGTTCATGTTGATGAATTCGAGTGTGTTTGTGGGTTTGATTTTTACTTTTATTTCAACCCTTCAATGGAACTTTATTCCTATACCTACATTCATCTTCGTTAGAACTAGAAGTTGAAGGGGAAGAGGAAGATGAGGAACTAGAAGGATTGCCATGGCTTCTATGGTGTTCCCCAGTCCCTTAATTTATTGTTCCTTGGTTTTGAGGAGGTCTTAGGCCTTGAGGCCTTCCCTAGTTCAGGGCCTACGTCATCTCCTCCAAGATTGTTTGTCTTAGGTGAATGTAGTCTTTGAGTGTTGTTAGGGTGATCATGAACATAAGAAACCCCTACATAAAGTTGGTCACTCCAATTTTCTTCATCATATATCTTGTTAGTTCTCCAATGAATATTTTTGCTATACAATGAGTTGTCACTTCCGTGCGAGAGAGACATTGTTGTTGGTTTATGGTGTGTCTAAGCTAATATTTTCTGAAAGATATATCATAAATACCATTACAGCGATCATGTATAATATAACTAATCTAGATAGCTAGCACCATCCTCGGAAATGGTGCAAATGATAAGCGATGAGGTACCCTTATGCCCAACCATACGAATCACAAGCGTTCACGCATAATCCGGTCGAATTCCGTGGATTAGACTAGTTGTGGTATCTAGATTGCTATGATTTGATCACAGTTTGCTGTCTTCCCACTTGGACTAGTGGTAGCTTTGTCACGTATGGTTTAGTCCAAAGTGAGGCATATGATGTTATCTAATTCTACTTTGATCCTAATGGCGATACAAAGGTAAATTGATTAAGCTAATGAATAATGGAAAATAAGATTTAAACTAGCCTATGTGCAATGAGTATCTACTCTTAATCGTCTGTATACATCTTGGACTTCATGAGAGTACTTTTGGGATTGCCAAGCATGTCACTGGTTGTGCTAAACAATACGCTACTGGATTACCAAACACTTCCACTTAAACACTTGTGATTAAGGCATATGGATTCCACTTAATGATAGTAAGAGTAAATAACAATAAATGAAAATGTTAACTAAAGGAAATAGTAAATAATTAACAATTAAAAGTAATAATAATCTAAGTAGATGTTGCAATGATGGAAGCAATCTCGATCTTTATTGCCAGTCATGTAATGTGTCCAAGTATGTCACACTCGAACAAAGGTGTTGTACGATTACAAACATCACATTGTAGACATGCATTGGGAATAACAAAACTCTAGGAAAGACTATCAAAAACTGAAAACTAAAAACTATTTTCTCTCCTATCTATTACTTTCTCAACTAGGCACTCAACTACTGTATTTATAGGCCAGCATAGAGGAGACGACATCGAATATTCGACTTCGACATTAGGGCCTGACAAATGATGACTCATCACCTAGAAAGACAAATTTGACCTAAGACTATGCAGGCATGTAGAAGGTAGGAGCGTACATGAACTGACGGTGCCACTATTAAACTAATGTTACGAATTCTACCCTACAACGACGGTTTACTAAAAAAACTCAAATTGAAACAAATCTTGATAGTAATTGAAATTCAGATTTGAAATGCCAAGAGGCATGCAAATGCAAAATCGGGTAGAGAAGTTGAAGAAGTTGGGTAGGCTATTTGACACCTCTTTTAAAATTTTTCATCGCATCAAGTTGCAGAAAACCCTACGACGCTACATTCAAAACAAGAAGTCAAGAAATGGATTGACATGAACTTACCTTGTTTGTCATTGCTATGTGCACTTTGGAATCCAACTGTAAGCAATCAGTGGCGGCAACGACGATGTTCCTCTCGATGCGCTCTGCTCCTCTGCAGTTAGCTATGTGCGAGGTTCAAATGGTTGAAATGTGATTTTGTCGCGATAGCTCTATTTTTATTTATTTTTAAATATTGCGTGATGCGAGCAGGTGCAAGTTGCATAAGCATTGCAATTTAAAATGCTCTGCTACGTCTCACAAGAAACACTACGAATTACAATTCAATCATATAGTGCGATGCACAGTTGTTTGCACAATGAATACCAAGTTGCTAATTTTTGTGGGCTAATAATTCATGTGGCCTGCATATGCCACCAGTATTTGATTATGAGTGTCATGCAGATATTAGTTAAATTAATGCAAACAGATTCTTTCAGCATCCACCTTGTAGTTTCAGGTACTTTGATGTGACTCGTAAAAAATACTACGAATTACAGTATTAGGATAGATTGCGACTAGCATGGAATTGCACTGTGAGGAAAAAGTTTATGGTTTTTGTTATCAAATTAATGTGTGCCATTTAAAAATAGAAACTATGTGTGAGCGTGATGTAAGAAGCATTAACCATGGATGTGACCGCTTGCGACCTGCATGCAATTCGCAGTTGGAATATGATGTAATGTGCATGACATTGCAACCGTAATCCGACCAATTAGTAGTTATAGAACATCCTAGATACTACATCAAGTGAGAGGCATGAATTACCATTTCACAATAAAGTTAAATAGAACCAAAGATGATTATATTAGGAGACAAAAATAGATCCAAACCTTTTTTAGTCTTTGTCAAGTGCATACATCCAAAGAACATAACAAGGCTACAATAAGAGATAACATGAATGGAGACTAAATTAGTAGCATCTGACAAAAAACTTAAATCCTAAAGCTAATGAACATCATAAACTTCTTTTTGTCATGCAACTTAGGCATTCCACTACTATAGATTTGAATGTGAGGGATATGAGTTTTGATTGTAACTTGACAATCTTCATCACATTTTGTAAATTAAAAATAAGAATTGTTACTTCATTATACTTAAGAAAAAGTAAATTAGATATTCAAATTCAGGCTATTGGATGTAGAATGTATCTCTACCTTCTGTAAATAATTTTCTATGACATTTTGAAGCAGACAACATTTGTTGTTGATTTTTCATAGGGCTATCCCAACTTGACAATCTTTTGGTACCTGTCAAACCAGTTTCATTCATTGAGAACAAAAACTTAAATTGAATCTCCTCAACATATTTTTCAAGTTCTAAAACATTCTCTCTATTTGTGGGCATATTCTTCACAAAATTTTTGAATGCCTTTTTCAATTTTAGTATTTTCTATGTCTAACTTGCATCTACATTATCCTCAAATGCTTCAAATTACTCATTTGATTTCTGACCTTCATTTTTGTTATGCTCATTAAAAGATACTATACTATTGTGTGCCACATTGCTATTTGATTTCCTAGTGGTTGATCCAAATGTCTCAAGTCTCATCCCTAACTATGATGCCATTTCACAGCTTTGAAATTCATGAGGCATAAATGAATTTAGCTCGATAGGGGGTTCTTGAATCAAAATACTCATCTCTGAAGAAGAACTTATATGCATTGTTATGTCCCTTGACTAATATCAAAACTTTCATTGAATGCTTGCAAAATTGACCAAGGTTGGACCATCTACACTCACAAAAAATACTGAAGAAAAACACCTTGTACCAAGTATCTCATTTCAAAGAATTTTAACTATGCACAAGATATTCATCTTCTTTGTTCAGTACCTATATGCAGTCATCATCAAAAATATCAATTGTCCTTTCCCATGACTTCTTATTGATTTCTCTATCCTTTCTATTTATTAGATATCCTATAGCCTTAAGTCTTGCATTATTCCAATAATATAGCTATACCTTTGTCATAATCCACATAAGCCAATCAATGCGATAGTCTTTTCTAATATCTCTCAAGAATTTTTCCTTTAAAAATCCATTATAGAACTCCACAACATTGTATGTGTGTTGTTGAGCATGAGGAATATCATGATAAAGTTTTGCCTACATCCCTGAGAAATGAACCTTTGAGCCCTTAGCAAATCATCAAAGAAAGGAACATACAATCTAAATGTATTGAACTGTAATCTATATATACTTGCAAAATTTATCTCCATTTATCCACTGGCTCTTTAGGTAACTGATGAAGTGAACATTCTATTAATGCTCATTGACAAACTTGTTAATTTCCATAACTACATTCATAGGAGTTTTGCATTCATTCATAATTGATGGGACGGGATATAGCATCTTCCCCTGCGATATCGCGTACGCGATGTCGTAGTCCACTGCAATGTCTATAAATAAGAAGCGGCTCTCCCTTGTTTCATACCATAGGTTAGATTGTAGCTAAAATCTGGCAGTTTGATCCCTCCAGAGATAGATTATTTTCCAGTGTATGCCCGCAGTGTGGTGAATGTAATTATACAGCATCCTTTATTTGAGTGTGACGTACTTGGACACGCACATGACCGACAATAAAGATCGAGATTACTTCATCATTGCAGCATTCACTTTGTTTATTTATTTATTTAATTATTATTTACTGCTTCCTTAATTAGCCTCTCTCACCCTTATCTCCTAGCAACGCGGAATGAGTATGACTTGATTACGAGCATTTAAGTGTGACTACTTGGTAACCCAGTGGCGTACCTAGGATCTGTGTTTGGTAATCCCAGTGGTAGTCGTGCATGAAGTCCAAGATGTGTACGGATGATCAAGGAACGGATGCTCATCTCACTTTGGCTAGATTAGATTTTCTTACCCTTTCTCCCCTAGCTTAGCTTAGTTAATATTCTCTTTCTATTGCCTTCGGGAGTAGCATTAGATTAGGAACACATCATACACCTCACTTTGGACTAAACCATACGTGACAAATATAATACTAGTCCAGGTGGGAAGATAGCAAACTGCGACCTAAGGATAACTATCTAGGTGCCACAACTAGTCCATCTACGGAGTTCAACCAGATCACGCGTGAGAACGCTCATATTCGTATGGTTGAGTGTAGGGGTACCTCACCACTCATCATTAGCGTCGTTGCCGAGGATGGTGCTAGTTATCTAGATTAGTTATATCATACAAGGTCACTGTAAAAGGACTTAGCGATATATCTCTTAGAAAGAAGTAATTATAAAAAGTCACATAAATTCACACACAACAATGCCTCTCCTGCAAGACGATAATAATGCCACACTTAGTGAGNAGAATCTCATGTAGGCATCGTAAAGAGAGCTGTCTACCCAGGCTCGATTTAAATAACTTTCCTAAATTTTCAAGAGGCTATGGCTTAGATCTGCATCAACATTTACAAGCCTTCTATGATGCCTGCACATGGAACAACATTGATAATGGGTGGCAAAGACTTAAGCTCTTTCCCATGACACTCGTTGACCAAGCAAAAGTATGGTATAGATCATTAAAACCAAATTCAATATGATGCTGGTCAACAATGGTAGAAGTCTTTAACGAAAAATATCAAACCTACGCAAGAGTGTCAGCCTTGAGGGAACAAATCCAAGGATGGAAACAAGCAAAACATGAACCCTTAGACATGGCCTTAGAAAGATATTATGCACTGTTAAACAACTGTCCAGGCCATGGGTTTTCCGAGGAAAGGCTAATGTACCATATCATTGATGGGCTACGTAATGAAACAAGAGAGACCTTAAGAATGTATGCCCAAGGTCAACTATATGAACTACGAACCCATCAAGTCCAAGAACTTATTAAGCGGGTAGCAAAAGAAGAAGGAGAATTGGCTTGATGGGAGAGTGTTGAAAAACATCAATGGGACCAAAATTTCAACTTAACGAAGGTCCATAATCATAAAAAGGAGAAACCAAATAATCTCAAGGTGGAAGAATCATCTTTGCCAATAGAAAAATCATTAGAAGAAGCCAAAGCAAAGATCAATAAGATGTTGGAATGGACGTATCAAAAGTGTGGAGAATTTATCAACAACATTGGAGATAGAGTTTTGAAAACCCAAGAAGCAGGACGAAATAGTAGACAATTGGAAAGAAGGGATAAGGAGAATAAGGGCTCAAATGACAATCATACATATGAATGCAACATATGCTTGTACGATCACCCCAAGGGCCAATGCCCAATACTATTACATTTACATGAGCATTGGGGAAATACATTACATCCAGAGTTCGTATAGAGATACTGTGTTCGACCACAGTGGCAACAATTCTAGTCATGGGGGAATCCACCCTTAGACTGGAGACACCCTTCATATCATCCAAATCCAAATGCTTATCTTGTTCAACATCTTGTTTCTCCAACTGAGCCAACATACTTTATCTTATCATAGTACTATTCTCCACAATACTATCAAACCATGCCTCCAACACAACCACCAACTTGTTTATCTTATACGCCTCCTAACTTCCAACATTCTTATCCTTTCCCTCCTTCCATAGTGCCATCAACTGTTCCTAAGGTGCCTGCACCACAACAACAACCCATGAACGACACTTGTGCTACTACTACTAATAGCAGTGAAAAGCCTCCTCAACATCAAAAGTGCCCTTTCTTTAAACATAGCCGTAAAAAGGAACAACACAATTTCGAGGCCACTGCATCTTCCGACCCAGCATAAGTCCCACATTATGGTGTACCCTTACCTTCGAATCCCATGCCTCATGTAACTTCATCAGGGCCACGAACTCACACTCCAACAACCATACGGCCTAATGAACACAATCATGGAAGGCAACAATCCAATCCTTGCATACCATCTAACGGTCACAAACATCATAGTGGGTCAACTCGTTATATGGGAACTACATCATACAAATTGCCCCACTATGCTTATTATAATCAAGTGTGTGAACCCCAATGGGGTAAGTATGGACCAGTTTCAATATTTTCAACATGCGAGGATCCTCATCTTCCATTTATTAATCCTTGCCATCCTCAACCGATTAGTTATGGGGGATATCCCCCATTTTAATAACAAGTAGGATTAATAAATATTTTTCATTTTCTTGAATTTTTCAATTTTTGTTTTTCAGTTTTTCATTTTTTAACTTTTTGTTTTATCTTTTTATCTTTTTGTGTTTTTGTCTTTTTACGTTTTTGTAAGTAATCTCGTCTATGAATAAAACACTCATATGGATCGTTGGTTGAGGTGTATTCTATGTTGTTGAGTCTCAAATGATCAATTATTTGGATAGTGAGCCCATTACACCCACTCATCCATTCTACAAATAAGAGGTTTTATTTGAGGGTATAGTGGTATTCTTGACATTTTTAAAACTTAAAATTAATTTTGTGTTCATTGTACCCAGAATGAAGAAGGATGGACCAAGAGGGAATGATTAGGGTGTGACATCAAGGGGACTTGTGGATTCTCTTTGGTGACGTCTGTGGGAGTTATCATGCAACGTGGTTGTACTAAGATCCTTGTAGATCTAACGAAAAATGGGAGTAAGAGTAATCAAACAGGCACGCAAAAATCAAATGCTATTCTAGGGGGTCCCACTGGAAAGACATGCGCCCATGCCTGAAGGTTGGCGGCTTCTCTGGATTTAGTGAAGAGAAAAAAAAAGAGAAAGAGAAAAAAAAAAGAAAAGAAAAGTGCCACAAAACAAAAATCACTCCTCCCTTGAACAAAACTCCAAGTGATCGTACACCTTGTTGTTATGGTACTCTCATAGTTACTCATCATGGGATGAAACAATGCGATGTCATTGTTTAGAGGAATGGACTTGGTCCTAATCTTGGAACGATGGGTTAATGACACCTTAATCATGCTTTACACGTAAGATTCACTGTGCCTTGGGTCAGTTATCTCATGTCCCAATCTCTATGATCCCTTCTCTACTTCGTCTCATCTCACTGTTCGTGTAATTGTAGCTCATGTCCCGTGTAGCATAGAATTTTCATCTCATTCTGGTGATACTTACATGTGTGTGTTTTGTGGAGTTAGTGTGGATTACATTTAACCCTTCTAGTGCCCATAGACACTTTAAGTGTGGTTACACAAGGGCATTATAGGTTGGAACCTGCTTTGGGGAGGATTCACTTGTGTAGTTTTTGTAATCTTCACTTACGACCTCGCTCACACACACCATTTATTACCCTTAGCATCATTTTTCAATAGATTTTCTTTCCCTATTATTATCCCTCTAAATTTAACGTTCCAATGTATCATTATATATCCTTTTTCTTACCATCCAAGGTTTTATTGATAAAATTCACATCATTATCATTAATGGTGTCTTTTGATTTAATGAAATTTCCCTAGAACATTTTGATCATAGCTAATGTCCTTAATATCCAACGTTAATTTCAAAAAAATCATTAAAAAAGTCAGTATTTTCCTGGTGTCTCACATCACAAGGGACGAGATATCGCGTATGCGATATCGCGTCCCACGTGATATTGCATATGCGATGTATTGTATGCGATATCGCGTCCTCGCCGCCTATAAATAGGTGACCCCCCCCTGCAACACTTAGCATCATTTTTCCATTCACATGGGGGGAGCTTTTGAAATTTTTCTCTGTGACTTGCGATTGTGTGACCCTTGCTTTCCTCACTTTATCTCGCTCGCTGGTACTCCGATTTTTATTTCGTTTGAACCTGCTTGAACCCAGAGTGTTTAGCTTAGTCGTGGGGGAGAGACACTTGCCGAAAAGTGCCTAACTTTTTTGAAATGTACCATCGCCCAAAGGACATCATTTAGGGTAATAAACTATAACACTTAGAATAATTGTGCCTAAAATCATATAACCCTTAGGTAAACCAGGAAATTAAACATGGAAACCATGTAAGTCACAGGATCCATTATTACAAAATTTCGAGCACTATCACACGTGATAATATACGATCATTAATAAAGGAAAAGTAGTAAGGTATAACTTGACTTAAAAAACAACCTTACTAACACTTGGCTTGTGTGATTGTAGAATGGTCCTAAAACGTGCACAACAGGAGGGTCCTGCCCAAGGTGGAAAGAAACGATCTCGGAGAGGTGGAAGACAAGGTCCTGCAAGACAACATGCAAAACAGGAGGACCAATCATTAAGTATTCATCAAGACGAACCTCCTACCGGATGGTCCGGGTAGGTAGAAGGAGGAGCTGCTGTAGCGCTTGAACCAGGACAACAACTCACGTTGCCCCAAGATTGTGTTCAGGTTATCCATGAGAAGTCCACATTCACCGTAGTGATTGTGGAGTTGAATTTTGAATCATTTGCAAAGTTCGCTCTTGAGGCCGTTAGGGATCGCCTCAAAGAGTCTCCCTTATGGCCTATCCTCTCCGAAAGCGGTGCCTGGTACCTAGGAGAAACATACCAATTCTGGCATAATAGGGAGCAAGGCACCACTGTGAATATTTGTGGTGTGAGAATTGACTTCTCTGCACAGGCAATTCCAGAAGTGTTGAACCTTCTGAATATAGGGCCCTAGGTTACTCGGTTATCTACCTGTTCAGACCCTGATGTGTGAAAGGAGTGGTTAGAGAAGGCTTATGGTAGAGACAAAGCATTTGGTGAACTAACGATGGAAGAGAGGGTTTACTTCAAAATTGGAACATATCACCTCTTCCCCACAAAGGGCCTCAAAAGAATATCGACGTATGCAGCTAGAGGATGTGCAGTGTTGATGGGAAAGGTTAACGCTAACCTACCCCATCTATATTTATCGGAGATCCTAAGGTGGTTCAAAGAATGGAAGACAGGGAAGATGGCATTTCCTTTCCCTTGTCTCATCAGAAAGCTTTGTTGATGTGCTGGTATTCGGGGATACACCAATGATGTTCTCCAAAAAGCCCAAACTGCTTCATATGCTGAATTGCTAAAGGCGCCAGCTCCAAGAAAAAGCATTGGTGAAGAGCTGGGACCAGAACAAAAAGAAGAATAGGTGGTTGGACCCAATCAACCTCCAGCCACAGGTCCTAGCCAACAAGAAGAAGAAGGGCCCAGCACAGGCCAGGATCAGCCGCCACGGCTGCAAGACTACAGACTGTCGATGAGCCATCTGAGGGCCATCACTGAGACGGTTAGTTGGGGAAGTCATGATGATGCAAACATTTTTTGTGTCATCGATGATTCCAGGAAGCCTAATATTTCATTAGATCACACAAGGGGAAAAATATCAATCCAAACAGGAGGAGGGGACAGTAGATGGTCACAACAGATCTCAGGAAACACGGCATCTTTTGAGGTGCAGTTAGAAACTGGTGAAGGGGTCACCGTGGTGGTCATGCAACACTAGAATGCCACAGGAGCTACAGATGTGGTCACAAACCACATCAAAGAATCTTTCAATGTACCTATTGTGCCACCGACAGATCTCTCAGGAGCATAGGATGCTCAAACTCCGACTGGAACCTCAATGACTCCTGGAGAACATGAGGATGTGCTTGATCGATTACTTCAAACAGGGAAAGTAATGACGTCTCTGTTTGACATTTCTCAGGATGTCACATTAATTCAATCAGACCTCATTTCCACAAAGGGGAAGTTGGTCTTATCCGAAATAAGGGTAGAGCATGCTGAAGCTGAAGTACAGAAACTACAAGAACAGCTCGTGGCCTTACAAGCAGCACAGCGAGACCCTCTGCAATTTGTTCCCATAGACCAGCTAGAAAATTTTAGAACAAAGCAACTAACCAACTTGATAGTAGAAAATAAATAGGTGGTGGAAGAAAAGGAGAAGGTTGTTTGGGATGCCTCCGCAGCACAAGCGCAAACCCATGCACATATTAAGGCACTCAAGGCCTTACAAGAAGAAAACAAGCAGCTGGTTGCAGAAAATCTTCGGTTGACCACTATAGAAAAGTAAAAGAATGTTCTTGATGAACACTTTCATCAATTATGAGAACAATTTATCCAGGTCAAACGAGACGTAAGCCATTTAGCCAGAGAAAATTGAACCCTCTCAATGGAGGAGGTACTTGCCATTCGTCAAAAGTCGGTGATTGAGATAAGCACGTGGCAGAATGAGGCTAAATGACATGAAAAGCTGAAGGAGCACTTTCGTGATCAGGTAGGGATGTACAAACAAATATAGGAGAAGGAGATCCATATGGCCAAGGCCTAAATCAACACCATCAGTGCTCAACACACTGACTGGCGAGCCATATTGGACACATATGCCCTCGTCCACCAAGCAAAAGTTAAAAATTGGGACTTGTAGATTCAGGACTTGATAGAGTACATGAAGTTGGCAAATCTCAGATATGCCAATCTTGCCATGTTGATAGTAGGGCGCTCGAGGTCAGAGCTCGAGCAGCAGGTAGCTTCCACCCACATCAAATATGAAGCAGAATTTGTAGAGCGCAAGAAGTTGGTAGAGAAATTGGATGTTGCAAATTATGAACTTGGGGTGGTAAAAGCTAGCTACCAAGGATAGAAGAATGTCGCAACTAACTTGGCTCAATGGCTAACGGACCTTCATGAGTACAAAGATAAAGCTAGAGCTTATGAGGAGGAACAATGGGTGTTTGTGGCATGGTATGTTAAAGCTAACTAGATGTTCCCACAACTACCCTGTTCATAGGAAGTGCCTACTCCGTCAAACATTGGAACATTAGCATGGATGGCATAGGATGCTCAGACCAAAGAGGAGAAGCTCCAGGCCATACTTCAATGCCATCAACCCTCAAAGCCTAGAGCACAAGACAAAGGGAAGGCACCAATCGAGGAGCCACCGCCACCATGAACTACATGATTTCCAATTTTTGTAGTTGTAGTATTTGTGTGTTGTGTTTTCTTCCCACACTGCGACATTGTCCCATTTCTTTTTCCATCAATAATCCCATACCTATCCACTGTGTAATCACTGTAACTCGAGGACAAGTTTTTATTCAATCGTGGGGGTATGATGGGACACGATATCGCGTATGCGATATCGTAGTCCGCTACAATGTCTATAAATAAGAAGCGACTCTCCCTTGTTTCATACCATAGGTTAGATTGTAGCTAAAATCTGGTAGTTTGATCCCTCTAGAGATAGATTATTTTCCAGTGTATGCCTACAGTGTGGTGAATGTAATTGTACGGCATACTTTATTCGAGTGTGACGTACTTGGACACACACATGACCGGCAATAAAGATCGAGATTACTTCATCATTGCAACATTCACTTTATTTATTTAATTATTATTTACTGCTTCCTTAATTAGCCTCTCTCACCCTTATCTCCTAGCAACGCGGAATGAGTACGACGTGATTACGAGCATTTAAGTGTGACTACTTGGTAACCCAGTGGCATACCTAGGATCTGCGCTTGGTAATCCTAGTGGTAGTCGTGCACGAAGTCCAAGATGTGTACGGATGATCAAGGAACGGATGCTCATCACACTTAGGCTAGATTAGATTTTCTTACCCTTTCTCCCCTAGCTTAGCTTAGTTAATATTCTCTTTCTATTGCCTTAGCATTAAATTAGGAATACATCATACACCTCACTCTGGACTAAACCATATGTGACAAATATAATACTAGTCTAGGTGGGAAGACAGCAAACTGCGACCTAAGGATAATTGTCTAGGTGCCACAACTAGTCCGTCTACGGAGTTCTACTGGATCACGCGTGAGAACGCTCATATTTGTATGGTTGAGTGTAGGGGTACCTCGCCACTCATCAATAATGAAGTTCAGATGTGCTACCATAGCCTTTCTCATTGTAAAATCTCCAACATTTGTTGCCAAGTTCTTCCTTTATGCCCCTCATACATGCCAAATGCATAGAAACATATGACAACCAAATACAAACCTGAATATTTCACATTTAATTTTTATATCTCCATGTTTTGAGCTAAGCTTTAAAATAATAAAATAAATATCATTTTTAACTATTACCTTACAACATTTATTTCAACTTTTGAATCCTCTAGCATGAATGCATTTACTATCCATCATGGCTCCTGGGACCTGCAGCGTCTCATCAATTCAAAAAGCCAAATTGTGACATCCCTTTTTGTAACCCTAGAGAAGATCACCCATGCAACAGGTAGTCTATTGTACTATGAATCAAAAGCCATGACTCTATGAAGATGGAGCTATTTATAAAAATGCCATTTATATTAGAAAAATGAGCCAATTACAACACAAAATATTCTTGATACATGCTTTCTTAAAAATAACCCAAATATTTACTTACTCCATATTTTTTTGGTGTTGAAGGTTGAATCCATGGCAAGTATGCTATTTTAAGATAGATGTATCATCTTTTTCAGCATCCATGGTAATTGCAACCCAATGATTGTTGGGATAGAATCTTTGATGTTCTCCTCCTAATAGTAAAAGAAGAAATTAGAGGTACTTTGGTACAATAACCATGTGCTAATTTTATCATGCTCACTTTTTTTATATTCCGATGTAACATCTTTGCAAATATTGTAAATGTCCTTTTTCAAAAGGTACATGTCCCTCTTCCGAGATACCTTGAATTCTTGCCCTTCATTGAATAGATACTTAATATATCTCTCCTAAATCATATCTACTAGAAATCCTTCATTCCATAATGACACTATCTTTTAACATATCTCAGGGGAAATATGTATTGAATGAGCATCTCTTCTATCTGACATGGGACAAAGCAAGCCATGACAATAAGCTCCTAATGTGTCAACATGATTCATTTCTTTATATACAATGCATACAACATGCTTAATACCATGCATAATGCAAACTATGAAATTACATTGGCAACTAGTTTTTCTACCAATCCTGTTTCTTTTCCTTCCTTCCCTAGGTGCCACCCCTATGGTAACATTTGAGCCATACGAACAATGATAATTGATTCATGTATATACATGGACATCAGGTAGGATTTTGAAAATATGCAATATACAAAATATATAATAAACATCATTGAGGACTTTGGAAATTTAAGAAAACCTACCTTGTACAACAAGTGTAGTGGTTTGCTTGGGAATGAGTTTCCTTTTCCAATTTCTATTGGTTTTTCTTCCTATGGAAAAATTCACATGGAAACATTGCATTTCTTTGTTCGCCTACAATAAAATTGGCCACTCTCTTTTTGTATATCCAAGCAAAGGTACCATCATAGAAATAGGACCATCTTATTTCATTTTTTTGAAAAAGGGCCAATTGATGAGTCTTGTATTTCTTGTTGCAATGCTGTTTCTTAGAAACTAGCATGCTTTTGCCATCCTCACATCTAAACAAGAATGATTTTTGGATGCTAACTAAAACAACAATCCATAAACATTGTTTCTACTAGTTCTCTTGAACTAGCTGCAATGCCATAATCTAAAAACTTAGTTATTAGTCTTTGTTCATTTGCACAATGTATAATGATTTTTATGCACATGCGAGACAATGCAAAATCCACCCTTTCATAATTTTGATTCCTCAAATGCATCTCCCACACAAGAGCTTCTACAAGTGTACCAATAACTGAAGGCTCGCATTTTCCTTACCATCAATGTTTTCAATTGATTGGAATTTTTCTAACAAAATTTTACTTCAGACTGTGATGAACTACAATTAGCAGTCTTTTTGTAACCACCAAATTCACATGGAAACATTGCATTTCTCTATTTGCCTGCAATAAAATCGACCACTCTCTCTTTGTATATCTAAGCAAAGGTATCATCATAGAAGTAGGACCATATTATTTCATTTTTTGAAAAAGGGCTAGTTGATGGGTCTTGTATTTCTTGTTGTAATGCTATTTCCCAGAAACCAGCATGCTCTTGCAATCCTCACATGTAAACAAAAATGATTTTTGGATGCTAACTAAAACAACAATCCATGAACATTGTTTCTACTAGTTCTGTTGAACTAGTTGCAATGCCACAATCTAAAACCTCAGTTATTAGTCTCTGTTCATTTGCACAATGTATAATGGTTTTTACACACATGCAAGATAATGCAAACTGCACCCTTTCACAACTTTGATTTCTCAAATACAACTTGCATTCACCACACAGGAGCTTCTGAAAGTGTACCAACAACCGAAGGCTGGCATTTTCCTTGCCATTAATGCTTCTAGTTGATTGGAACATTTCCAATAAAATTTTAAGATGAACTACAAGTAATAGTCTTTTTGTAGCACCCTTTGAAAATGCTTATGCTTCCAACGATTTGCACTTCAGTGAATATCACAGCTTTTGATCGTCGAAGGCTCTTTTGGTGGGCTTTTTACTAAGGTTGCAAGGGGTTGTGATTCACATCTACCACGCAGGAGCTTCCAAAAGCATACCAATAATTTGAAGCTTACATTTTCCTTGCCATCAATGCTTTTGATAGATTGGAACATTTCTAGCAAAATTTTAATCTAGGCTATGATAAATTGTGAGTAGCAGTTTCTCTCGTAGCCCCCTCTAGAAACACTATTGCTTCCAATGATTTGCACTTCAGTGAATATTGTAGCTTCTAGTCATCAAAGGCTCTTTCAATGGGCTTTTCTCAAAGGTTGCAAGGAGGTGCAATTCACATCCATCATGTAGGAGCTTTTGGAAGCGTAGCAACAATCTAAAGCTCACATTTTCCTTACCATCGATGCTTCTAATGGACTGGAACATTTCTAGTAAAATTTTTCTCTAAACTGCAACGAACTATGAGTAGTAGTCTTTTTACAACCCCTTCGAAAAGGCTTCTACTTTTGGTGATTTACACATCAATGAACATTACAACTTTTGGTCATTGGAGGCTCTTTCAATGGGCTTTTTACAAAGGCTATGAGGGGGTGCGATTCACATCCATTACGCAGGGGCTTCCAGAAGTGTACCAGCAATTAGAACCTCACATCTTCCTTGTCATCCATGCTTTCGGTTGACTAGAAAATTTCCAACAAAATTTTACTTTAAATTGCAACAAATTGTGAGTAACAATCTTTCTGCAGCTCCTCTGAAAAGGCTTCTATTCCGATGATCTGCGATTCAATGCATATTACAGCTTTCGATCATCAAAGGCTCTTCTAGTGAGTTTTTTTAAAAGGTTGTGAGGGGGTGCAAGTCGCATCCATTATGTAGGAGCTTCCAAAAGTGTACTAGCAATGAAGCTCGCATTTTCCTTACCATCGATGCTTCCAGTTGATTGGAATGTTTCTAGCAAAATTTTACTTTGGACTATGATGAACTACAAGTAGTAGTCTTTCTTCAACCCCCTCTAGAAAGGCTTCTGCTTCCAATGATGTGCACTTCAGTGAAAATTTTAGCTTTCGATCATTTGATGCTCTTTCAGTGGGCTTTTTACAAAGGTTCCAAGGGGGTGTATTTTACAAGATCTTCATAAACACCAATTCCCCCATGTGCTGTGACAGATTGCGAGTAGGTACGTTCTCATAGATTTAGTTGCAAATAACTGTAGATTGTAGTTTTGCATGTGCATACATATCTATACATAGATATTTGGACAAACATCATGCGTCCCAATCATGGTTTTATTCATGCCAATCATAGTTTCGTCATTGCATACAAGGGCCACCAACCATATCATAGATTTCTTTATACCCAAAAGAGAATGGACATAACCATGTCTAGACATGTCATGCCAAAATGAAAAGAAGTTTGACTAGACAATAGGACATTTGGTACATATTCACATAATTTTGGGATTTCCATAGTGAACTGTGTGGTGGATATTATAGTTCCTCTCTTAAAAGATGAGGTATTCACAAAATTTTGGGAGCTATGTAGTGAAATGTGTGGTGGATATTGTAGTACACCTTCTGAAAGATGAGGTCATTCCACATGATGTGTGCACAATATCTTCTAATTTTCTATTTTGACATTTTTAGCCTTGTAAATTTGCTACACAAAATGCACAAACAGTACACTAAGAGAGTGCCATTGCTTGGTTTGGTCATGGCCTCTATTGGGGATCAATTATGCAAGAATTGTTTCAAGAAAGCCTAGAATTTTCCTTGTTTAATTTTTACATTTTTGGGAAAGAAAAATATAGTGGTTCACATTACGATTGGAATAGGAAGTGGAAACTAAAATTTTAATTTCAAAGGTGTTTTGCTTTAGTAATCTTCCACAGTAAAAGTTTGGTTTCAGTAGCATTATGATCCTTAAGAATGTGTTTGGTCAATCACATCTTCTAGTGCTGAATCTGCATAAATATTAAATCTAAATATTCAAGGTATCTGGTGTGTTCAAAGATAATAGCCAGATTCACTCTACAAAACTATTAGTAGTGTGAATCTCTTGATGAAGAGATTAATAATCTTCTTCATATAAAGTTTCAAGCTTGGCAATGTTTTATTAGAAGGTAATAATCTTTTTCATGTAATGCAGATTTAGCATTATTTTAGGTTAGGGTGAGGCCTTGTTGTTGCTATCTATTATTTCTCTTGTATTTTTATTTTATTCTTTTTTTACAAGGAAGTTTTTAGAAAGAAGTGAAAATCAATGAAGTCACTTTGAAAAAAGTCAAAGCCCTATCCTTTTGTTTATTTTTAAGATTATTGTAAATATGAAAACTCACAAGAGCATCTTTAAAATTGATAGGCCTTTCCTTTTTTAAAAAAAATTTGTAGAGCCTTTTTATTACCACACCATGGGGAACATGTAACCAAACATGCTCTAAAGCACAAAACATCTAATTTTCACCATATATTTCAAAGTGTCCCATACATTGTCAAAAAGACTTCCATAAGATTTCCATTTCTAGTTTTCATTAAGCTTCATCCTTATATTCATGTAGCACCACTAAAAATTCTTTTATTTTATGTGTTCATTATAAAAGTATTTAATAATGAGATAGGATGATTTAGATTAGGAAGGAAATGGAAAAGATCATTTGCTTGCTCATATTCAGCAATAAGCTTAAACATATCTAGTGAAAGTAAGAAGGCTAGCTCTTGCTTGGCGTAGGTTATCTTGGAAATGTTTTGACTTAATACTTTAGAAATTCCCTAATTTCTCCTCAAATAAATATGTCTTTGTAGATTAAAAAATTTTAAATTAGAAAATAATGCCATAGTTGCAAATGTGTTTCAGCGATAACTGTGACTTCATAGGGCTATTACCAAAGCTTTAGTTATCCATGTACTCAAGTTTGAACTTAAAACAGAGAGTGAGAGTATTTGTTTAAGACAAATAAAAAAGTCAAGGAAGAAATGATGTGATTTCAGTGTTTTGACAAGATGCATAAGTGACACTTAATTTTTTTTTCTTTTTCCTTATTTGCTTTCTTTTAATGAGTAGACCCTACAAATAATGCTAATTTCTACGAATCTCCCTCATTCTAGTACCAAAAAGATGTTATGGTTAGAATCACTATAAATCTAAGATTTGGAATAAGCCTATGTGAAATGAGCTAAGAATTTCATGGCCACTTAATAAATAAAGAAACTAATCTCTAAATTGAAAGAGGATTTGCATATCGTTAGAAATTCTAATAACCTAAGATACTATTTTTTCCAAACATAAGTAAATAATGAGAGAAAAATAGTGAGTGGAATTGCTAGTAAAAGTAAAATAGATGTGATGAAAAACAAAAAGCATATGTGTGATGTAGTTCAAAAGAAAAATGTTACATAGAATGAGGTCTACGAAGAAATAGAGCGCACATGGTTAAAAAAGAAAATTTGTGAAACAAAACAACATAGATTTGATAAATTAAAGAAAATAAATTGCATCCTTAAATCAAGAGGATAGCAAAACAACTTTGTTATAACACTAACGTAAAATGGAGAAAGAAAAATTGAAATGTAGAAAAAAGCAAAGTAACCATGAAAGAAACCTAGAAAGATGTAGTGATGACCCTTCAAGATGAAATTAGGGATGAGGGATGGCTAGCAAGAAACTGTGTTACAATGTCATCTTTTTTGATCTGTGTGCTTGATTGAGATCTCTCAATGGAATAGAACTGCTACAAATTAGGAACTAGTGAGATGTGACAAAATTTGACTTCTGCAGAAAAAATCCAAAGTCAGTACAACATATATATTATAAAGAGATTTAACAAGAAGAATAATGTTTCTTAGGATTTTTTCTTCATTTTGTGATATACAATTCAATGTGGGTAGGAGGTGTTAGAAGTTGAATGAATGATAAAGTACCCCAAGGCATATATAGTCAATATGATACTTGAGAAGAATTATAGAGAAATGTCCATTCTCAATGGAAAAGAATAGAATATATGCTACTTTTATTACATATAATAACTAATTTAATGGAACAAGAAAAATTTCATTAGTGTTTATGTACTTGAACTTTAGTCATGTTCCCCTATCTTTCTCCCTTAATCTCCTCTAAAATCATTCATAATCCTCTTGATTGAATTTATTGTTGGTAGTTTCATTTTAACAGTTCATGAAGTAAAAGCTTATGAAGCATGAGGGACCATGATTAAATTGATAGCTCATTAGCTAAAGGTGGGGGATAGATTTAAGAGAGAATTTTTTTTAATTAATTAAAGGAAATTATCTCAATAAAAACTCTATTTCTACTATTGGCTATGAAGTAAAAGTTTTATGTAGTGATGAGGATATTCTTCAAGCCTTTCAAAATGAGTACAATAAGATATTTTGGGACAAGAGAGACATTGTAGAATAAAGTGCTGCTTGGAATGTTGTTAAAAATGATCTTCCTCAATAGTCTTTGATAAAATGAGAAAAAATTATAATACGGATTTTTTTCTTTAAGAACTTTAATATGCTTGTAACTCCTTGCCCAACAATAAGGCTCCGAGTGTTGATAATCCTTTTGCTAAAGTTTATAAAGCTTTGTGGCCAACCTTGGATTCAAATCTTCATTTAGCAATTCAAGAAGAAATACATCGAGGTTTACTGGGTTCATTTATTAATGCTAGTAAAATTAAATTTATTCCTAAAGATGGCAAGGGTCAATTTATTAAAGAATAGCTTCCGAGTACTCTTCTAAATACTTCCTACAAGATCAATGCAAAAGCTTTGACGCTTTGATTGAGACATCATCTCTTTTCTTTAGTAGGTGTTGAGCAAATAATTCTTGTACCTAATAGATTTATTCTAGATAATATCATGGCTATAGTAGAAGGATGGGAATCAGCAAATCATTCTTAGGAACAAGTTGTCTTTATCCAAGTGGATTATGCTAGAGCATACGATAGAATTTCTTGGAATTTTGTTTTTTATGTTGAAGCAACTTGGCTTTAGGAAAAGAAATTTTTGGCTACATTATTGGTGAGCAACGAGTATACCCTATGCCCAACCATATGAATCACTAGCATTCACTCAGCGATTTGGTCAAATTTTGTAGACTTTAGCTCTTTAAGTACACTGGTTTTTAGGAGGTGAATCTATCCATTGCAATCATTGTCTTCTTAGTTCCTCTTGTGAACTGCAAGTGTATGGTTAAGAGTAACTAAGGCATCTAATTTTTATCATTTTTTCTTTTATGGTTTAANGACTAAGGCATCTAATTTTTATCATTTTTTCTTTTATGGTTTAATTGCGTAAGTGCTAGAAACAAAGTAAAATTAATGTGTAATTAATCTAATTAATCTAGTAACTGACTAACACATAACTAATCCTAACATAGGCATCCATTCCCACTTTTTGTACACATCTTGAACACATTATAGTGCCACTAGGTTACCAAGCATTAAGCGCTACAAAGATTACCAAGCGTTAAACATATGCTCAAAGTGATCATGCTTATGTTTGCTATTTAGCCAATGTTAATTGCTTATTTAAAATTCATTAAAGTACATTTTATGAATATTAAATGCATAAATAAAGCATTAATCTATTCCAAGTTCTAGAAGGTTTGATTAGAAAAGTGCACCTTTATTACCATTCACGCTGTTGTGCTCAGGTACATCAGTGCTCGAATAAGGATTTGTACATTTCATTGACTCCTACTACAAGCACTTAGAAAATATTCTAACTTTGGGGAAAACAAACTGAAAAAGCATCACTAACAACTAATGGAAAGATGGATGAATCATGCGCACAAGTGTTATATTTATAGGTTAGCACACATCCCACAATATCATATATCTGATAATGCATCATGGGCTCTGATATTAGGTCCTGGAAAAAAAACAATTCATCACACCTCCACAACTAAATAAAAACTTGTCCTCAAGTGAACAAAAGGAGAAACAAGTTCTTTACAAAATATTGGGAAGGTATGGGATTATTGACTAACTAATTGATACACAAACTAACTTAGATCAGACAAATAGATGCTAAGTGCCTAAGTGTACAAATTTAGAATCTTTTACAAAATTTGGTGTTCATGGTAAAAAAATTGAACACCTTGGCAAAAATTGACATCCAAACCCCTCTGGTAGCTTGAAAATAAGGGAGAATATTAAATGGTCTCAGAGAGGTTCCATTGCATAGCTTTTGTTGCCTACTCCTGGGATTGTTCATGTTGTTAACTCATTCTCACCCTAGGCTGCTTATTCATTGGTTGAGACAATCTCACTTCTAGTCCATGCATTCCTTTTGGTGCCATCTATGATGACAATAGTATCAAGGATTAGCGTGTGATGTGTAACTTATAACAAATAGGTACCTTGTCTCTCTTGAGCAGTACACTTGGCTAAGTTGTGATTATGGCAGATTGATTATTTGAATATTATTTGATTTCTATGGCTACTAGAGTTCCTTGGAAGTGTTTAACCTCATAAATTGATGATTTTAATGTTATTTCATTAGTTAAACCTTTATGGAAGCTAGAAAAATTTTCCATCAAAAACCTGTGTAGTCCCCATGATATAGAGCTTACCTCTTGTAGTGGTAGGATTGAAAAATGAGGTAAATTGGATAAGCAGGTGGAAAGTTCTAGGATCTAAAAGTTGTCAACATTAGAGGTAAGGGAAAACCAAGAAGTTTTAACACAACTTGAAGTTCTTGGAAAGCCAAAAAAGTCATGAACACAATGAAATGCTTAAAGAGGGTTAAATAATTCACAATAAAAAGAGGTTTTCATTAGAGAACATTGTGAAGGAGTGCATAATTTGAGGTCACCAATGGGGCACACAAAGGATTTGATCATGAAAATGCCTAAGGATAAAGAACTTAACTAGCCCAACTAAGAGGTATGTAAGTGGGTCCTTTCCAAAGTAGGCTCATGCCCTTAATCCCCTTGCATGCCTTCAAACCAAGGAGTTTGTGGACCCCATGGTTGATTAATGGTTGTGAAAAGTTAAGGACTAAATCTTGTAAGAACCTACTAATAATTTTAACACATCAAACTAAGACATTAAATAAAACCATGAAAACCTGGTAGTTAGGTTAGTTATGGAAAGTAGTAGCAGATAAAAGAGAAGGTGGAATGGAGTTCTAAGTCATGGTCACATGAAGTCCCTTGTGGATCTTATGATTAAGATGACTCGATAAAGTCCATCCTTAGTCGAAATCAAAACCAACCACTTACAGTGACTTCGCATCAATATTCTTAGACTAGTCCACCCCCTTGAGATACAAGAATGTGCTCACAGATCAATCACTATTCCTTATTGAGAAGAAAAGAGAAGTAGTAAGTTAGAAAAGGGCCTTAGTTAGAGGGGACCTTTAGGCATGGGTAACATGTCTTTCTAGTCCCATAACTAGTGATTGTAACCTATTATTGAGTCTAAGGAGTGTGCTTTAAATTCTCATCGATTATTTCTAAGTTTTACAATTTTATGATTTTTGGATGGGAACCACATCATGCAAAGACTTTTAGTTTTCTATTATTGGTCAACAGTAGAATGGTGAGAAATCCATGAAAATACTCAAACATTCAAGAGGGTAGAAAAGTATAGAGGGCATCGAATCCCTTTGAAGTCACACCCTTATCTAACCATTTAATCCTTCCCAAGTTTGGAAACTACCAAGGTCACAAGTTCACTAAAAGTTTTATTAAGGAAGGGGCCTCATATTTCCAAAACAAGGAACACCATAGAGTTTGTGAATGGGTGGATGACATGCATTCAGTGCCTATTTCATGAAAAAGAAACCATGTCTTAGTTATCAATACCAAAATTCAAAGATAAAATCCAAACATTAGCAATCAAACAACATTATAGTACAAACCACCATCAATAGTAGCCACAATCACATTGTGTCTTGTTGGCAAGAAAGGAATAACCAGACAAAATAAACACAAGAAAAACATGAGAGAAATCAATCCAAATAAACTAAAATATAGAAAAACTTGTAAAATATGTAAGAAAAAGAAAAATGTATTAACAATGTTGTAAAAGAAAAAAAAGTGTAAAAAACTGAAGAGCCACTTTGTATGATTAGAATGGATGGCCATCTCCTCCATGACTAAGTTGGAAAGAAGAGATCCAAAATACTCAACGTGCTTGTCCATCCAGTGAGGTGTTGTGGTCACTGGCTCTCTTAGGCTCATGGAAATGTTTGATTTGTTGTATGTTGACCAACAATTTCTTATTTAGACTTTTATGTTTGTTTATCAACATGGCCCCAAAAGGAAGGGTTTCATAGATGATGTAAGGCCCTTCCCACAACATCTAGAACTTAGTTCATTACAGGACATATGTAGGGTTATAGTAAAGGACCTTGTCTCCTAGTTGAAATTTTACTTTTCTTATTTTGAGGTCATGGTGTTGTTTGTTGAATACTTTGTGCAACTCGTTAGATGACATGGCTACCAATTAGTTTTCATCTAGCAAGTTGAAGTTTATCAGTCTTTTTTTCTTGTGCTAGACTTAGGTCAAGGTCAAGATCACAAGCTGTTGAAAGTGTATGGAGCTCGAATTGAATAGGAAGAGTTGGTAGTTTTTCGTACACTAGTTGATAGGAAGAATAGCCTATAGGGAGTTTCCAGGTGAAGTAGTAGGCCCAAAGGGCATCAGTAAGTTTAGTGTTCTAGTCTCTCCTATATTTGCTAATTGTTCTTGTTAAGATGTTAGTGATTTCCATATTTGTTACCTTTGCTTGACCATTGGCTTGGTAGGATGTTATTAATTTGTGTTCAACCCCCAAGTGTTGCATGAGCTTTCAAAAGGTAGTATCGGTAAAGTGAGTACCATTATCATAAATAAGTTCACATGGCACACTAAACTTGTCTACAACATATTTTTGTACAAATAAAGTAGTTGTAGAAGATGTATAGTCAATGATGGTTGCTACTTCTACCCATTTTGTACAATAGTCAACAATGACTATGATGTACACCTTTCCATTTGACATGGGCATTATGGAACCCATGAAGTCAATGCCCCAGATGTCAAAGGGTTCTAGTGGTTGGATCCATTGTTGAGAACCCTCCATATGAGCAATCATTCCACCATCATGTTGGTAGTGTTCACAAGAGCAAACAGATTAGTGAGTGTCCTTAAAGAGTATTAGCCAATAATACCTTATCCTCAAGATCTCAATGGGCATGTGTATCCCAAAATAGTGGCCCCCACAAGGACCCTCATGAGCATCTTGAAGAATGCATATATCAACATCAAGAACACACCAACGAACTAGGCCATCAACACACACCTTGTAAAGATGTTCGTTGATTTCCACAAAGTGTTTATCTTGATGAAGAAATTGTTGTTTCTTCCTGCTATCTAGCTCCTGTGGCATCTCCAAAGTGAGAAGATAGATAAGAGTGCCATTGTACCAGTTAGTCTCATTAGGCACTTGTTCATTTATAGCTCTGGAAAAGAGGAGTTCATTGGGAAATTGATTTGAAAGTGGGCTCTCCTTCTCTTTGTTGTCCCATCTCAACCAAGATAAGTGGCCAACAACCACATTCTCAGTTCCCTTTCAATCTACCATCGTAAAATTGAATTTCTACATGATCACAAGCCATTATATGATACAAGGGCTCACCATTGCATTGTTTATGAGGAAGTGGATTGCATTTTGTTTTGTGTACATGAACACCTTGTACCCAAGCACATAGTACTTGAATTTTGCCAAGGCAAACACCACTGCCATCAATTTCTTCTTTGTTGTGGTGTAATTTAACTATGCATCCATAATACTTTGACTCACATAGTGGATGTAGTAAGGATGTTTTTGATCATTCAACTGAGTAAGCACAACTCCCAAGGCATAATTTGATGCATCCATCGTGATGTGAAATGGTTTGGGCTAATTAGGTGCTGGTAGAATTAGAGTTTCTACAAAGCTTATGCTTGAGTTACTAAAATGCATTCTCACATTCCTCAGTCCAAATGAATGGGCATCCTTCTCTGTAAGCTTCACCGATGATTTAGTGATCTTAGAGAAATTATCTATAAATTATCGATAGTAGCTAGTATGGTCAAGAAATGATCGGACATCTTTGATAGTTTTTGATTGGCAGGTAATTCCTTGGATGACCCTTATTTTCTCAAGGTCCACCTCAATCCATTTTTTAGATATTCTATGCCCCAAAACAATGTCTTCTTGGACCATCAGGTAGCTTTTCTACTAGTTGAGCCAAAGTTTTGTCTCCACACATCTTTTCAGCACTTGCTCAAGATGATCTAGGGCTTGCTCAAATGTAGCCCCATGGTTATCCATAAAGACTTCCACCTTGCTACCAATTTGCTATTGAAAGATGCTCAGAACAAGGCGTTGGAAGGTTGTAGGAGCATTTCACAGACCAAATGACATCTTTTTATATGCACAAGTCCTCCAGGGACTTGTGAACATGGTTTTGGTTTGATTCTTAGGTGCAATATGAATTTTGTTATAGCCATTATAACCATCTAGAAAGTTGTAAAAGCAATGCCCAAAGATGGTGTCCAACACCTAGTCCAAAAATGGCAATGGAAAATGATCTTTGTAAGTTGCCATGTTCAACAGCCTAAAGCCAATATAGATCCTCCTTTTGTTACCTTTGTTTGGAAATATCACTAGTGGGCTAACCCACTCACTATCTACAATGAGAAAGATGAACCCTACCTTGAGGAGTTGTTTAATCTCCTCCTTGATGATTTGCTCAAGTTGGGGTTCAACAATCGCTATGGTTGCCTCTTTGGCTTAATGGAAGGATCTATATAGATGTAGTACTGTCATATCTTTGAATCAATTCTAGTGAGTTTAGGATATGATCAAGCAAAGCTTGTTGGTCATTTGTTAACCACCTTTGATAGCTTCTTTTTTTGTTTAGGAGTAAGGTTAGCATTGACAATCACCAGCTTTCCATTATTTAGAAAAGCATATTTCATGTTGGAAAATAGAGTTTTCAACTTTAGGGGCTCTTGTTTAAAGCTCTTAGGGATTTCCAAGTTTCCCTAGTAAGTGTCATTAGGTTCATCAGAGAGTTGGCAATGAACTTGCCCCAGTTCATCCATGCCTTCAATGTAGGCACTTTTTAAGCTCTTAGTTGATTTCATGTAAATTGTTGAGTTGCTATTAGGATCAACTGTCAGCCACTAGGTGCCTTTCTATTTTGTGACTATTACATACATGCACCTTTGAATTTTAGACACATTTGCATATTGTTTGCATGTTATGATGGATATACTTTTTCTGGATCATAATTTTTGCACACAATTATACCTTGTGTCATTGTATGCGATGCATGGAACTCTCTTCTTCTCTATCTTCTTGAATGTATTTTCCTTGGAAATCTCCAAGGAGAGATCTTTGATTCCCAATTGTGCATTAGTGGTGCTCAACCAAGTCCTTCTCATGATGATTGAAAAGTCCCCCTTGTAATTATCAACATGGATCACTAGGAAGTCAGCAGGTTAGGACCACCCATAGACAGTGGTCATAATGTCATCTGCTAGCCCCAAGGGAATAGTGATGGACTGATTTGTCAACTCAAGATGAATGTTACTCTTCTTGAGTGGGGACAAGTTCCAGGCTTTGTACATATTATGAGAAATTAGATTTACACTAGAACTTGAGTCTAAAATAGATTTCCAAGGCTCATTCCTACTAATTTGTAGGTAAATAAGGGGACTCCTAGGATTAGATCTTTTCCTAGAAAGGTGGATAGCCTTAATCCTATTAGTTACCGCATGGGTCAACATGATAATATGCACTTTGGAAGGTGTTTGATTTGAAGGGGACTTGAAGGATGTAGATGTAAAGGATGAGGAAGAAGTAGGGTTATCTGCTACATATGTTTATGAGGGCTTTGTAGGACTGTTGGTTTAGAAGAATGGTCTTTTTTAGGATTTGGTTTTTGAACCACTCACCTGAGGAGCCAGGTGTAAGTTAATTATCCTAGTCGCATTACGTTGCTAAGGATGGGTTGGAATTTCACCCTGCATTGATGGAGCATGTGGTAATTAAGTTAATGATGGAGGGAAATGTTCAAAAGGATGAGAAGGGTAGTGAGTAAATGAGGATTCCCCTCTTGGAGATTAAGCATTTTAGTATTCAGAAGGGTAGTAATGATGCTAGAATGAAGCATGATTGGAAGAGTCATGGAGAAAAGGGTTGTTGAACATAGTATCCATATGGATCAGGTTTCTGGTAAGTGTATTGCTACCTTAGTGGTGGCATCCCCCACAACTATGGGTGTTGCCACTACTGGTACTACTCATAAGGTTATGGTGGAGCTCCACTTAGATGGTAGGCTTGTTGCTGGTGGAAGCACCTAAGATTACCTTGAGGATAAGGTAACCTTTTGGGTGTTTACCTTCTGGCTAATCTAGGATTTAGAGCATATACCCCAAAATATTGCAATTGTGACATGACAAGGTAAGATCGCTTAGGATGTTCATAGTGGTAGATGTCACATCCACCACCATCATCTAATTTTTGGTAGATGACAAGGCAAGATCCACAACCTCCTCTATTGTAGTAGCCTTACCCTTATCCCTTTGGTACGCACATTTAGCTTCCTTCCTTCTCTTGATATCATGATCACTACTTTGCTTTTTGGATTTCTCTACTATTTTCAAAGTGGTTTAAAAATTTTCATCTAAAGAGTCCCACAATTTATCTACCTTGTCCAAAATTTTAGAAACAAATTTTTGAATTAGCAAGGTCTTTTGTTGCACCACCTCATCAAGTGATGTCTCCTCCTCATTACCATAGAACCAGACCTCCCTTTTGTGAATGGAAGGATCTTAGTTATATTCCTATGTACTTTTCCTTTTTCTTAACTCTCCTTCTTCTTTGGTAACCTACTTAATTAGCCTTTGAATTTGATGGGCCCTTAATTTTGAAAGTATCACTTGGGCATATACCCCAAGAGTTCTCTATGTTTCTATGTAGAGACCATCTATGATATGGTGGAGCTCCTCCCTTTGAGAATAATCATGGGAAGGACATCAATGCAAAAGGAAACAGTACTTGCCTATGATTGCATCCAAGGGTTAATGTGTTCCTTGTTTCCAACCTTGGATCTACTTTCTCAAGTTGGATACTTGGAAGTATGTTTAATACTTGTCATTGCAAAGCTTAAGCATTATACTCCATCTACGGATTGATTTTGGCTCTAAGGATTGGTACCAACTTTCAACTTTCTTGATGAGTGTCCTTGGGAATAACTTTAATTTTTTCCATTTGTTCTCCATGTTTTGTAAGGCATATGCATCGTGAAAGGCTTGAAGATGGTTCTATGGATATAATTTATATCCCTTTTAAGGATATTGTTCATATCCAACCACTTGATTATGCTCTCTTTCACATGCCTTGTTGGAATTCTCATTGCCTTTGCAATGTTCAACATGTTTCAAGTTACAAGTAAAGACTCATCATGGTCATAGCCTCTATGATGGCCATGATGCTCATGATGTCCTCTATTGTCCCTTTTTTTGTGATGGTAGGCCTCCTTGGATTACCCACACCCTTGGTCTCAACTATTCCGATAGGCTCTCTAATCATCTCTGTCCTCACAATCACCTGCATCATGTTCATGTCCTCTACGGCTTTGGTGGGAGATAGAGAATGAAGAAGGTGAAGAGGAAGGAGGAATAGCACCACCATGGAGCCAGCCACTCCCTCTTTTGTGGTCACAACCACAATCATCATTGTGATGCTTGTCCTTGTCCTTGCCATGAGTCCCACCTTTGGATCCCCCATCATCATGGGACTCATTCTTACATGAACCAGGATTGTTTACAATGGACTGTAAATTCTAGTTCAAGCCCCCTTCATCAAAACCAAGGGGAGGAGAGTCAGTGAATTTAGAACCCTCAAAGAAGGGATCCTCACTGTCTTTTTAGCCTATCAAGAATAAGGGGTTATTGAACCATTTCCCCTTCAAAGCTTCATAGTGCCTCTCCTATTGCCAGTCTTTTTTGCATTGTGCATCAGTGGGATGGTAATCTTAATAGTTGTGGTCCTACATAATGTATTCAACATTGAGCCCTTGGATGCCCATCCTCATAAGAGTTTCATGTAGCATCATAGGAACTAATTGATTGGGTAGCAACACAATGTTATCTTCCATGTCCCTCCACCACAATTGTTCATCTTGATGTAGGATGAAGGTGAACTATGGCACATACTCATTGGGATAAGTATATATCACTTTGCATTGTTGGGGCACTGGTGGATTTGATCATTCATTCCTTTATTAATTAGATGTATGCTTGAACCTTGACAGAGAATCATCCTTGTAAGAAGAAGACATCTTTAGATTAGAAGAAAATACCAATGTGCTTTTACAATTATTATTATTATTTTGAATGATTGCGATTTTAAGGTTTGTTAAAATGATCTTGAATAATTTCATGAAGTCCTAGATAGTGCACATAGCTAACTAAAGTCCCATACAATGGAGCCAATGATGAGCAGGGAGTATATTCTACGTCCAATCATACAAATCACTAACATTCACTTAGTGATCTGGTCGAATTCCATAGACTTTAGCTCTCTAAGTACACCAATTTCTAGGAGGCGAATCTCACCATTACAATTTTTGTCTTCTTATTTTCTCTTGTGAAGTGCAAGTGCATGGTTAAGAGTAATTGAGGCATATGATTTTTATCATTTTGTCTTTTATGGTTTAATCACCTAAGTGTTGGAAACAAAGTAAACTTAATGTGTAATAAATCTGGTAACTAACTAACACTTAACTAATCCTAACATAGGCATTCATTCCCACTTTTTGTACACATCTTGAACATGTTATAGTACCACTAGGTTACCAAGCATTAACGCTACTAGGGTTACCAAGTGTTAAACGTATGCTCAAAGTGGTTGTACTTATGTTTGCTATTTAGCCAATATTAATTTAGTTAAAATTTATTAAAGTAGATTGTATGAATATTACATACATAAAGAAAGCATTAATTTATTCTAAGTGCTACAAGGTTTAATCAAAAAATCTTGTCTTTATTACCATTCACATTGTCATGCTCAGGTACATTAGTGCTGGAATAAAGATTTGTACACTTCTTTGACTCCTACTATGAGCACTCAAAAAATATTCTAATTCTGGGAAAAACAACTTGCAAAAGCATCACTAACAACTAATGGAAAGATGGATAAATCATGCATCGAAGTGTTGTATTTATAGGCCAACTCACATCCTGCAATATTGGATATTCAATAACGCATCATGGGCTTTGATATTGGGGCCTAACAAAAAAATGATTCATCAATTATGTTATTTGCTACCGTAAATGCTAGAGTAAATATGAATGAATTTTCATCAAGGGCTTTTCCTCTTTGAATATTTGTTCACCAAGGTTGTTCTCTAGGCTTATACTTGTATATTCTAGCAATAGATGCTCTTGGTTATCTAATTTAGCATAAAATAGTCTCTACATGATTTAAGACTTCTAGGTGATGGAAATCAATTTTGCAATTCTTATTTTGCTCACAACTTATGCTTTCTTGTTAAGGATTCCTTAGAAGATGTTTAGACTATCTATCAATGTTTAAATATTTTTTGTAAAGATTTAGGCTCTATTATTAATTGGTAGAAGTCTAGTCATTACTCAATCATTTAATCTTCCTAATCAGTCAATCCCTACAAGATTTATATTTGGATTCCTTGGTATGCCATTTAGTTTTGATATACCAGGAACAAACTTTGGGAATGGATGATGCAGAGAATTAAAAGAAAAATTGAGATTTGGACTTCTAAATGTTTAACTTTAGTAGGAAAATTCCTTGTTTGTGGAAAAATTTTAACCTTATCTCATATTCTTTATTCCTTTTGCATAGCACATTCTATTACAACTTATGGAAAGATTGAGAGACTTCTTAGAGATTTCTTATAATCTTCTTCAAGTAATCATTCTACATTCAAGTGAGTAGCTTGGAGATTTTGGATATGGCATAGGCATCTTAGGAAAGTTGGTTGATGAGTGGCGAGGTACCCCTACACTCAACCATACGAATACAAGCGTTTCATGCACGATCCAGTCGAACTCCGCAGACGGACTAGTTGTGGTATCCAGATAGTTACTCATAGGTCACAATTCACTGTCTTCTCACCTAGACTAGTATTAACTTTCTCACGTATGGTTTAGTCCAGAGTGAGGTGTATGGTGTGTTCCTACACTAATGCTACTCCTGGGTATGATGGGAAGTAATAATAATTAAGCTAAGAGAGAGAGGGTGAGAGAGAGAATCTAAGCTAGCCTAAGTGCGATGAGCATCCGTTCCTTAATCATCTGTACACATCTTGGACCTTGTGCATGATTACCACTAGGATTACCAAATGCATGGCCTAGGTACACTACTGGGTTACCAAGTAGTCACACTTAAATGCTCGTGATTAAGTCGTACTCATTCCGCGTTACTAGGAGATAAGGGTGAAGAGATATTAACTAATAAAGTAGTAAATAACAAATAATTAATTAATTAAGCTAAGTGGATGTTGCAATGATGAAGTAATCTCGATCTTTATTGTTGGTCATGTGCGTGTCCAAGTACGTCACACTCGAATAAGGATGCCATACAATTACAATCATCACACTGCGGGCATGCACTGGGAGAAAAGGGTTGAGAGAACTAAGTGGCTAACTTACATTAACTATTCATTAATTAAGTTGTAATTATTCCTAACACCAGTAACTATTCCCACTTGCTGCACACATCCTGAACTAGTGTAATGCTACTGGGATTACCAAACGCTAATCGTTACTAGGTTACCAAGCGCTACACACATGCTCAAAGCGGTCGTACTGAGTGCATTTAATAAGGAGAGTCAAGGGTTGAGAGAGATTAATTATCTAGGAAAGCATTTAAACATTAATAGTAATTAATTACTATTTAGCTTAGTCCATATGCTACAAGGTTTATCGGAAAGTTTGTCTTTATTGCCGTATACAAATGTGTGCTCAAGTACAATTTGCTCGAATAAAGATCTGTTCACTTTAAGACTCCTATTGCGGGCATATGGAAATTATTGTAACTTTGGAATGGAAAAACTACAAGAGTTTAGCTAAGGGTCTAAGTGTAAGTGAATGAACAAGGGAAAGCCGCCTCTTATTTATAGACAATGCGGTGGGCTGCGATATCGCGGCTCATCATTGGTCTTCCAAATATCATGCTACAAGGAAGAAGTATTGTAACAAAATAGATCATTCAAGCATATGAGTATTAAGAGCCTTGGAAAATTTTCATCAAAAATACTATCTCTATTAGTTATTTTAAGGGTAGGAAAAATTGGAATGTGCCCTACCATTTTAAAGCCTTACTAAATTTTCTCAAATCTAAGATGAGGGCTTCTCCATTTCATTTTGTTATAGGGAGATCTTGAGTTCAAGTTTATTGAAATAAACTATTAGATGAAGCTTTGCTATGGTGGTAAAAAATTGGGAGTTTTTGATTGGGTTTTAATTCTTGTATAGCTATTACCTTCTATAGGTTTGGCACTAACTAATTGAAAGATGTATGACCTTTTTCTATCAATGCTCCTCTCTCTTGGCTTGAGATTCAAGCTTTCCTTTTCTTACTAGATGGCTTGAAAAATATGATTTTAAAAATCATTCTTATCATACTATATATCATGCGTCCAAATTTTTATTCTCAAGTTTCTTTAATATCTCCTAAAGTGATTTATTTTGTTTCATGCTTATGTTTTAATATCTTCCCTTAGTAAAGAGATTGGTGGCTCTTGGTGCTTCTCAAACAAAAAGAAGACATACACATCAAACATATGTATAATTGTTTTTATAATAGAGCATATAAGAGGTGTCATTAGAGCCCAAAATAATTGAAACATAGGAAGACCCTAAGATTTATTAAAGTTTATAACTCAACACTACCTAGTAGAATTGAACCTATGACCTAGGGTTACCAAGCCAAGACCCAAACCACTAGGCTAACACCCTATTATTGGAACCTAAAGTAAGTGAAACATAGAGGAACAAAAAGGGGGGAAAAAAGAAGACATAATTGTTCTTATAATAGAGCATGAGAGGGGGGTGTTGGAACTTGAAACAATTGAAACATAAGTACATCCCTAACATTTATAGAAGCTTATAACTCAATGCTACCTAGTAGAATTGAACCTGCGTGTGACCTGGGGTTATTAGGCCAAGACCTATACCACTAAGGTAACACCTCATTGTTATAAGAGAGAGTTTGCTAGTTATTGTTTTTATTTTTCATATTATAATTTTTCTTATTTCTTGATTTTGATGAATTATTTTTGTTTTTTTTATGTTTGCAATGTCAATAAGTAAGAACGCCTTTGCTTTGTTTTGCAAATACTATTTAAAGATAAAATGGCATCATGAAATTAAATTATGTACTACTTTATTTTAGTTGTCTTTGGTTTAAATTTCTTGTCCCTCACAAAAATGCTAAAGGAATGTTAATAAAGTAATATTAATGTTTTGAAAAGAATGAAAAGGGAAAATTCATTTAATATTAAAGAATATTTCTTAGATTTTTATCTTTTTCAAGTAACGAAAACCAGGCCCTTCAAAGTTGAACCTCGCTATAGAAAAATTAACGTTCCTTACAAGTATATCAATGTTGATGCTTGCTATTAAATTCATAAGCAGGACTGATGACCACAAGTAGTTAAACGCAACGACAGCAAAAACTCCTAAGTTGATCATTTTGAACTAATGGATGCAGTTGAATGGCGTAAAAGCCAAATTATTCCGATGACCTTTCATATTAGCACAGGACCAAGGGAGTGTTACTCGTGCTGCAGTCACGTTGGGAAAAATTTACCTGCGATGTTTACCGTTCATCGTTGATAAAAGAGCGGGTAAACCGATAACACGTGTGTCAGGTTCAGGCGTGTGCACATTATTTAATGTTAATGTTTCAATTTTATGAAAAAATTGAAAAAAGAGAATTTTAATGAACTAGCCGTATTTCGAAAAATACCGTAACCATCGATCTATAAAACTATCTTTTCACTAAAGCAATCTAAGATGAAAAACTGAGCTGCAAAACTTCTCCATGACTTGAGAATGCTCATCATAAAGATGAAATGGAAATTAAAATCACGCGTTTGCTGTATAAACAAGACGTGACGCAATAATTCTTTTCGGTCTCCCATAAACCAAAATTCGATGAATGAACGCATCAGATTATAACGCAAGTAAACGCAATATCGAGCTCACATAAGTATTTTTTAAGCCAAAATATGAAATTGCTTACTAAAAAAAGAATTCACAGAATGGTATTAAAAAACATCCGTATCAAAAATTCGGAAATCTGTTTCGAATTTCGAATGAGCAACTTCATTGTCTGAAACGTCATTATAACTCTGAATCAGTGTTTAAATAGTCGGGAAATATGTTCCATCGGTATGTTTCATGAATCATGATCTATTGATTTCTTTTTAAAAATAAAATTTGTTATGAACTCAACTAGGATCAGCAAACTTTCTAACAAATTTTCTGACCGAACTTTCTCCCCAGCAATTAATCGTTATCAGTGATTTATTGCCACACTTAGAAAACTATGCTCTCAACAGCCAACACAGATGTCAGAAAATAAAACAGGTAACATGATAGAACGTTCAACACTGGAGTTGCGACACTGCTAAAATAGATTATCAAAACTGATGGGCTGCTTCCAACGCAGAAAATCAAGGAACGAGGGTTGCAGGTTAAGCCTTGAAACTGGCTTGGCAGTCGATGACAAAGCGATACTTAACGTCTGTTTTGTTCTATGCGCCGGAGATTCGCGATTCCCAAGAAAATCTCAGGAACCGTTCGCGGTGGATTCGGGCACCCGTACAGAAGCGTGTAAAATCCGCATTGGGTACGTAAATTATAATTTTTGGTTCGATTTTTCAACTCTCAACGAGAACATTCATTGTCCACTAAAATCTTACCTATTTTTACTGCAGATCGCGTCAAATCTTACCTGTTTCCTGCAAATTGCATCCGCGTCCAATACGTTTTATTTACAGACGCTCCTCCTATTCCGCCATTGATAGGGATTTGGATGCTTCTGCAGACTCTTCAAACGCTTTGTTTCTCGGGGAAAAGTTAGGACGAGCGCAACCACATATGTGGAACAATGCATTTCCTATTACAAACTTCATTTTCAGTTTTTCATTTGCAGGCAATGACGAAGAAACGATGAACATTTTTTTTGATGCAGGGGTCTCGTCTGCCCAGTCTGATTTGGGTGACCGGGTAGGAGAGTTGCCTTATCGGATTTATCTGTTGATGCTTAGATAATGAGTTGTTACCTTTACAGAATGCGCTGCACATCTATCATTCTATACTTTATTATTCTATATTTTTCAGTTTCTATATTTTTTATCATTTTATATTTTTCAAAAAATCGATCGTTTCCTTCTAGAGGAATCTGGACCGGCTTGCCGAGGCTGCATAAGCACGCATTGCGAGCGGTTCTGTTTGATCCTTAATTCTAGTTTTTGTTCTTGAAAAATTTGGATGATATTTCTTCCGTTTTTTAAATGCGAGCGCTACATGCTTTACCTTTTCCGCTGAACGTTCGCTCTTGGTTCTCACTTGTTATTTTCCGCTTCTTTCCCTTCGTGAGCACGAAATCCGCTTTTCTTCCCCTTCCGTTTTGCTTTTCCAGTTTGCGTGAGAACAGGTTCGTGTCTGATCTTTAGCAGTGGATTTTCGTATCAATTGAGTTGCCTATTTTGCTTAGATTTACTGATCTTTACTTTTCGTTTTAGTTTATTCAGATGATTTTAGAGAAAAGATTTTTATTTAGTGGATTGGTTTCGTATTTTTATTCATGGGCCATGGCCATCTCATGTTGCGTCTCTGGTTTCAGGTAACGGCCGTGATTCCGGCCAGTCATAAATGCACAATGTGTGGCCGTCATTCCAACCAGTCATTAATGCACAACCTGTGAGGGAAAGGAATCAGTTGGTTACAACACTGCTTTCAGGCCTCTCACCCTCTGCAAGTGCATATAGTCGAAGCATACATTTGTTCAAAGTTCAAACAAAATTTCAGCACCATATCCTTCCCAAATCTTTTTAGGAAGCCCTGGTCAACATCTGCAGTCAAACATGCAAGAGGCATGAACTCAACCCACAACAACAAATTCGAAAACTCCAAAGATCCGCCTTTGAATCTCCTGCTATCCCAACTTTATAAAGCGAGCCCATAAGTTCAAAACGTGTCATGAACTTGCCGAGAGCATTATTAACAGCATAGAAGCAGATAGAGCTCTGTGAAAACGGTGGTGAGAAAGGGGATTATTGGCTTATATGCTTGGTATTAATTTTCTATGAAAATGTAGCAATATTTTTCCTAATGGCACAACCTATTGTTGATTTCATCCTTTATGTTAATAAAGATACACCTGCATTAGGAAAAATTTATGTAATTTATGAAAATATGTTATGTTATAGAAATTGATAGCTCTTTTGATTTTTATAATGCTCGGTTACTTCATTGATTCAAAAAGATGGAATGTTACAAATGCCCCATTGCATATGGCTACATATGCATTAAATATTAAGTGGTATTTTTCAAAACATAGAGATAAAAATCCAACAAGGCCTTGTGACGATTTTGATGTAAGAACAACTTTTTTAGAATATGTTAAACAATTACATTCACCTTGTAAGGTTAGCTTAATTAGAAAGGAATGAAAAACATTTAAATGTGAAGATGCTATACTTGATATGGATGTAGATGGGGAGTTTGCATGGTTGAGATACTCCTAGATTTCTTTAGCAGTGAAGTTTCTTTCTCAGATCAATTTTTTTATTAAACATATAACAAATATTAATACGTATTAATTTTCTTAATTAATTTATGAAATGTGATGTTTGAAAACTTGAAATAGTGATGTTTTATATATCATGCATTTTTTAAACACCATGATTAATAGGCTATTAGGTCTTAAGCTTCAAATGAGTTTGTTTATTGATGAAGTTTTGAATAATTTATAAAATGAATTTTTTAACAATGCAAAAATTTATTCTTGTTTTTATCATTCATGTAGGTTGCATCTTCTTCTAAAAGAAATTGGTCAACATATTTTTTCATTTATCGGATCAAAAAAAAGTATTAACTCCAAAAAGAGTTGAAAAATTAGTATCTCTTCATAGCATGAATGATTAGATTGGAAGAAAGAAAGGAAATAAAATATAGGCAATCACTTACTTTTTGTTGGGATGTTAATCTACTGACATAGTTAAATATTCCTGGAGCAATGAATCTTAATATTGATGATTCAATCCTTGATGAAGATGATTACCATGCAAATGATATTAATGACATAGAACAAAATGAAGTAGGTTTTACAAATTTACTCTTTAGAGTAGAGTTACAAATTTACTCTTTAGAGTAGAGCAAGGAGAAAATATAGGTTAAAATTAGAATATGAACAATGTGACAATTTCTAAGCTTTGGCAAGAAACTCTTTTGTGATTTAAAGAGAGATAATTTTGTAACATTATCATATATATATATATATATATATATGATAATGTTAAAATATTTTATAATACACATGAGACTCAATACTTAATGTTTCATTGCAATCTTTTATGCAATTTTTAAGCATTAACAATATATTCTACAACGTTTTTTATATGATATATGAAATTTAATTTTTTTAAAAAATTAATATATTTAAATTTTCTCTATCACGTCCCCGGCTACGAACCCGTCCCCGGCTACGAATCCGTCCCCACTTTTTTTTTGAGGCACACGTACCCAACACGAACGTTCAGAATCACGAATCCTCGCTTCCACGAATCGAATTCTCTTGATGCATAGGTTTTGTTCAGTCTTTTCATGGCAGTGTTGACATAATCCATGGATATCTTTTCGATCATGCAAGTTATGCCGTGCTTCCCGCAGAAATCCAGCATCTCCTGAGTTTCTTGGATGCTTCCGATCACACTTCCTGCTACAGATCGACGCGCTGCAACAAACAGCCGCTTAGTTTCCTCTTTCCACAAAAACAAACTTACAGCAACAAAATCACACGACACAGGGCCGCAACGCTGAAAGCAAGAAAAACCAACAAGTCAATACTCACCAGAGACGAGTCGAAGGGGGGAATTTCAAGAGGCTTTGGCGGAAGACCCACAATGGCAAGTTTGCCATCGCAGTTGAGCAGGTTCAGCAACGGCTGCATGGCATGATCAGCAGAGACGGTGTCCACAATATAGTCCAGAGACATTCTCGCATTTTTCATCTGAGTTGGGTCTTTACTGACCAGGAAATCGTCTGCACCCAGAACCTGCTTGGCTTCCTTTTCTTTGTTGGGGGAAGTGCTGATCACAGTCACATGTAAGCCGAAGGCCTTGCCAAATTTGACAGCCACATGACCAAGCCCACCCAGACCCACAACACCCAGCCTCTTTCCAGCTTCCGTCATTACGAAATGCTTCATTGGGCTGTAAACTGTTATTCCTGCGCACAGCAGAGGCGCCGCTTCGTCCAGAGGCAGATTTTCCGGCATCTTCACCACAAATCTGTTAACAGAACCAGTGTATTCTCTTATGTCTACAATTCTATGTCCAGCATATTACTCCCACTCCACATGATTTTTCTGTCAGTTCATATAACAGAGAAGGGGGAAAGGAAACGTTACTTGTAGTTGCAGATCATGAGGTTGGAGTAGCCTCCGTAGGCTGGGGTGCCATCATAGTCGACGCTGTTATAAGTCCAGACAACCTTGGCACAGAACTGCTCCAGTCCCTTGTTGCATGAGTTGCAGTGGCCGCAGCTGTTGACCATGCATCCCACTCCTACACGATCTCCCACGCCGAAACCCTTCACCTCTGAACCCACCTCCTCCACCATCCCAAAAATCTCGTGACTGCAGTGTAAAACCCATTGCATTCATAACCGATCAATCTATTATTTCTTGAACAACTGATCATTTTATTTCAAAGTTCAGACACATGATTTGCGTTACGATGGCTAAACGCTTAGCTTACCCGGGAACCATAGGGTACACAGATCCTCCCCAGTCGTTCTTGATTTGATGCAGATCAGAATGGCAAACGCCGCAGTACAGAATCCTGAATTTCACGTCCTCTGCCCCAGTTCGCCTGCGCCCAAAATAAAAAAGGGAAAAGAAAAAACAACTTATCGCTGCCTTATGCAGCTAGGAAGAGAGCAAAAGAAAGCACAAAATAGGCACAGGGATCTGGAAAAACAACATGAAAAGTAAAATACAGATGGGGTAAGGTAGACCTGCGAGAAAAAGAAAAGGGGGAAAGAATTCCCGAAGGATCTCCGGCAGCCCATCCTTGAACCTCAACCCTGGCTTGCTGTTCACAGGTGCTGCTCATTTTGTGTTCACCGCAAACACCGCAGAACCAGGCGCTGAATGACGGTAAAATCGGAGACAACGAAACGTTTAAATAGGGGCAATTCAGAAGGGTCTGGAACGCCCGAGAGAACCGCATCACAAAAGCGAAAATAAAGGATCCTGCACGAGCAAATGCTCTGGGCTGTGCCAGGTGGAAAAACTATAAATCGATCACAATGGTTCTTAGTCATTTCATGTAATTCATTCATTTATATTCCATAATTATCTTGACTGTTCTGGGTCCCAGAAAAATATGTTTAAATAATACACAAAATATTCTACACAACTATGTGTAAGTAGTAAGTAGAATAATAAATGTAAGGTTGAGTATTTAGAATTTTTTCCCACATGCACAGGCCACATGCACAGGCTGAAGTACTTCGTATGAACATTTATGTATGTCATGCATACCCTCCTCTACTATGCAGCATCTACCACATAACAGACATGAATAGATTTGTTGTTTGCCTGTCCAAACTAGATTTGTGGTTTGCCTGTCCAAACCAAAAATCGTTCGTGTTGTATGAAAACTGAAATTGGTTGGTTAATTGGATTCATGGTTTGCCTTCCACGTGCACCTGTCCAAACCAAAAATGGTGTGGTATAAAAACTGAAATTGGTTGGTTAATTGTGTTGAAGCTATTTGATGCTGTGCTCACCACTCTGGTCGGAAGCACAATCAAAAAGTGTAAACAAAGGATGAGAAAACAACGAAAAAAGTCATCGTCGAATTTCACTGTTACACACGGAGAGGCGTGAGTTGTGTGTTTTGCTACGAATGAGATTAAAACTTTACGTGACGTATGGATCATTAATGATATAATCCAGGAAATCAGCTGGATACGAAACCATTCAAGATAGCAACAAGCAAGAGCTCTTGCTCTTTCTTCCATAGTGGGTTCCATACTATGACTAGGTTCAACAGCGGTAGTGCATAATGCAAATTGCTGCATGCTGATGCAATTTCACATATCTCACATGTTTTATGTGATGTATCTTAGCATCCTAGGTAGTATTGACACTTAGTTTATCTTTCCTACCAAGCAAAAGGTTTTGGAATCACACATTTTAAATGAATGATTCTTTCTTATTAGAAACTATGATTTATTTAGTTAGAGCATCTACCTTGTAGTTTACAAGTTACAATATTGATCCTAAGGAGTATGTTGCACTACCTAAAGATATGGGAAACCACAACCAACTATAGTAAATAATCATCAAATCTTTCATCAACCATGATAGCATACTTTGTTATTAGCTATCTATTGTTTACTTGGTTAAAGTGTATTGTTTGTGATGTGCAAGAGCCACAACAAGTTTGATTCTAAGAGGTATGTTAATTTCACATTGTTTCAATGCTCTTTTTAAAGTATCAAGTTGTTTATTATATGTCTTAGATTTTGACCCAACCATCATTTATCTAAAATAATAATAATAATAATCATCATCATCATCCTAGCCTTGTCTCAATAAAATGCAGTCAACTACTCCATCTAAAATAAATAAATAAATAAAAACAACAACCTATAGCATGCTATGTCTTATGTTGTAACATAGTATTTTATCTTAAATATGTTTGGATCATGAAGCTTAATGAGTAATAGATATGTTCCATGTCCAACCATAAAATTAGACAAGCATATGTAGTAGACCCTATTGTAATATGTGGACAGGCTAGGTGGAGAGTAGTTGAAGTGAATTGTAGGTTATTATCTTCTTGACCACACTTGTATAGTTAGATGCTCCAAGTAAGACTCTTGGGTTGAAAACTCTATGTTATGGGTTCAAGCAATGCTAAGTTAAAAGTTAATTTAACTATATGTATTGGTGTTAAATATTATTAATGAAAACATTTTAGGTTTTGACACCTCCACCAGTTTACCTTTATTTTAAAACACTGAATAGAAGTTGATGTAAGTGATGATAAAAGCCAACTTAGTGGGTGTTAAAACTTTAAGTAATTTGACTATAAGTACACTCCCAAGGCATATAGCTAATGAGATATTTTAGAAGAATTATAGAGTTATATAATAATGCTTCATATGTAACTCAACCTCATATTGTGTAACTACAAATCCTCATCAAACATTAAGTTAACTACTAGAGCCACCTGTCATGGCATACAAGGCAACTTAGATGTCTCAAGTTAATGCAATTTTTGCATGGTATTTAAAAGCAATATATGAGTAAATGACATCACCTCTAGAATTTTTATTTCAAAATTCAAACATCAATATCAAAATGTACGCTAAATGGTTTAGCATTCATACTATAAAAATTAGTCAACCACATTTTATTGAGACAAGGCTAAGATAATGATATGATTCATACTTGATGAACAATATTTTGATTGGTCATGTTGATGCATCAATGTCAATACATAGGCAAGGTTGTGTTGATGCATCAAGCATAATATCTATATAAATGAATTCATGTATGATGAGTGGCGAGGTACCCCTACACTCAACCATACGAAACGAGCGTAGCACGCGCGATCCGGTCGAACTCCACAGACTAAATGCCTAAACGCCCCATGGAACACTTGGGGTTAATCATTCGTTGTCTTCCCAGACTTACTTGTTGTTGTCACGGTGTATGGTTAAGTAAGTCCGAGGTATATGATTTTTTTGGTCTTTTCTGGTTTATCTCCTATGTTAAGGGGTGAAGGGTTGAGAGAACTAACTACTCTAACTAATGTCCTAAGTCTAAATTAACTAGCGTCAGCATCCATTCCCACTTACCGTACACACCTTGAACTGTGCAACTGTGGCTACCAAACGCTAATCGTTACTGGGATTACCACACGTAACGCATGTGCTCGAAGCAATCGTACTGGGCACCTAACTAGCCTAAGTGCGACGAGCAGCCGATTCCTTGACTAGCCGTACACATCCGTAGATGCTCGTAATCAAGTCGTACTTGTCCCACGTTCTAGGAGAAAAGGGTGAGAGAACCTAACTAGCCTAAGTGCGATGAGCGGCCGATTCCTTGACTAGCCGTACACACTGGGACTACCACTGGGATTACCAAGTGTAGATCCTGGAATATGCTACTGGGTTACCAAGTAGTCACAATGCTCGTAATCAAGTCATACTCATACCGCATGTGACGAGCAGCCGATTCCTTGACTAGCCGTACACATCCTTAGATGCTCGTAATCAAGTCGTACT
>MNCI01000952.1:1170589-1198693 GCA_015680685.1 Gnetum montanum
GAATGAGATTTGCCAATTCACATTAATCATGAAACACACAAGGGGNTAAGATTTGCCAAGTCACATTAATCATGAAGCACACAAGGGGCTGTACACCACCTTGTTCTTGGGATTCCATTCCATTCTCTTCTCTCCATCCTTCTCTCCATTGTTCACCTTATTGCCAGTTGTATCATTAGTGTATATTTTGGTAGATACATTATTTTCTTTTTGGTAAATTCTTGTGGTTAAGACTTTAACTCTTATTCCAAATGACATTCCCAGAGCCTACGGACTCTTTGAATGTGGGTTTGTCAGGGCATTAAGGGCATGAGCCTGCTTTGGGGAGGATCCACTGACATTCCTATTTGGGGGCATTAGTTAAATTCTTTCCCTTAACATTTTACAATTAATTTTATTTTTATTTTGTTCATTTCCATCTTGACATCCATTTCATCGATGTCATAGTTTTCCCTTTTTATCTATCTTTCTTACTCCTTTTCTTTCTCCATTCTAACACTACCAGAGGTTCACGATTAGTCATGGGGGTATAGGGCCTGATTTTTTCGATTTTCTCCTAGCCCCAATTTTTTCAATTTTTTCCTAACCCCTACACCTTCGGTAGTCATCATTAATACATCCCCAGATCCGCAATTAGCCATACCACAACCTAGCCAATGGACCTACATCAAAGCAAGGTATTAATTACATGATGGTTCATTTACCCTTGCTAATATAAGATTGTGTTGTGTGTGTAGATGGAAATTATACAAAAATGGACCAGATCTAGAAGGAACACTTGGAATGGAGCAGCGTTGAAGTAGCTATGCAAGGAGAAAGATCGATGATGTGCTTACAGATGGATAATGAAAGACGCAATTTGGTGTTGGTAGCAGCAACACCTCTTCTCTCTTCTCTCTCTTTCTCAGCTACCAGATGAGGCCTAATGTTAATGTAATAAGGTGTTCACCCTTGTTGTCATGAACACCAATTTTGTCAAGTCTTGTAATGATGATCCATTCACATGTCATCCCATTAGTTCCATTCACCTCAATAATCCCATACCTCTCTAATATTTAGTCATGGGGGTATGATGAGACGCGATATCTCATGGGCTACGATATCGCGTACGCGATATCGCGGTGCACCATCATATCTATAAATAAGAGGTGGCTCTCCCTTGTTTCCTCATCCTAGGCTAGAAGTAGGGAAACTCTAGTAGATTGATCACTCCAGAGATAGAATATTTTCCATGTGCTCGCAGTAGGAGTCCTAAAGTGAACAGATCTTTATTCGAGCAACATTGTACTTGAACACAAGTTGTGTACGGTAATAAAGACAAGCTTCCTGGATAAACCTTGCAGTGCATGGAATAGGATTTTATTTAATGTTGTTTATTGATTTCTCTTAGTAATGCGGAATGAGTACGACTTGATTACAAGCATCTAAGGATGTGTACGGATAGTCAAGGAACAGATGCTCATCGCAACTCAGAATGAGTACGACTTGATTACGAGCATCTTAGTGTGACTACTTGGTAATCCAGTGGCATATCTAGGATCTGCGCTTGGTAATCCTAGTGGTAGTCGTGCATCAAGATGTGTACGGATAATCAAGGAATCGGTTGCTCATCGCACTTAGGCTAGATTAGCTTTCTCAACCCTTTCCTCCTAGTTAAGTACCTAAGTACGACCACTTCGAGCATGTGCATTATGTGTGGTGATCCTAGTAACGGTTAGCGTTTGGTAGCCGTGGTTGCATCGGTTTAGGGTGTGTACGATAAGTGGGAACGGATGCTGATGCTAGGTAATTTAGAAATAGTTCATTAGTTAGAGTTAGTTAGTTTCTTCAACCCTTCACCTCAATAGCATAGGAGATAAAACATAAAAACTATAAAAATCATATACCTCGGACTTACTTAACCATACACTGTGACAACTACAAGTAAGTTTGGGAAGACAATGAATGATTAACCCCAAGTGTTCCATGGGGCATGTAGGCACTTAGTCTATGGAGTTTGACCGGATTGCGCGTGCTACACTCATTTCATATGGTTGAGTGTAGGGGTACCTCACCACTCATCAGAAGACAACTCTAGCAACCTAAAGCTATATAGAATAATGCAAGTGGGCATAGATGATTGGAACTCCTTTTAGCTTTAGCCATGAAACCAAAACAACAACTATTTCAAAAAAATTCATTTCTAACAAATCCAGAGACAAAATATAGCTATAACCATATATTGGAAATGCTTGTAAAGATTCATATTTAGGAAGATCAAAGTTTTGAAATATAGCTATTCATTTAGAAAAACCATGAAGTTGGCAAAAGGTAGGTCTCTGTGGTTTTGAGGTCTTCATCAAATCCATAATTTTTCTCACAAAAAATGTGATGCTTTTCAGAGAATCTAGAGGTTCCTATGGAATGGTTTTGAAAGATGTGTTTGACACCATACTAAAGTAGCCATGAGACAGATATTTAGAGATAATATTTTGTTGCTAATTTCATTTGATTTACAGACAACTATGCCTCTGCAACTACCATTCGAGACATTATGATAGAACGGGAGTTACGTCATGGGCATCATTATTGAGTGGTTGTAGCAGTTATAAAAGGCATGGTAGACATACAAAAAAAAGGATCAGTCTCCTAGGGGGTAGCTACCAGTAGTAGCAAGGTGGGGATTGAGCCTCCTCTTTTCCCATCCGTAGCAGTTCCTTTTCTTTAGCGGTAGATCAACAAGCACTAACAGTAACACCAATGATCTCACAGGTAGACATAACATGACACGTCAGCACGATAGTGCACAGAATGATGCATGGTAAGCCCTTGTTTGGGCAGTGTCCTTTCTTTGGTGGCTTTTCTATTTTATTTTTCCTTTTCTTCCTGCCACCAATGGCGCATGCAATCATTGGCAATAGATGTTGGGCCTCCCATTTCTCATGCAGTAGCAGGAAAACCAGCAAATGATAGTTTCTTTCTCGACATAGTAGTGAGTAGTCTATCTCTCTCTCCCTCTCTTTCTCAGCCACATGGATGCCTCTCCCTCCTGTAGTGGCTGTAGTGACAACCATTGTGGACCTGTGGGGCACGTGTGATTTAGTTTTCTCTCTTCTTTCTACTCATAGCGACATGCACAGAAGTTGCAAATAGAAATAGTAGTAGTGCGCATGGTTGGTCAAACACAAGGCAATCTTCCAAGGGGCCTGAGGAGGAGCCAACGGCTGGGAAGTCAAACCTAGGGGTAGCTAGGAGCCAAAACAGTGGTAGTCTCTTCCTCTGCATAGGAGATAGCACTAGTAGGGAGGAGGTGACAATCTCTTTTTGATGCTTTCAACAAAAAACTAGCAAGCAACAGTTTTCTTTCTCTTTGCTTACCCTAGTAGGTAACCTTCTCTCCTCCCTTAGTCATTGGTAATGTGCGCAGCATAGTGCAGGCACAGTAGTAGAAAATTTCTTTCTCTATAAAGATAGGGACAAACTCCTCTCTCTACGTCATCGGTAGGTGCGGGACTAGTGTTGGCAGCTACATTAGTAGTGGTAGGCAGGTTCTATAGTTTTGTGTTATTCATTCTTGGCAGACTCAAGGTGGTAGATGACAATAGACTATTGGTCTCCCCTCTTCTCTTGTCTATAGCAGTTTTCCCTCCCTTGTTGGTGATAGTGAGTAGCAAGGATAGATTTCTCTCTCTTGCTATGGTGTTCTAGCAACACCTCCCCATAGTGGACTCACTTTCTCTCTCTCCCTCTTCACATGGTGGTCGTAGTCTTCCTGCTTGATAGCAGAGACCATCAGCAATGATGGACTGGCACCATCATCGAGACCATGGAGAATTTATTTATTTTAATTACTTATTATATTTAAGACAATCATTTAATTAAAATTTTCATTTTTTTAGTTTGGTTTATCGTTTTTAAAAGGCCACGTAGCCCTCTCTAGTTGAGACTATTTCTAGGTTTCCGTACCCATACAGGAGGCACCTTAGGTAATAGTCTCCTAAAATGCATTTTCTTTACCAGTGTTGGTATGTCCAAAATTTATGTATCAACACCTTTTATGATGCTAGAAGGAGGACCTCTCTCCCTGCTTTTGTTTACTAACTCTTCTTGCCATTTTCTTGTGGTTATTTTATTTTCCAATCCTGTCTTAGAACCTATTGAATTTTTTTTAAAACCTTTGTCTTCAAACCCTTTATTTTCTATTTTTGTTATGTTTCTCATTTTCTAAAAATTGTTGTTACCAAAACCTTTTTTTTAAATCCTCATTTTCTAGTTCCATTTCTAGATTTGTGTTTTGGCGATCCTTACCCAAGTCCTAACCTTGGTAAGGTGGTTTTTATTACTCATTCAATTTTAATTTATTTTTCTAAAGTTTTTCATTTTACTATTTTCTTTTTTTAAATTTTTTTTATAAATTTTACAATTTCATGCATTTATTTTTCTCTAAAAAATATTTATTTTTAATAGCATATTTTACTGTTTTTTTGGTTAGAAAAATTTTTATTATTACAATATTTATTTTCCTTTTACTTAATTTTATAGCTTTGTTTTAACGTTTACATTCTGTAATTTTTCGTTTTATGAGCAAACTTACCTTTGTCCTTAACTGACTAGTCACTCATTTGTTCACATTAAGGAAATGACAAGCTTTGTGTTTCTTGAGTTCTAGTCCTAGGAGAACTTGGACTAGAATGGTAACTAATGAACCTTTGGCTCCCTTGGTGAGTAATCTCTTTAACTTTACTAACTATCATGACATCCCAAAATCCTTCCAAAACATAAACATGTTCTTCAATCCCACAACCCCTATTAGTGATGACCTCTAACACATATAATGTTTCAAAACATTACTAGGGATCCACAACATTGTACAAAATGATGTGGCATATAGGGTGTTTGTGACAATATTTAGAACTAAAGCAATCCAATGGTTCTTGATGCTCCCCAATGCCTCCATTGACTCATGGAATGAGTTCAAAAATAAGTTTTTGATTCAATTTGACAAATTCACGAGCCCTGTAATCACATTAAGTAACTTCAAAAGCTTAAGAAAATTACTTGGGAAAAATGTCAGGGATTATAACTTTAGATTCCTTCATCAGCTTGCCTATGTGCCAAACAAGGTGCATCCACAACCTAATGGTATCTTCAACTTTTTACTTCTCTACCATCGATCCATTCTTTGCCTATGCCATCAAATCTGACCCCCAACATAACAAAAATACAAGGAGTGATGGCTAAAGCTATGGAGTTAGAACAAATTACCCTCATGAACAACATTGAAACCTAATTTGGGATGATGTGCATTAGTAATCCCATGCAATCTAGTTCTCTACATTTACCAACTTTCCCAATGACTAATACCATGTTCCAAACTTCCATTCCCCTTTAAATGACTCAACTTACAAATAGCGATTTTCAAGATCCCACATCTTCTTCATTCCTACCATCTAACATTGGTTTGAATGATAACCAATCGAAGGCCTTAATCTAATCAATCGTAAACCCAAATGGGATATCCAACCCTATTGAACCCGCAACTCAAACTCAAAAGTAGATGATCCAAATATTAACTTCATTGTAGAAACTATCAAATGAAGTCGTTGAATTAAAGTAAAACAACAATAAGGGTCATATACAATCTGAGGAGCCTAGCACATCAATCAATGATGAGTATTGTCACCTCCATAACACTAGGCAACATTCTAAGAAGACTTGTTCCCAATTTTTAGCATTATATGGTGACAACACCCAAGGTCAACAAAATGGAAAACCCCTTGTTATGGTTCTTAATGTACCTCATAAAATAGCAAATGAAGAGGTTTCCTCATTAGAGTAAGTTACAGTAAGCAACCCCAACTTGCATAATGCTTACTATCGTAGACTTATTGACATTGTGAACAACCCATAACAACAAACTAAGAATGATCCTTATACTCCTTCAAACAAAAGAGCTCTTAGTCAAAATAACATGAATGATTAGATTGATTCATCTCAAATAAATGTCCCACAATGACCAAACCCCCTTTTTATACTTAGAAGAGCCCCAGCTTAATAGGAATCCAAAGACAGAAATAAGACTTATGATCTGGTTGAGGATTTAAAAAGAGTTAAAGCCAACATTTCGATGTATGCCCTTCTACAATTTAACAAAATGAGAGAGGTGATTTGGGATATAGTTCATACACTTGAAACTAGAAAAGAAAAATTCCCCAATTCTCAAAAGGCGAGTTCACTTCATGGAAAGTCCCAACACACTATTAGTATAGAATGCAAACAATTCCATGATGAGCAAGAAAGAGCAACCTTCTTTCCTAACAAATTTGATTATTTTAGGAAAGAAGGTTCATAATGGTGTGATGGATTCTGGCATAACTATTAGTGTCATTTCACTTGAGCTATGTAAGGCTTTAGGAGCACAAATGATACCACAAATGAAAAGTGTGATTCAACTTGATGGGTCTAATGTACTTGTTGTAGGGTCACTAAAAGGAGTGAAAGTACAATTAAAATAATACCCTAAATTTACATGTTACATAGATATCTTAGTAGTTGATATGTCACCTACTTATGGTGTGCTCTTATCTAGGACTTTTGGAGCCAAGTTTGGGGGCTTCTTTAGGTTAGATTTCTTAGAACTATTGATCCTTATCAAAGGAAAAGCTGAATATATGATTATACCTAGGGAACCCTTCTATAAGCAAGTGGTAACAACCTTTGATCAACAAAATAAATTCTTGTAAAACCAAAATAGTAACCTTTACATTTAAGTTATTGAGGTTGAACGTGGCAAACATGTTATAGATGACCATGTGAGTGAAATTACAAAAACAAATCATTTTCCTCATACAAATTCCACCCAACCCTATTAAACTTCTAGTGTATGTGAAGAATTTTATGAAGATACCTTGCCTTATCATAATGAAAAGGGATTTCTTCTAGATGACCCACACCCTTTAAGGGAAGAGAAACATATAAATGAGGCCTTATCCATTAAAAAATTAGAAGGTGTGCCAAATCCTGACGACATATCCATTGAACATGTTCCTAGAGAGGCTATATTCAATGACTCACCAAGACTTAGACTTGTTAAACTTAAGATTAAAACTTGGATGAAAGATGAACTTGTGGAATTTAAAATTATTCATCTTATGAAACATCCAAATTTAGTGCCTAATAGAAAACGAACAAACAAGTTAAGATTATGTCTCAATTTTCGTAATCATAATTATCGAGAAATTATTAAATGATGTCTTGAAAAGAAGTATGAAGTCTTTAGGATAGGAGACCTAGTCTCAGAAAGAGGTAGAATATTTGACTAAACAAATCTTCAAGGTAAGTTCTCTCCTATGTGGTCAGGCCCATTTCGAGTTAAAGTCATCATTGGCCCTAATGTGTGTAAAATTGCTAATTTGCAAGGATATAGGTTACATAGGAATTTTAACACATTTCATTTGAAGCATTTCTACTTACGTGCTCCACGTGGACACTTGGTAGATTCTTAGTTGCATGTTTTCTTCCCCTTTGCCTTGCATTTTAGTTACATATAGTTACATTTGCATGTTTCCTTTGCATTTTTTTGCATCTCTTTCTTAGCATATTGGATTGGTTTTGGTTTTTTCCTTACATATGATTTTAATAATCATTATGGTGATTTGAGATACTTGGTGATGAGCGGCTAGGTACCCCTATGCCCAACCATACGAATCACGAGCGTTCACATGTGACTCGGTCAAAATCCACAGACTATAAGCACTTAACATACACTAGACTTCTAACTAGTGAAACCTTGGGTTAGAATGGTCATTGTCATCATAATCTCACTTGTGAGGTCCTGTTTATGATGGTTAAGTGAGACTAAGGCTAATTATTTTTATATCTTTTTAATTATCTTTTCGGTGACTAATTGAGGTATGGAAAGTAAGGAATAAACTATTATCTAATCTCTAATTATCCTAGTTTATATTCTAACTACTCCTAGCATAAGTATCCAGTCCCATCTTCCGAGCACGTTTTGAGCATTTCCTAACACTACTGGGTTACTAGACGTGAAGCGTCACTGGGCTTACCAAGTGTTTGGATTACATTTGAGATGGTCATACTTATGTCTTTAATGAACTACAAATGAACAATAATGATTGAAATTATAATAATGAAAACATAAGTAATCAACAAGTAACTAATAAAGCATAAACAAGTAATTAATAAAGCATAAACATATTAAACTATTAAATGCATGAAATAACTAAGTCCAAATGCTGCAAGGAATGCTTGAACAGTTCGTCTTTATTGCCATCACACGAATGGGCTCAGATACATCAACGTTCGAATAAAGATCCGATCACTTTTCTTACACCTGTTGTGGGCACTTGGAAAATATTCTATCTCTTGCAAGAGCAAACTGTAAAAGCTTCGCTATAACTACTCAAAAAGATGGCTAAATGAGGCAGAAGGCCCTCATATTTATAGGCCAAGAAGGGTGCTTGCATAAATGGGGCCACGTCGACGCAGGGAGGCTACGTCGAAGGGCCCGCGTCGACACGGCCGTGTATACGCAGCCTAGTTGACGCATTGACTTTATGACACGTCATCATACCCCCACGACTGAGAAAAAACTCGTCCTTGAGTTACTTTATAATTTGGAAGGTATGGATTCTAATTTACAACACACATAACTTAAACACATAAATGACACACACATGAGACAACATGAATTTACTAAGTGCTTGAGTTACAAAGGGGGACAAATTACAAAAATGGGAATGTTCAGAGACAAAATTGAACACCTCGTTGGTCCTGGAGCCTCTGTTGTGAGGATGATGCACAAAATTGCTGGAGAAGATTACACCATTCCTGGGGGTGGTGGTTCTGATGGATCTTCTCTAGCCTCTGGCCCATGCGTTGGTGGTGGCATAGATGTCAGTAACCCCACAGCAGCTGCAACTTCTGGAGACAGCCGGAAAGCCTCCAAGAGAGCCCTCATTTTCTCTTCTTTGCTTTTGGGGTCGTTCATGATTTAGGCAGCTTCTCCAATGTGTGTTGGAACTGGAACTTTCCAAGGACAAGGTAGCATCAGGATGAGTTCTTTTAAATTGACAAACCAAGCTACGAACTGCTTGCGTTTGATATCGAATGTTTGGATTGATACTTGCAGTTGCTGGTAGTCACTCATTCTTCGGGCTAGGTTCTCCGCGATGGTATGTTGGCCTTCAAAGCTTGTGCGGAGGACCTTGAGTTCCAAGTTTGCTATTGCCAACTTCTGTTTTGTTGCCTTGTGCGCCTGGAACTCACCCTCGTATAGGGAATATGAGGTGGCCACTTGTTTTTCTAACTCTGACTGCGGTCCCCCGGTTGTGAGCATAGCTAGGTTTGCATACCGAAGGTTAGCCAACTCCACGTATTTTGTCATTTCTTTAATTTGCAACTCCTTTAGGCAGATTTTTGCTTTATTGTAGGTGTTCAACCCATCGAAGATAGATGGCCATACATCGCCTACCTCTCGGAGCTGCTGAAGCACTTGGTTCATCTGGGCTTTAGCGACTTGAATGTGCTTCTCGTTTACCTCCTTATGCAATCCCACTTGGTCCTTGTAATGATTTTTAACTTTTTCGAATTTTAGGGCCTCATTCTTCCAAGAGACAATTTCGATTGCAAACTTCTATCGCAATGCCCGAACCTCCTCCATTGACAGATTCTGATTTTCAGCTGCCAACCTTCTTATATCTATGTTCACCCTGGCTAGCTCCTCCTGCTGTTGGTGGATAAAATCCTTCATGTGTTCATTCTTTGCACCAACATTGCATAGGCGATGAACTTCCACGGTCAGTTGCACATTCTCTTGGCGAATATCCACCAAGTCCTTCTCTAAGTGATACGCTCGGGTGTCTGCTATGGACTTTTCAAGGATCGCCGTCTCCCAAACATCATCAACAACCTGAAGTTTAAGTTGAAGCTGTTGAAAAGCGTCATCTCTGGTGATTTCTAGGTTGAGGATGGCTGGATCAGCAAGTTGGGCTCTTAATTGGGCTACCTCCGTTGTCAAGTGCTGATACACGGCTTGAGCAGCTTCTAGTTGCCCTTCCAAAACAAGGCTCTTGCCCCTTGCCGAGAGTAGCTCCGACTGGGTCATAGTGATGTTGTCCGGAAGGTCAAAGACATCTGGAAGCAGTTGCCCAGTTCCCACCATTCATTCCAACAATTCTTCATGTTGGGATTCATCAATCTTACTACGTAAAGTTCCGGTAGAAACCTGTACATCTTGTAGTCCATGGATTTTTGGTACAGGTGCTATCGGTGCATTGAGAACTATAGCAATTATATCAGCAACCACTTTGGCCGCAACTTCTTGTCCCTGGTGCTGCATCACCAGGATCGTCACCCCCTCACCATATTCCAAGCGTACTGAGAAGGTAGCAACATTCCTTGAGATTTTAGGGAATAACTGCTGGGTTTCAGTTGATACATCTCAGATGCTTGGATCTATTCTGGTTGGAATGGGTGCTTGGGTGGCGAAAAATATCAGCCCTGCCCTTTCAAGCAAGCTGAATGATTGAGCCACTTGTTCTAAGTGGCTCATGGTAGGGCGATAGACCGAAGGGTCTTCTCCTCCACCAGTCCTGCTGGATGGCTCTCGCTAACTCGAGAGCATTTCCTGGATGTTGCGGATGTATTTTGCTGTGGTTTGCGAGCTCGGCTACGTTGTTCGTGTAGGTGGTGGTGGTGGTTGCTACTCTTCCTCTGTCTATGTGGTAGCAGGAGTTTTGTCTTTCATCATCTCTTGCCATGAGGCAATTGGGGTGCACTGGATTATGTCATTATAATATCATGCTATCCTTGCCCGTTTGCACAACATTCAGATTAGGCAGGGAAAGGGGAGAGCTCGTCTTCCATGTTCATTCTCTGCGAACCTATTTTCAATCTCCAAGAACAATAGCTATGGAAGACTCATGGGAAATTTCCCATTCAAGGTAGCACACACACGAGAGGAGAAGGAAATGATTTTGCTAGGTCTTACCGTTGGATTCAAATGGTAAGACGCGATCTTTGAGTAGACTCTCTCCGTCGTGGTCAAGGAGCCGAATTCCTTTCACTCTACCTCGTAGCATCGTTTGGTCCATTGCGTCTTTACCTCTGGATCAGCCTGTTTTAGAATTTCTACCACATCTGCCCCAGTTTCAAGCAACCCCAGAGCTTGCGCTATTGCTTCTGAAGAGTAAGAGACATAAATGTCTTTGATTCTTACTCTTGACCCTGGCTGCCAATTCTTCTAGAAGAGATAAGTTTCTCCTAAGTACCACTCACTACTAGTTGTGATGATTAGCCACATCGAAGAGTTCTGCAATTGGAGCCTCATGTCTTTTGGCACATTCTTGAGGAATGGTCCAAAATTTAACTCTTGGAGGACCGTTCGTTGCACCTCCTGTGGTGTGATAGCATCAAGGCAGGCTTGGGTCAAGGTGATCTCAAGCTGTGGTGCTATCCCAGGAGTCTCATCCCCTAGCGATTGCACACCAGGAATTTCCTCTTCGAGAATCTGGTGAATAGATTCCACGTCAGGTCGTTCATGGAAGGGCCCAGTTACATGAGAGCCCTCCGCATACTCTGGCGGTTGCACACCTCATCCCCTTCCCGTACGTGGGCGCTTGTCCCTTGGTTGTGATTGTCCTTTGTCCCTTGGTTGTGACTGTCCTTTGTCCCTTGGGTGCCTCAGTTTTGGTGCCATCTGCAAGCAAACATAACCGTCTGTTAGACCATTCATAAGTAACTGAAGATGGTCCGTATATACTTTCTCAATTTGACCAAGTTATGTTAATGGCATAGGCACATCGTTAAGTCTCCCAGAGTGTTAATTTAGGGGTTAGGACCAAATTTTTTGTAATTAACAACTAATTAATTAATTAATTAATTACACAAGGGCACCACCCCCCCACAACTGAGAGCATACCTTCGATTGCGTAAAAAGGGGCAAGGACAGGTTGATGCAGACATGCGATGGAATGTAGGTGCAGGGGAAAGGGTTAGGCAGAAAAACGGCAAAACTCCCCTCAATTTGGACTCCAAATGATGAAAAATGCAAAGTGCGTTGAGGTATATATAGGGGTTTTGTGCTGCGTATACGGTTCTAAGGGTGAACAGTGCTGCATCTATGCGATCGCATATATGTAGGCGCTGCGTATACGAGGCCCCGTATACATAGCACTGTTCACCCATAGACTAGCGTTGACCAACCCATAAAACACCTGAAATGAAGAATTTGAAAGCTGAAATTGAGGCGATTGAAGTGTGGGAAAGGCCTGGTCATGGCTGAGGACAAGAGGAAGGGAATGGAATGCAAAAGAGAGACAAAATTGGAGAACGAGGGTCAAAAAGAACTCTTGCGAGGATGAAATCGAACGATGGGACAGTGAAAACAAGCAACCAAGGAATCCAAAGGATTGGAGGCTTAACAGGTGGAACCAAGAATACGTAGGTGGGTCCTCCCCATAGTAGGCAACAGCCTTTGTAGCCCCTACATACCCTCAACACCAGGGTCTGCAGGCCTAGGTGCCGATGGTGTTGACCAGTGAAGACTCCAAACCAAGAGAACCCGCCAAGGCATGAGAGACCGACGAAAAACACGATGAACACACAAAACATAAAAAGGATAGTGAGGTGAGTACAGACAGAAGCGGGAATAGAGGGAGAGGAGAGAATGGAAATTCCGAGTGTCAGCCACATGAAACCCCATGTGAGATCGTGGTTAAGTGACTGGTAGAACCTTTCTTGAGGTCAGATCCAAAACCATCTGCAAACAGTGACCTCACAGCAATAGACGAAGGCCCGACTATCCCCCAAGGAAACAAGAATGATCCCATAGAGAACCACCACTCCAGGAAACGTGAGAACAAGGAAGTGAAACAAGACAAAGTTAGAGGGGACCAAGGAGGTCCCATAACCAGTGTGTGTGGCCTGTGAGAGGTGGTCTAAGGGGTGTGCTTTGAATTTCCACCACGATGTGTTTTTATTTATTTATTTTCTCTTGTGCAGGGGAACCACACCATGCGAAGATCCATGCGTGTGTGCATGCATCCGACCAAGGGGTGTGCTTTGAATCCTCATTTAATTTTTTTGGTTTTGTTTGTGTTTCAGTTTTTTTTCTTTTTCTTTTGAATTTTTTAGTGAGGACCACACCATGCAAGGATGACCTGCCCAAAATCTTCCATGGAGAGAGACTTGGAGTGGTAAGAAATCTGTAAGGACACACCAACAACCTAGGGAACAGAATAGAACAACAAATAAAGCATTCCCCTTGAAGTCACACTCGATTCAAACCAGTGGGCCATCCCTCAGTCAGGGAACTACACAAGTCATACATTCATTAAAATGTTTGTTAAGTGAAGGGGTTGCATGTTCGCAATAAAAGGAAAACCATGGAATGGTGAATGGGTGGATGACGTGGACTCATTGCCAAGTTTATGAAGTGAAAACGACGTAAAATCCAAGGACAACCATGCAATAGCGGGAGCCAGATAACGAGGAAGACTATTAGAGTACCCATCGTAATGAAAACTAACCACGCCAAACAATATGACGATAAAATGTAAACAAAAAATACGAAAAATGGAAAACAAAAAGTGTAAAATAGAACAGTGTAAAAAAAAAGTGGAAAATAAAGAAGTTTAAAACAAAAAGGATAAGACAAAAAAGTGTTAAAAAAAGTGGAAAACAAAAAAGCATAAAACAAAAAATGACAAAATGGTGAGGGGTGTAGTGAAATGGATTAGCAGGGATGAGTGTCTCCCCCATGATTGGGTGGAAAGAAGGAGACGCAAAAGATGGAGCGTGGAAGACTGGCTAATGACAAGGTGGTGGCACTGGTTGTGTGGAGCTCATAGAAAGGCTTGAGTTGTTAACTAACTATGTTCTGGTGGGATCCCCAGGTTTGTGGATGAGTAAGGCCCCAAATGGGAAGGTTTTGGAGACAATATAAGGTCCCTCCCATAGTGTCTGAAACTTTGTCGGTTGGGATACATGTGAGGGGTTCCAATACAATACCTTGTCTCCACATCGAAATGTGACCTTCCGAATCCTAAGATCATGTTGTTTCTTGTTATAGGCCTTATGGGTTTCATTGGAAAATAGGGCCACTAATCGGTTCTCATCTAGCAAACTTAAATTGATTAATTGTTCTCGTTGTGCTAGTGGTAGGTCAAGATCGAGGTCACAGGTGGTGGATAGTGTCTAGAGTTCTGCTTGGATTGGAAGTGTTGGCAACTTTCCACACACTAACTCATAGGGAGAGTACCTTACAGGAAGTTTCCAAGTGGAGTGATAGGCCCATAGGGTATCGTTGAGCTTGGTACTCCAATCCTTCTTGTATTTGCTAATGGTTAGGGTAAGGATCTTAGTGATCTCCCTATTGGTGACTTCGACCTACCCATTGGCTTGGGGGTGATAGGGTGTTGTGAATTTATGTGTTACCCCTAAGTGTTGCATGAGTTTTTGAAAAGTGACACCAGTGAAGTAAGTCCCATTGTCAGAAATGAGTGCGCGTGGCACTCCAAACCTGGTTACGATTTGTTACTAGAAAAATCATGCGGCAGTTTTGGAAAAACAATCGACAACGGTTGTCGCTTCTGCCCACTTTGTACAGTAGTCCATAGCCATGATGATGTATGCTTTTTCATTTGACAAGGGGGTGATGGGCCCCATGAGGTTGATACGCCAGATGGCGAAGGGCTTTAGTGGCTGGATCCACTATTGAGGTCCCTCCAACTGTGCCATCATCCCACCATCTCTTTAGCATCGTTCGCAGGAGCGTGTGAACCATTGTGCGTCCTTGAAAAGTGTAGGCCAATAATACCATGCAAGCAGGATTTTAATGGCCATTTGGTGTCCAGCATAGTGGCCCCCACAAGGGCCTTCATGAGCATCTTGGAGGATGCGCAGTGTATTGTCATCAGGGACACACCATCGAACCAAGCCGTTTGTGCACACCTTGTAGAGGTGGCCATTGATTTCCATGAAACACTTGGCCTTATGGAGAAACTACTGTTTCTGCCGATGGTTCCACTCCTTTGGCAGCTCCTAGGTTGTAAGGTAGGTGAGGATGCGGTTGAAACAAGGAGATTCCTTAGGTGCTTGAGGATCAACAACGCCTGTGAAGAGGAGTTCATCTGGAAACTGGTCTGATAAGGGCTCCTCCTCTTCTGCATCGTTCCATCGTAACCGAGACAAGTGGTCAGCGACCACATTCTCAGTCCCCTTTCTATCTACCATGGTAAGATCAAACTCCTGAGGAATCACTAGCCATCGGATTATGTAGGGGCTCACAGTTGGTTTGTTCATCAGGAATCGGATAACACTATGGTCAGTGTGCACAAACACCTCGTATCCAAGTGCATAGTGCCAGAATTTGTCCAAGGTGAACACCACCACCATCAATTCCTTCTCGGTGGTGGTATAGTTCAGTTGATCACCCATAATGCTACGGCTTGCACAATGGATATAATACGAACATTTCTGATCTTCACATTGTGTAAGCACGACTCCCAAGGCGTAGTTGGAGGCATCTGTCATAATGTGAAAGGGTCTAGACCAATCTAGTGCCTGTAGAACCGGAGCTTCTACAAGTTTCTGTTTCAGCTTTTGGAATGCAGACTCGCATTCCTTGGTCCAGATGAACGGAGTGTCCTTCTTTGTAAGCTCTACTAATAGCTGGACGATCTTCGAGAAGTGCTCAATGAAACGTCAGTAGTAACCAGTGTGTCCAAGGAATGGCCGCACATCTTTGACAGTACTTGGTTGGCAGGTAATTCCTTGGATGACGCTGATCTTTTCAGGGTCTACATTGATCCCTGTTGATGAGATGCGATGCCCCAACACAATGCCCTCTTGGACCATCAAATGGCTCTTTTGCCAATTGAGCCGTAGATTGGTGTCTACACATGTCTTTAGAACCTGCTCTAAATGGTCTAAGGCTTGCTCGAACGTGGCACCATAGGTGGAGAAGTCGTCCATAAAGACCTCTATACCATTCCTAATCTGTTGTTGGAAGATGCTTAGGACAAGGCATTGGAACGTCGTAGGCACATTGCACAGGCCAAAGGGCATATTTTTATATGCGAAAGTCCCCCATGGACTCGTGAAGGTAGTTTTGGCCTGGTCCTTTGGTGCTATTTGGATTTGGTTATAACCACTATAACCATCCAAAAAACTGTAATATCGGTGTCCTATAATTGTGTCCAACACCTTGTCCACAAATGAGAGTGGGAAGTGGCCCTTGAAGGTTACCATGTTGAGCAACCAGAAATCAATACAGACCCTCCACTTGCCACCTTTCTTGGGTATGATAATGAGTGAGCTAACCCATTCGCTATCGGCAACAGAATAGATGAATCCCAGCTTAAGAAATTATTCAATTTTATCTTTTACAACATGCTTCAATCTGGGATTCAACCGTCTTTATGGTTGTAGTTGTGGCTTCATGGAAGGGTCAAGATAGATTCGGTGCTGGTAGATCCTGGGATCAACTCTAATCAACTCAGGATAGGACCATGTGAATGCAGCAACCCATTTGTTTACCATCACTAGTAATTTCTTTTTCTATTCAGGAGCAAGGGCGGCATTGATAATTATCAGCTTGCCATTTTGCAAAAATGCATACTCTAAGTGAGTCGGTAAAGACTTTAGCTCAAGGGGATCTTGTTTGAATCTCTCAGGGATTTGTAGTGTTCCATAGTCATCTTGGTCATCAACAGTGGGAATTTGTTGATGAATCTCCTCCATCTCATCCATGTTATCAAGATAGGCTTGCACTAGCCCCTCAGATGGTTCCATGTAGAACATGTTGCTATTAGGATTAGCTGTTAGCCACTGAGTGCCCTCTTGGTTAGTGGCTATTGCGTACAGGCATTGTTGAATAGGTGATTCCTCGGTATACCGATTGCATGCCTGAATGGATATATGCTTCCTCGGTACACCGATTGCATGCCTAAATGGATATCCACTTAGTAGACCATAACTATTGCACACAGTTGCACCCTGAGTCACTGTATGTGATGCATGAAACTCTTTTCTTCTAGATCTTCCCAAAAGGATTTTCCTTTAAAATTTCCAGGGATAGATTTCAAATTCCTAGTCTTGCATTCACCGTGCTTAACCCAGATCTTCTCATGATGATTGAGAAGTTCCCCTTACAGTTCTTGACACGGATGACCAGGAAATTAGTAGGATAGGACCACCCACAAACAGTGGTCACAATGTCCTCCACCAAACCCAAGGGAACGGTGATGGACTGATTTGCTAACTTGAGTTAGATGTTGCTCTTCTTTAGCGGGGGCAGGTTCTAGTTCTTGTACATGTCATGAGAGATTAAATTGACCCCTAACCCTGAGTCCAGAAGAGCTTTGCATGGCTCGTTCCCAGCCACCTAACGATATATGATGGGGCTTCCTAGATCTGTCAATTTTCAGGGAAGAGAACCTGCTTTGATCTAGTTGATCATGGCATGTGTGAGCATGACTATCTAGACGTTGGATTACGATGGAGTGGAGGATTGCTCAGGCGGTATGATGGTAGAGGCGTTGGTAGGTTTAGAGGCACTAACCATAGGTGTAGATGAGGGTGTGTTCAGATTATTGGACCAAAAAAAGGACGTTTGTGTTGTTTGGGTTCCGGTCCACTCGGCTGAGGTGCCGGTTGTAAGTTAACAGCCCTCGTAGCGTTTCTGTGCTATGGTTGTGGCAATATTTCTCCCTGCATTGATGGAGCGGGTGGAAACTGAGAGGGATGGTGTGGAGGAATGGAAGAAGAAGGTGATGGAGNCGGGTGGAAACTGAGAAGGATGGTGTGGAGGAATGGAAGAAGAAGGTGATGGAGGGTAGAAGAGATGTGGATTTGTCCCCCTAGGTGATGGAGATGGATGTCTAAAATATTCAAGGGGATGGTAGTAACTGGGAAAGGGCACATGACTGGAAGAGTCTCTTGGAGAGATCGGTTGCTGAACATAGTACCCATAAGGATTTGACTGCTTGTAAGGGTATTGTTGCCTTGGAGGTGACATCCCCCATGCTTGTGGTTGCTGCCATTGTTGGAAGTATTCATACAGTTTTAGGGGTATTTCACTCGGATAATATCCTTACTGTTGCTGGTGGAATCGCCTAGGGTTGCCTTGTGGATAAGGCAACCTTCGGGGTGTCTGTTGCTGCACCGAACGAGGATTCAAGGCAGACACCCCAGACTCTTGAAGGTGTGACACCACACGACAACATCCCTTAGGATGCTCATATTGGCATACGCGACATCCATCATCCTCCTCAGTGTCAGAGTCTACAACTTGCTCTACTACAACAACTTTTCCCTTACCCTTATGTAGGGCACGTTCAGCTTCCTTCTTCCTGCACCGATCATGGTCGCTACCTTGTTCTTTAGACTCTTCTGCAATTTTAAATACACTTTGAAATTTCTCGTCCAAAGAGTCCCACATTTTATCCACCTTTGCTGACATTTCAAATGAGAACTTTTGTAATGGCAAAGTCTTCCGATTCACCGCTACTTCTAGAGGTGACTCTTCCTCCTCATCACAAAATCAGACCTCCCTCTACCTAAGGGAAGGGTCCCAATTGAATTCTTCTACACTCTCCTTTTTTTTGAGTTCTCCTTCCTCTTTGGCCACTTGATCAATGAGGCGTTGCAACTGATGGACCCTTAGCTTCGATAGTTGTCGCTTGGTGTATACACCAAGGGTCTTTCGCATTTCAAAATGGAGCCCATCAATAATGTGGCGAAGCTATGCCCACTGAGAGTAACCATGACTAGAGCATCGATGCAATAGTGAGTAATACCTGCTCATGACGGCATCCAAGGGTTCATGATTCCCTTGTTTCCAACCTTGGATTTGCCGTCTCAGATTTGCCACTCTAGAGTATGTTTGATATATGTCATTAAAGATTTCAAGCATCGTATTCCATCTTTTGATTGATTCCAACTCCAAGGATCGGTACCAACTTTTAGCTTCTTTGATGAGTATGTGAGGGAATAGCTTCAATCATTGCCAATCATTATCAATGTTTTGCAGGGTGCAAGTGTCATGGAATGTCTACAGGTGGGTCTATGGATCACAGTTGTATCCCCCTTTAAATTTGGGGATGTTGTTCATATCAACATGCTTGATTCGACTATCCTTCATGTGCCTGCTTGGAATGTGAACTGCCTCTGCAATTTGGAGCATGCTCCGAGTAGCTAACAACGGCTCGTTTGAATCATAGTCCTGTTGGGGACTATGATGTCTATGACGATTTTGGCTACCCCTTCTTTCATGCTGGAGAGGGCCACGTGATTGGTCGCGTGCTTCCTCACGTTGCCCCCTTTGAACTTGTTTACCACTGTCCTTTCTCTCCAACCTTTCGCTGTTACACTCAGAGCCTGAGCTGGATGAAGGCGCAGGAGAGGGGGAGGACGGAGAAGAAGGAGAGGCATCGCCATCGCTCCGGTGTCGATCTCCCCATCTACCCTAGGGGTGGCCGCGCTCATCTCCTCTACCTTTGCTACGTAACTCGCCATCCCCTTGAGGATCATGGTCACTTAGAGGTTTGTTCTGAATGACTGACTGGAGGATTTGGAGCCCGAGGTGAAGTTCGGTCAAATGGGTATCATGAAATACGGGATCCCCATCATCTTGTGGCCCTTGCGAGAATAAGGGGTTACTGAAATTTTTCCCCTTCTGTTGTTCATATCTCTCAGCCTGCTGCTGATCTCTTGTTCGTTGAGCCTCTATAGGACGATAGTCCCGATAGTCATGGTCCTCCATGACATATTCCGGCACCTGGTCCTGGATGCTCAATCTACCCAGATTGTGATATAGCATCATAGGAGCTGCTTAGTCAGGCGGTAGCACGATGCTACCCTCCATGTCTTGCCATCGAAGATGTTCATCCTGATGTAGGATGAATGGGAAATCAGGGACATATTCATCGGGATGTTTGTACACCACCCGACATTCTTGTGGCACTAGTGGTTCAAATACCTCTTTCTTGTGAGAAGACATATTGGACTTCAGATGGTCCATGTAACTAGTGTACCTTATAATTAACTTAAATTTGGCTAGCGTGTAGAAATATTTCTATCCTGGGTTCATTCCAATGACTTAAATGATAATTTCACTAAAGTCAAATGACGCATGTAAGAAAAATAGTCCCCAGCAATGACGCTAATGATGAGTAGCTAGGTACCCCTACGCCCAACCATACGAATCATGAGTATTCATGCGTGACTCGGTCGAAATCCGTAGATTGTAAGCACTTAACATACACCAGACTTCTAATGAGTGAAACATTGGGTTAGAATGGTCGTTGTCATCCTAATCTCACTTGTGAGGTCTTGTTTACGATGGTTAAGTGAGACTAAGGCTAATGATTTTTATATCTTTTTAATTATCTTTTCAGTGACTAATTGAGGTATGGAAAGTAAGTAATAAACTATTATCTAATCTCTAATTATCCTAGTTTATATTCTAACTACTCCTAGCATAAGTATTCGGTTCCATCTTCTGAGCACGTTCTGAGCATTTCCTAACACTACTGGGTTACTAGACGTGAAACATCACTGGGCTTACCAAGTGTTTGGATTACGTTTGAGATGGTCGTACTTATGTCTTTAATGAACTATGAATGAATAATAATGAAAACATAAGTAATCAACAAGTAACTAATAAAGCATAAACAAGTAATTAATAAAGCATAAACATATTAAACTATTAAATGCATGAAATAACTAAGTCCAAGTGCTGCAAAGAATGCTTGAACAGTTCATCTTTATTGCTGTCACGCTAATGGGCTCAGATACATCAATGCTCGAATAAAGATTTGATCACTTTTCTTACACCTGTTGCAGGCACTTGGAAAATATTCTATCTCTTGCGGGAGCAAACTGCAAGAGCTTCACTACAACTACTCAAAAAGATGCCTAAATGAGGCAGAAGGTCCTCATATTTATAGGCTGGGAAGGGTGGCTGCGTAAATGGGGCCACATCGACGCAGGGAGGCTATGTCGATGGGCCTGCGTCGAAGCGGCTGTGTATACACGGCCTAGTTGACACATTGACTTTATGACACTTCATCACTTGGCGTTGGATCATCATAACACCATTGGAAAATAATGTAAGAATAATACTCTATACAATATATCTTATTACTATTACATAAAATCTTTTTATACTATATATTTCAATAATGCTATGATTCTTCCTAGTCCCTTTCAAGGTTTTAGTTTCTTTAATTATGTTGGATTATGGAACATGAAATTTGTGCTAAATTATCATGTAATCATCATGATCATGTGAGTGTAGGATATGTGACGTTGGGGAATGGTTAGCCATAATCACTAGGTGACCTTGGAAAATGCCATTTTTCCTTTTCATAAGCCCTAGCCCTCAGGTGTGATGATCCATGGCTACCCTATGATCAACAAGGTGAAGTGTGTTTACCTCTACTTAAGAACCCTTAGCCACCCAAGAGAGTTACTATGATGCCATCAAACTGTAATTGAAGGCACATACAAGAGGGTTGAACTGCACAATGGGCAAAGTTCCGAAAGGACTGTGTCCTTTGGTAGTGCAGCTAATCAACCAGACTCATGTTGGAATTCCTACCTTAAGAATAAAGTACATCATGAGCAAAGTTTCCTAAAAGAAAAGAAAAATCTCAAGGAAAAATTCAAAAGTTGCAGCTAGCCATGATCTAACATGAGCCTATCCTCCTCAGTAAGTTTTGTATAAGTCTCATGCTTGAAGTCATCCACATGACTTTTGACTTCTACCTTGTGAGAGGACTAGGAATGCAATCTTAGTTATATTTTAATTATATATATATATATATATAAAATAAATTATATATTTGGATTTTAATTAAATAAGATGGTGTGGTAAGGGAAGCCTACGTCTAGTTTTCTTTTGATTATATGGTTATTTTAATCATGCTTAGATTGGTATAGTTTGCTTTCAAGTTTTAATTTGTTTGTGTTTTATGATTTTTTTGATTCTCTATCTATAGCATCCTTTCAAAATTTTGATGGTTTTGTTGCTCCTTGCACTTGCATGTAATTAAATTTTTGGGGCTAAGTGTTGATGTCAACCTCACCCATGCTAGGAATGGGGCCATGTTTAAATAAGTTCGAATACCATGAAAATTAAAAAGTCCTATTAGTCTACTATATTTACCAATAGGGATTTATTCTTCAACAATAATATTTATCTTTTTCAATTCACTTGGAGGGTAGGTGAGTGTTATAAAGCAATCCAATGACTTAAGGTGCATAAATTATATAAATATATATCTTAAGAGATGGATTTCTAGTCTAGGTTAATGCATGAATGAGGTTAAGCGTTTAAGGTTTTGTAAATAATAAGAATGAGACTAAGAAGTAAGTAATTTGCAAGGTCCACATGTAGATACAATAACAATAAAAAACAAAAGAAATCTTTATGATATGCTATTTGATTTTGTGGCTTTGAAGATCTATTAAAATCTTTTGCTTCACATTAGTAGAGAAACATCCTTACAATGTTTATTCTTGGAATTTTATTTCTTTTAGTCATTGATGATGGTGATGATGCCTACACCTACATTCAACATATAATCCTTCCCATCAAAACATAAATGCTCTTCTCGACATAGAACAGAAATAACACCTCATTACTTTGTATGATTGAACTTAAAAATCCAATCATACACTAACATCTCATTACCATGGTAATTCCAAAGAGAAGACAACCTTAGCAACCTAAAGCTATATAGAACAATGCAAGTGGGCATAGATGATCGAAACCCCTTTCAGCTGTAGCCATGAAACCAAAACGATAACTATTTTAAAACAGTTCATTTTTGGTAGATTCAGAGACAAATATAGTTATAACCATATATTGGAAATGCTTGTAAAGATTCCTATTTAGAAAGATGAAAGTTTTGAAATATAGCTATTCATTTTTTTAAAAAAATGAAGTTCACAAAAGGTAGGTCCTTGTGGTTTTGTAGTCTTCATCAAACTCGTAATTTTTCTCAAAAAAAATATGATGCTGTTTAGAGAATCCAGAGGTTCTTGCGACATGGGTCTAAAAGATGTGTTTGACACCACACTAAAGCAGCCGTGTGAGAGAGATATTTAGAGATAATATTTTTTCACAAATTTCATTTGGTTTATAGATAACTATGCCTTTGCAACTGCCATTTGAGATGTTACAACAGAACGAGAGTTACGTCATGGACGTTAGGGACATTACGTGGTGGTCATGGGCATCATTATTGAGTGGTTGCAACAATTATAAAAGGCATAGAGGATATACAAAAAAAGGATTAGTCTCCTGAGAGGGTGGCTACCAACAGTAGCAGGGTGGGGATTGAGCCTCCTCTTCTCTCATCTGTAGTGATTCCTTCCTTTTCTCCGGTGGCAGCAGGTAGTTAGGTGCGATCAACAGGCACTGACAGTGGCATTAGTGGTCTCATAAGTGGACGCAGCGTGGCATGTCAACATGGCAGTGCATAGAATGATGCACTATAGGCCCTTGTCTGGGTAGTCTTTTTTCTTTAGTAGCTTCCTTGTTTTATTTTTCCTTTTCTTCTTGCTACCAATAGCACATGCAATCACTGACGATGAAAGCATGTGTGATCACTAGTAGTAGCAGGCGGGTCTCCCATTTCCCATGGAACAGTAAGGAAACCAGCAGATGGCAGTTTCTTTCTTGACGTAGTAGTAGGCAGTATATATATATATCTCTCTTTCTTAGCCACACAGATGCCTCTCCCTCCTGCAGTGGCTACAGTGACAGTGATTGTGGACCTGTGGGGCACGTGTGATTTAGTTTTTTCTCTTCTTTCTATTCACTGATGACAGTAGCATGTGCGATCGCTGGTAGCAGTAGGCGAGTCTCCCTTTTTCCATGTAGTAGTAGGGAAACCAGCAGATGGCGGTTTCTTTCTCAATGTAGTAGTAGGTAGTCTATGTCTCTCTCCCTCTCTTTCTCAGCCACATGGATGCCTCTCCCTCCTACAGTGGCTATAATGACAATGATCATGGACTTGTGGGGTGCATGTGATTTAGTTTTCTCTCTTCTTTCTACTCATAATGACGTGTGCGGAAGCTGCAAATAGAAACAACTACAGTGTTCATGGTTGGTGAAGCACAAGGTAATCTTTTAGGGGATTCGAGGAGGAGCTAGTGGTCAAAAATTAGATCCAGGGGTAGCCAAGAGCAAAAAAGCGGTAGTCTCTTCCTCTGCATGAGAGGCAATACCAGCAGGGAGGAGGCGATAGTCTCTTTCTGATCCTTACGGCAGAAAACTAGCGAGCAGTGATTTTCTTTCTCTTTACTTGCCCTAGCAGACAACCTTCTCTCCTCCCCTGGTCACTTGTAGCGTGTGTGGCACAGAGCAAGTGCGACAGTAGTAGATTTATTTCTTTGCAATGGCAACGATAGATTCCTCTCTCTACGCCATCAACAGGTGCAAGAGTAGTGTTGGCAGCTACACCAATAGTGGAAAGTGGATTCTATAGTTCTGTTTTATTCATGCTTGGCGGATGTGAGGTGGTAGATGACAACAGACTATTGATGGCATGGTCTTCTCTCTTCGCTCATTCATAGTAGTTTTCCCTCTCTTGCTCTCTTAGCCACATAATGATGGTAGTGAGCAGCAAGGATAGATTTCTCTCTCTTGCTAAGGTGTTTTAGCAACACCTCTCCACGATGGACTCTCTTTCTCTCTCTCCCTCTCTACATGGCAATTGTTGTCTTCCTACTAGGCAGTGAAGACCATCGGTAGTGATGGGTTAGTAGCATCAGTGGGACCAAGGAAAAATTATTTCTTTTAGTTACTTATTTTATTCAAAATAATCATTTAATTAAAAGTCCTGATTTTTCAATTTAGTTTACCATTTTCAAAAGGCCACATAGCCCTCTCCAACTGAGACTATTCCTAGGTTTCTATAACCATACGGGAGGCACCCTAGGCAATAGTCTCTTAAAACAAGTTTTTTTCCCCAATGTTGGTGTGTCCAAAATTTATGTATCAATAGATCTATACTACTTTAAATTATTTATGATTGCTATTGGAACTTAATGATTTATCCTTTAAGGAAAATATTACTATTTTATTCTACTAAGTCACACATGTTCATTTTAAAATGTCTTCTTCATACAAAGCTAATTATCCACTTGGTAATAATTCTGTAAGGAAAAAATGACAAATTAACAAGAAATGATGACAGTGTACCTTATCAAGTTAGGATCATCTATCAACATCTAGATTTCTATTATTCGAACTTCATCCTTCACTAGGACAAATAGATGAAATGGAGGGACCTCAAAGGAAATATTATATTACCATCTAATCATGAAATCCCATCAATGCTCATGATAACATTGGTGAAAGTTAAACTAGAAGTTGTTGCAGGTGACTACAAGGTAGTTGATGAAATGTCTAGGCATTATTAGCCCATGAAGGCACATTTCTAGAAAGATCACTTTATTGAGATACACTATCAAGTAGCAAAGAGTAAAGGAGTTACCATTCCATTAATTTTACAATTGAAAAGGATGACACATATTATTATTAGGGAGATTCAATCTTCAAATTCCTCTATTCTTCAATGCTGATAAAATTACTAACTCATGGCTATGCTCAAGCTTAGCAAGCAACTAAGGAAAAGAGAGAACATGATCCAACACAAAGAGGACCTTAAGGCCTAGGTCTTTTAGTAGGTTACTATTGGCACATTTGGCCATTTCATGGAATAGCAAGAGTAGATACTGGAAAAAGGCAACTTGTAAAACAATGTATGGTTGAAAATTTAGAAATAAACATGTGGCTTTAAGGTTATGGGTTGATGGATGTTTTGGAGAAGTTATTCACTGATGGATGTTTTGGGGAAGTTATTCACTGTTAAATAAAATGATGTTAAGACCTTCTCGGGATACAAAATTAAAGTGCCAAATTATTCTTGAGGAAACGTAGTATTACTGGAAGCAAATGGTTTGGCATTTGCACAACATTTCAAAAGCAAAATGGAAAGGGCTTCGACCGATGGTAATTGAGAAATTAAAAAAAAGGGCAAAGTATTATTCCATCACATCCATGGTTCCAGTGGCTTACGAAGTGCTCAAGGCCAGACAAGTTCTCGTTCATGGCACCACTTAGAAATATTTGTTGGTCATGCGACATATTGCACCCAAACAGCAGTAGGAGAAGCACCTGGTACATCAATAATAATACAAACAAAGTTTGTTCCTCGTCAGTCTCTATAACTATCAGTATTATTTAAGAAGAATCTTAATTGCCATTACCATGGACGCAGCCATGATATTCTTGGCCCCACTAGTGTTGGTGATGGCGTTCATGGTAGTGTTGGCGACACCAGCAGTGACTGCACCAGCGGCATCGTCAGAAGTGGCCATGACGACAACGATGAAGATTCTAGAGCAGACGAGATGCAACATGTTCATAAATCTGGCAAAGAGCACATAGGCCATTCATCAGATTCAGATGTACTTGCTCGTGGATTCGCAGGGAATGACCGTCCTGGCTCCCTCCGATGATGCCTTCATAGACCTGAAGGCAAGTACACTGAACTTGCTCACGGAAATGGAGAAGATGAAGATAGTGTAGTACCACATGTTGCCGAAATACTACATGTAGGGGCAGTTGCAGGAGGCCAGTAATCTTGTCAAAACCATGGCCACCGGCAAGCACAGCCCTCTCGGCTTCACTGTGACCTCCTCGGGAGCCAGCAAAAGCTCCGTTGAAATGTCCACCTGAGCAAAAAATTCTTATCCAATTGCAGGGATTTGCATACCTCGAATCCTAGTTTAAAAATGTATGAGTGGATGTTCTATTATCGAGCGTTTGAAGGTAAACACAGAAGATGCCGCTTAGCGTCTGGACTTCCCACCAATGCCAAGGCCACGATATAGCACACAAATTATTGCAGCTACCATTTCCAGCACAAACAAAAATTTGCAAGATAGCCAAGTTCCTAAGATGGCGGATCGTTACAGTTCTTTCGGATGGCAAAACACTGATGATAATAGGCATATGAGGCGGACGATGTGGCGGCTTGTGGGTGGCCATCCATAATGTCAGTTATGGCAACGACATCAATGGAGCCTGCTACGCCTATGCATCTCCTCTTATCCCTCGCAACATGATAGTTTACAAACCCTTGATCTGGCACCTGTTCCACCTGCACGATGATGCCTAACGCTTGGAGAAATATATGGTAAAAATAATTAATTTATTCACTATAGATGATCAGCATATATGTTGAAGGTTGTGAAAATAAAATCTATCAGAGAAGAGGAAAACTAACTCCAGCAAATTAAAAAGATTTCATGGCCAAAACTAGTCCCAAAGTGCAGTTGCAGGTGTAGTGGAATAGCATGTTGGGATGACCAATGTCCTCCAACTCCATCTTTGATAAAATTATTATTATTATTGAAAAAGAGAAAAGAAATTTTTGGGATATTTGTGTAACTTCCTATATAAAGGGGACATTTAGTTAGTATCCATTTTATTCATATGGAAGATTATAAAATTCCATGATAATTGTAGCTAATTTTAAATCACCAAAAACACATGCTAATGTTAGCATGATTTTCTCCTAACTTCATGTATAAGTTACAACTTCCTAACTTGTTGGGCAAGAAATATCTCCTAACTTCTTGGGAAAGTTATAACTTCCTTACTTGGGAGAGAAGTTAGCCAAGATATTTTGGGAAACCTAACTACCTTTTGAACCCTATAAAAAGGCTTCAGGGATTAGAAGAAAGAGGACTTTTGGGGGGGATGAGCTCTCACTTGGAGACACATTTTGGCTCTTGGAAGAGCATTTGTAAAGAAGAAATCATGAAAGATTGCTTGTAAGATGACTTGCTAAAGAAAAGATTTCAGCCTCTTTGTCATAGTCTTGTGATCTATGCTTATTATTTTTTATTTTGTTTAAATTGTTTAGCTAGTGGTTTAGATAGTATCATGCTTGGCAAGTAATTTTGGGATTTTTAGATTGCTCTTATTGTTCTTGTTGCATGATAGAAAATTTCTATTAAAATTTTTCCATAGAAGAGCTTGTGTTTGAAAGCCTTAAGAGCATTTTAGTAGTGAAT
>MNCI01000952.1:1198982-1228773 GCA_015680685.1 Gnetum montanum
CTGGGAAAAATTAGAAGTAGATTCGTAGAGTTGTGCTCAAATGTTTTTGCAAAATTTTATTTGTTACAAGTAGGTATTATAAGGACCGCATAGACTAGGCAATTGAACAAAATAGGAACTCCCAACAACTCACAATACTTTACAAAGTTGGTTGAATCTCTTTAAGATAAGTCATTTGTAGTTTACACACAATGCAATCATTTCATTTTTCACAACCGCACACTGCAACAACACACACACATACTCACATTAACTAGTGAGTCTATTTGGAGGTATCTGGGCCTTGGTGTTGCCAGAGACCAGCAAGCATCTAAATCCTATTCGAGGACACTCGTTGGTGGTCGCATCCCAGATGGTCGTCAAAAGCTACCTAGAGATAATCAAAGGGATCATGGAAGAAGAGCAAGCTAGCATGGCTTTCCTAGTTTTTGATCTTCTTCATTTGTCTCATCATCAAACTATCAGGAGGATGAGTGTAGGCTAGGAAGAAGAGGACATGATGGACAACTTGGTTATAACAAAAAGATAGATCAAAATAGGAAACAAGTCAAGATGATTGTGATTGTGATAGAGACATAGAACATGGATACAAACATGGAATAAGGCATAACATGTAACACAAAAGGAGCCATGATTGATAAGGGTCCCCTTGGCTAAGACCATAAGAGGTCTATTAATGGTACGCATAGCGAACTGATTGTAAACACCAAAGATGATGAGAATGTAAATTGCAAATTTTACTTGTGTATTTCATTTTATTTAGTAAATAAAAATATTATATTACATATGATATAAGTGAAGGAACCTAGGTTGTCATGGTAGAGAAATAATATTTTTATAATTTATATATATTTTATAAATATAAATAATAAAGTAATAACTTAAACTCATTACAACCCCTTGCAGGATAGGTGAAATGCACACATATAAAAAAGAAATAAAGCATAACTTCATGTCAGAATCCCTTATAGGATAGATGTAACACAAAAATCTAACCCACACATAAATTATGATACCATTCCTTATGGGATAGGTGTGACACCAATACACAAAAGTACTAAAATTTTCTCAATTACACCCTTGATGGCCCAATGCCATTATGGATAATTATGACTCCTTAGGCAAGGCAAAATCATTACAAGCTTTATAAAACTATGCTAATCTATCTAAGAAAATTAATTTAATTGAAATTTCCAAATTTAATAATATTTCATTAATAAGATATCATAGTCAAGGTTTAATAAAATAAAATTCAAGAATTCAAGGAAATTAAATTGAACTTTATTTATTGCACAAACACTTAACTCTACATTGATCAAATAGTTTTAGGCTACAAAAGCATGGTAGCACTCTAAGGAAGTCTCCCTACATAGTAAAGTGATGACTCAAAAATACAAAGAAAAATTTAAATAGTATAATTACCCAAAGAAGGAGAAGAAGCTCTTACCGAAAAAAAAGGTAAAGGAAAAATTATTAAAATAAATAAATATTCCTTTATGCTTTTCCCCTTAGGCATTTATAGTTTTTGGAATTGTAATGGAGGTGTGGCAGTGTGGTATGTATGGTAACGCACACATAGTAGTACATGAGGTGCATCAATACGCTAAGTGTGGTAGCATACACATAGTAGTGCATGAGATGTGCTAGCACACTAGGTATGAGGCACCCATGAATCCTTAATAGTAGTGAGGTATTAGCATCAAATGTGAGTCCATCCCTCGAATGGTTAAATCTCATCTCCATTTCATCTTTGTTAACTTCCTACATACATAACAATGAACTAGAGATTGTGCAACAAGAAAGAGAGATGAAAATAATGAATAGGTAGAGAGGATAAAGGGAAATGTAATATCACTAAGTCCTAGGCAACAATTCAATTATCTCAATGGAGCATGAAAGCATTCACCATGCTTCACAAGGGATCTTCGGTTAATTTCCTTCATTATTTCCCACCCAACTGATGAGCGGCGAGGTACCCCTATGCCCAACCATACAAATCAAAAAGTGTTCACACGTGATCTAGTCAAATTCTATAGACTCTATAGTTTTCTGGTGCACTGCTTCTCTAGGAAGTGAACTTTACATTGAAAATGTTTGTTGTCTTACCAACTACACTTGTGAAGCTCAAGGATATGGTTTAAGTGTAATTGAGGCACATGATTTTTATCATTTTATATTTTATAGTTTTGGTACTTGAAATTAATAGGATAAAGGATAAATTAATTTAATGTCTACTTTAGTCTACTGGGCTAACTATTGCTCAACTAGTCCTAACATAAGTATTCAGTCCCACTTGCTATACACATCTTGAATGCATATAACATTGCTAGGTTACCAACTGTTAAGCATTGCTAGGATTGAATAAATGATCGTACTTATGTGTTTACTTAACTACTAGTTAGCTTACCTCACTTAATTACTTAATTAGCTTAATTACTAAAGAGCATTGAATAAATAATTGAAAATATTAAGTGCATGAATAAAACATAAAACATTTAAGCTATTTAGAATGCTACAAGGTTTATCATGAAGTTCATCTTTATTGCCACACACAATGTCATGCTCAGCTACAAGAATGCTTGAATAAAGATCAATGACTTCTACTATGGGCACATAGGAAAATATTCTAACTTTTGAATGTAAAAATTACAAGGGCTTCATTACGACTATGATAAGATGATGCTTAAACACAGCGAGTTGGCACATATTTATATGCAAGAACAAACCTTGCATCAATGGGGCCATGCCAATGCATCAAACGATGCATCAACAAGGCCTAGTTGATGCAACCTAGTTGACAAGGCCTAGTCGATGAGGCCATGTCAACACATCAAACGATGCATCGACAGGGCCTAGTTGACGTGGCCAAGTCAACACGAACCTATTGATGGGGCCTTGTCTATGTAGCCAATCCACGACTCATCATACCCCCATGACTGAATGAAAACTCATCCTCAAGTTTTTTATAAAATTGGGAAGTTATGGGATTATTGACTAGCACATAACACAACAGAAAAAAATTACAAATTGTGATGTTCACGACACAAAATTTAACACTAAATAAAATTTAGAAAACATGTCCTCTAATGGCATGAAGACAATTGAGAAGATCACACCGTCCTAGGCGGTGAAGGCTCCTGAGCCTTTGATGGACCTTCTCCAGCTTTAGGCACATGCAAAGGTTGAGGCTATTGTGGCTGTCTAGCTATTGCTGCAACTTCTAGCGGAAACTGAAAAGCATCCAACAATGCTTTCATTTTCTCCTCCTTACACCTGGGATTGTGCATAGTCCACGCAGCTTCGTCAATGTGGTCTAGAATGTACACATTCCAAGGATAGGGTATTGTAGGGAACAACTCCTTACTATTGCATTTTTTAGCTCATAGTAGTCATCCATTCTCCTAGCTAGGTTCTTGGTAGTTGATCATTGATCAAAGAATCATGCCTTGAGAACTTCAAGTTTAGCATTTGGCCTCTCAAGCTTTTACTTTGTGTCCTTGTGGTGCTTGAACTCGGCCTCGTATAACAAGTACTAGTTGGCCACTTGCTTTTCAATTTTTGACTGTGACCGTCTGACAATCAGCATTGGCAGATTTGCATACTGGAGATTGGCCAATTTCATGTATTCTATCATTTCTTTGATTTGCAATTCCTTCAAATAGATATTTACTTTATTATAGGCATCTATCTCATCAATGATAGGCTATCACACTTCTCTTCCTTGTTGGAGTTGTTGGAGGGCCTCATTTAGTTTTACCTTAGCCATTTGAATATTTTCTCATTCACCTCCTTTTGCAAGACAACCTAATCTATATAGTGATTCTTGACTCTCTCAAATTTGAGAGCCTCATTCTTCTAGGTGGCAATTTTAATGGCAAATTTTTGGCATAAGGCACAAACTTCCTTCATAGATAGATTGTAATTATCTGTTGCCAATTTTCACAATTTCATGTTTACTTTGGCTAGCTACTCTTGTTGTTGATGAATGAATTCTTGCATTTGTTGTTTTTATGCATCAACATTTGGCAGACAATAATTTTCTACTATCAATGTTTCATTTTCCTAATGCATTTGAACCAAGTCCTTTTGAACTGAATAGGTCTTTGCTTCTACTACAAACTGGTTAAATATGGTCATCACCATTCCCTCCTCAACTTGTTTTAATTACTCTTGAAGCTACTAAAAAGCTTCATCTCTTGTTAATGTAGGGTTGAGAAGTGTAGGATTAGCAAAATGGGCATGCAATTCAATAACTTCCATGACCAAGCATTGGTTTTGTGCTTGAGCCATTTCAAGTTACCCTTTCAAGATGATACATTTGCCCTTTGCTTCTAGCAACTCTGATTGGGTTGTAGTAATGTTGTTTGGAAATTCAAACATATCTAGAATTGGTTGCCTAGTCCCCACCAGTTGATTTAGCAACTCTTCATACTAGGTTTTACTCAATCTTTCATTGACAGTTCCTGTAAGCTTCTATACATCTCTAAGTGTAGATATGTCTAGTATAGATATCGTAGGTGTGTTAAGTGCTTTAGTGATTTGGTTAGCAACCATTTCTATAGCTGTCTCATATCCTTGGTGTTGCATCATTAGTACAATTACTACCTCACCCTCTTCCAAGTGCACTACAAAAGAGATGTTATTCCTAGAGATTTATAAGAATAAATGATGTTGAGAGAGAGATACCGTTACCTCTCGGGCACTAGGATTCGATGTCATAGGTAGCTATGTTTGTTGGGTTAAAAATATTGGTCCAGCTCCCTCCATCTAGCTAATTGTTTGAGACACTTCATTAAGGTGACTCACTATAGGTTGATACATAGATTGATCCCCACCGCTCATTCCTCCTCGTTACTCTTGCTATTGCAAGAGCTACTCTCAAATTTTATGCATATGCTCTATAATAGCATGGGCTTTTGACATTGTTTCCTAAGTAGGTGGTGGTTGTTGCTCCTCTTCTTTAGACATGATAGGCATTTTGTCCTTCATCATTTCAAACCAAGAGGTAATGTGAATATGTCTGATCAAGTTGTTGGCATAGCAAACTATGCTTGCCCTTTTGCAAAGTTTTCTTTTAAGACATGGAAAGGGTAGGGTTTTCCTTCCATGTTCATTTTATTTGAAATAGATTTATATCTCTAGATAGATTGATTTTGGAATGTTTACTAGAAATTTCCTGCTTAGAGTTGCACATGCTTAGGTAGAGAAGGTAGTCACCTTGTTGGGCCTTGGCATTAGATTGAGGTGATAGGCTCCTATCTTGAAGTATACATGCTCTACCTATGCGAGCATGCTAAACTCCTTATGGTCAACCTCGTAACACCACTAGGTCCACTCCTTTTTCACCTCTAGATTAGCTTGCATAGATAGTTTTGCTAGTTGTGTTTAAGAATCAGGCAACCCAAGGACCTACACGATGGCTTCAGGAAAGTAGGATACTTGAATGTCCTTGATCTTTACAATGGAACCTAGTCTTCTGTTATTCTAGAAGAGGTACGACTCTCTGATGTACCACTTCCCATTGAAAGTGATGATTGGCCACATGGGAGAGGTTTGCACCTATGTCTTTACCTTCGTTGGAGCATGCTCTAAGAATGGCTTGAAGTTCAGTTCCTAGAGAATTGAGAATTGGACATCATAGGGCCTGATCATGTCAAGGTAGGCTTGTGTTAGTGTGACTTCAAGTCTCGGTACGAACCCATGTGCCTCTCCTCACTATGATTATTTTGTTGCAGCCTCTTCCTTGGGAATCCGTTGAATAGATTCTACTTCAGCCTCCTTCCAAAGAGGTCCCATTAGATGGGTTTCTTTTGCCTGTTCCTGGACTTGTTCTTACTTGCCCCTTCCAATTTTGGGTCATTTCTCCCTTGGTTGAGATGGTCTTCCCCCTTGCAGTCATTTCAATCTTGGTGTCATTTGTAATACCAATGTGACCATGGGTTAGCAATTATTATGTAACATGAAATAATTTGTGATATCTTATCTCATTAGGAAAGTTACACTTGGCTCATTTTTGATTATGATCGATTTAATCAATTTTAATTAGTAGTTTATTTGTGTTTTGATGTTAAAATGATTATAGTCATACTGGAGGTTGTTGAAAGGGTTAAACTATTACAAATTGACAATTTAATATCGTTGTACTCATTAACCCTTTTGGGGGACAAAAAATTTTCATTAAAAACCTTCAAGTTTGTGGTCCCCATGACGAAGAGCTTACCTCTAGTAGTTGTAGGATTGAAGAATGGAGTGATTTGGACAAACGATTGGAAAGTTATGGGTTTTAGAAGGTGTTAGGCTTTGAAAAATGACAAAAACTCCTCTCTTGTTGTGAAGTAAATGATAAGATTTTGAAAGTGTTTGGTAGTATTTATAGAGTTTTTACATTGCATTAATGGGAAGACCCTATCGACGGGGTTGGCTACATCGACTAGGCCTAGTCGATGCAGTTGTTGATCACCATTGACTTTGAAAAAACTATAAAAATACAAGGAGTGTTTGAGTGAAACAAGAGTTAAATGGAAGCTCAAAAAGCCATGAATTATGATGAAAATAGTAGAAGAGGATGTTGGAGTTCAAAAAATTTAGAAAAAATGAGAAAATCATCGAAGAATGGAGTTTTATGAAATTTTAAGGAGCGTAGAGTTGGATGCATAATGGGGCATGTGAAAGAAATGATTATAGAAATGTCTAAGGTAAAGAGATTAATCATGCAAACCAAGAGATATGTAAATAGGTCCTCCCCATAGTAGGCACATGCCCTTTTTACCATTGCATAACCTTAATTGAGGAGTTCGTGGGGCCCATGGTCGATTAATGGTTATGAAAAGTTAAGGACCAACTTGGAAGAATCTATCCAAGAGTTCCAACATGTTGGACTAAGATATCAAGCATAACATGGAAATCGGTAGTGAGGTGAGTTATAGTTAGCATAGGTGGATGATTGAGAAGGTGGGATGGAATCCTGAATTGAGTTCATGAGTCCCTTGTGGAGTTTGTGTTTAAAATGACCCGAGAAGATCCATCCTTAGTCCAGATCAAACCAACTGCTTTTAGTGACTTCACATCACCACTCCAAGACTAATCCACCCCATCAAGACACAAGAGTGATCCCACCAAATGACCACCATTCCATAAAGAGAAGATAAGAGAAGTAGGACGTGAGAGAGACCCTTAGTTAGAGGAGATCTTTAGGCATGGGTAACATGTCTTTCTAGTTCTATAACGAGTGCTTGTAGTCCATTTATTTGTCTAAGGGGTGTGCTTTGAATTACCATAATGTTATTATTATTGTTATTATTTTGGATTGGAACCACACCATGCAAAGACTTTATTTAACTTCCTATTATTGGTCAACACGGAATAGCAAGGAGTTAATGAAAACACTCAAGCACCTAAGTAAGTAGAAAAGTACAAAGAGTATTGAGTTTCCTTAAAGTCACACCCTATGGAAACCTTTGAATCCATCCCAATTCCGGACACTACCAAGGTCATAAATTTATTAAAATTTTATTTAATGAAGGGGACCTCAAACTTCCAAAACAAGGAAAACCATAGAGTTTTTGGATGGGTGGATGACATGGACTCACTGCTTGTTCCATGAAAAATAAACCATGTTTTAGTTATTAGACATCAGAATTCAAAAATAGAAACCAAACATTAACAATAAAAACATTANAATCAGAATTCAAAAATAGAAACCAAACATTAACAATAAAAACATTAAGCACAAACTACTATTAGTAAACAACAACATTGGCACTCTCTGCTATGGTAATACAACACTTTTATTAGCAAAAATAATGAAAAGTCACACAAAAATAAAGTAAAAAATATATAAGAAAGTATAAAATATTTAAGAAAGATAAAACATATTAACAATGTTGTAAAAAAAAATTGAGAAAATCAATAGAATGAAAAACCAAAAAGGGCAGAAATTAACAAAGTATAAAACAAGAATGTGTAAAAAAAAAACCTAAAAAATTGAGGAGCCATGTGTATAGTAAGCATGGATGGTCATCTCCCCCATGACTGAGTTGAAAAGAGAAGACATGGAATATAGAGTGCGGTTGTTCATCCAATGAGGTATTAGTTGCATTGGATAGCTTTGGCTCAGGAAAAGTTCACTTGTTGGATGTTGATCAAATAATTTTTATTTGGGCTCTCAAGTTTGTAAATTAACATGGCCCTAGATGGAAAAATTTCATCAATTATATAAGGTCCCTTCCACAATGTTTAGAACTTTTTTTTTTGGGTACATGTGTGGGGTTCTAGTAAAGGATCTTATCTCTAGATTGAAATCTTACTTTCTAGATTATAAGGTCATGACACTTCTTGTTATATGCCTTGTGCACTTCATTCAAAGATAGGGTAACTAATCAATTTTCATCTAGCACATTCAAGTTGATCAATCGTTCTCTTTATGCTAGGCTCAAGTCAAGGTCCAAGCCACAAGTTGTTAAAAGTGTATAGAGCTCAAATTGGACTAAGAGTGTTGGAAGTTTTCCATACACCAACTCATAGGGTGAGTAGCCTATGGGAAGTTTCTATGTGGAGGAGTAGGCCCAGAGGACATTGTTGAGTTTTGTGCTCTAGTCTCTCTTATATTTGCTTATAGTCCTTGTTAGGATCTTTGTGATCTCCCTATTGGTGACTTCTGCTTGATCATTGGCTTGGAGGTGATAGGGTGTTGTTGATTTATGTTTAACCCCTAAGCGTTGCATTAAATTTTGAAAGGTGACACTTGTAAAATGGGTTCCATTGTTAGAAATTAGTGCACGTGGCATACGAAATATGTTTACAATATGTTATTATACAAAATGAGCAGTAGTGGATGATGTATAGTCGGTGACAACTACTACTTCTACCCATTTGGTGTAATAGTTGACTACTATGATGATGCATGTATTTCCATTAGACATGGGTGTGATGGGACCCATGAAGTCTATGCTCCATATGTTAAAGGGCTTTATTGGTTGAATCCACTATTGAGGACCCTCCATTTGTGTAGTCATCCCCCATCTTGTTGATAGCGTTCATAGGATCAAACAAATTGGTGGATGTCCCTAAAGATTGTGGGCCAATAATACCCTGCCATTAAGATTTTTATGGCCATGCATCCTCCTACATAGTGGCCTCTACAAGGGCCTTTGTGAGCATCCTAAAGAATGCGTAATTGGTCTGTATCAAGGACACACTAACAAACTAGGCCATTGATGCACACCTTATAAAGGTGTCTATTGATTTCCATGAAGTACTTAGCCTAATCAAGAAACTATTATTTCTTCCTAAAGTCTAGATCTTGTGGAATCTCCTGAATGAGAAGNCAAGAAACTATTATTTCTTCCTAAAGTCTAGATCTTGTGGAATCTCCTGAATGAGAAGGTAAGTAAGGATGCCATCATACCATTTTGATTTAGTAGGCACTTGGTCATTTATTACTTTTGTAAAGAGAAGTTCATCTAAAAATTGATCAAAGAGCGAGTTCTCCTCCATGTTATTATATGATCTTAATTGAGAGAGGTGGTTAGTGATCACATTCTCAGTCCCTTTTCGATCTACCATGGTGAGATCAAATTCCTACAAGATCATAAGCCATCATATGATATGGGGGTTCACTATTGGCTTATTCATTAGGAAGCAGATGTCATTATGATCTGTGTGCATAAACACTTTATAGCCAAGTACATAGTGCCTAAATGTTTTGAGAGCATACACCACTACCATTAGTTCTTTCTCAGTTATGGTGTAATTCACTTATGAACCCACAATGCTTTGGATTGCACAGTGGATGTAATATGGATGTTTCTTTTCGTCTAGCTATGTAAGCACTGCTCTCAAGGCATAATTAGATGTATTTGTCATTATATAAAATGGTCTAGAGTAGTCTAGTGCTCGTAGAATTGGAGTTTCCATGAGGTTTTCCTTTAGCTACTGGAATGCATGTTAGCACTTATTGGTCTAGATGAATGGAGCATCTTTCTTTGTAAGCTCAACCAACAGCTTTGCAATCTTAGAGAAATTCTCTATAAATCACTGATAGTAGCTAGTGTATCCAAGGAATGATTGGACATCTTTAACTATATCTAGTTGGCATGTGATTCCTTAGATGATCCTTATCTTTTTTGGATCTACCTCAATCCCTACCTCAGGAATTCTATGCCCCAATACTATGCCTTTTTAGACCATTAAATGGTTGTTCTACCAATTGAGCCTAAGGTTTGTTTCAACACATATTTTCAATACTTACTCAAGGCGATATAGGACTTGCTTAAATGTAGCCCCATAGGTAGAAAAGTCATTCATAAAGACTTCTACCCTACTACCAATTTGCTATTGAAAAATACTAAGGACTAGGTGTTGAAATGTTGCAAGTGCCTTACATAGATCAAACGACATCTTGTAATATGCAAAAGTCTCCTAGGGACTTGTGAATGTGGTTTTAGCTTGATCTTATACTATAATCTAGATTTAATTATAGCCACTATAACCATCCAAGAAGCTATAATAGTAATGCCCAGATGTGGTGTCCAACACCTGGTCATTGATGAGTGGCGAGGTACCCCTACACTCAACCATACAAATATGAGCGTTTCATGCACAATCCGGTCGAACTCCACTGACGGGCTAGTTGTGGTATTTAGATAGTTATCCTTAGGTTGTAGTTCGTTGTCTTCCCGCCTAGACTAGTATTAGCTTTGTCATGTATGGTTTAGTCTAGAGTGAGGTGTATGATGTGTTTCTACATTAGTACTACTCCCGAGTATGATGGAAATAATATTAACTAAGTTAAGAGAGAGAGGGTGAGAGAACTAAGTGACTAACTTATATTAACTATTCACTAACTAAGTTCTAATTGATCCTAACATCAGTATCCATTCCCACTTGCCACACACATCCTGAACTAGTGCAACGCTGCTGGGATTACCAAACGCTAATCATTACTGGGTTACCAAGCGCTACACACATGCTCGAAGTGGTCGTACTGAGTGTACTTAACTAGGAGAGTCAAGGGTTGAGAGAGATTAATTAACTAAGAAAGTGTTTAAATATTAAAAATAATTAATTACTATTTAGCTTAGTCCATATGTTGCAAGGTTTATCAGAAAGTTTTCCTGTATTGCCGTACACAAATGTGTGCTCAGGTACAATTTGCTCGAATAAAGATCCATTCACTTTAAGACTCCTATTGTGGGCACATGGAAATTATTCTAACTTTGAAATGGTAAAACTACTATAGTTTGGCTAAGGGTCTAAGTCTATTTGTGTGAACAAGGGAAAGCCGCCTCTTATTTATAGACATTGCGACGGGCTGTGATATCGTGTATGCGATATCATGGGGGCGGGCGCAATATTGCTGATGCGATATCGCATACATGATATCGCCTACACGATATCACGTACGTGATATCGCGACTCATCATACCTTCGTGATTGAATGAAAACTCATCCTCAAGTTCCTTACAAAATATTGGGAAGGTATGGGATTATTGACTTGAATGACACTAATGCTGAATGGGGTGACACGTGAACAGATCATCATTACAATACATGGGAATATTAGTGTTCATGATAATAAGAGTGAACACTATACACATTTTACATCTAGTCTTATTTGGCAATTGAGAGAGAAGAGAGAGAGAGAGAAGAAAAAGAAAAAGAAGATGTGTTGCTGCTGATGCCAAAATTGCACCTTCTGTTGTGCATCCATAGTCGCCCCATCAGTCTTGTTCCTTGCATAACTGTTCCAACACCAGTCCATCCTAAGTGTTTTCTCCAGCTCCAATTCGTTGTCATATGGTCATCATCTACACACACAACACAGTCACATATTAGCAAGGGTAAATAAATCAAAATGCAATTGATACCTTGCCTCGGTGTATGGTTTATTGGTTGAGTTGTGATATGGTTAATATGGATTCTGGAGATATAATACTAGTGACTACCAAAGGTGTAAGGTGTAGGGGTTAGGAGAAAATTGAAAAAATTGGATTAGGACCCCCATGACTAAGAGCGAACCTTTGGTAGTGATAGAATGGAAAAATATAAGGAATAAGAAAGATGGAGAAAAAGAAACAACGATAACACCAATAAAATGGATGTCATAGGTGGAAAATGAAAAAAATAAATGGTGATTGCAGAGATGTTTAAGGAGAATAAGTTAACTGATGCACCAAATAGGAATGCCAGTGGGTCCTCCCCAAAGCAGGCTCATGCCCTTAATGCCATGGCAGTCCTTCATTCAAAGAGTCCGTAGGCTCTAGAAATGTCATTTGGAAGCAAGAGTTAAAATCTTAACCACAAGAATTTACCAAAAATAAAATAATGCATCAACCAAAATATGGACTATTGATACAACTGGCAATGAGGTGGAAAATGGAGAAAGAATGATGAAAAGAAGAGAATGGAATGGAGTCTCAAAAACAACGTGATGTACAACCCCTTGTGTATTAATGGTTAATGTGACTTAGTAGATCTCATTCTAAGTCCAGCCTCAAAAAATCCACATCAAGTGACTTCACATTAATACATTTGGCCAATCCATCCACTTGAAGTAACAAGAATGCTTCCACAAAAAAGTCACCACCATTCCGACGAAATGAGAAAGGCAGGAGTAGGAAGCGAGAGAGGACCCTAGTTAGAGGGAACATGTTTGTTTAGTTCCATAACCAGTGCTTGTAGCCCAGATGATTGTTTCTTCTAAGGGGTGTGCTTTGAATTCTCACTTTTCTTTTTGTTTTTTTTTCTTTCGTGAGAACCACACCATGCAAATATTTTTTTTATTTTTATTGGCTCAGCTTCCCAATAATGGAGCAATGTCGAAATGGTAAGGAAAACCCAAGAAGAAAACATTCAAGCACCCAAGAGAATGGCCAACAAAAATGCATCAAATCCCCTTGAAGTCACACCCTTTTCAATCCTTGAGTCCTTCCGTAGTTTGAGAAATTCCCAGTCACCTATTCATTAATAGTTCTTATTATTAAGAAAGGGACTGTACATTTCCAAGCCAAGAGAGACCATAGAAATTTATGAATGCATGGATGACATGGACTCATTGCTTGTTATATCAAAAGAACTATACTTTAGTATCAACATTATAACTCAAAGGTAAAAACCAAACATTGGCAATCAATGGCATACAGTTCATACCATCATCAAGAGCACTTATTAGGTGACAAAATTAACAAAATAAACAACACACAAAGAAATGAAAGAGTATAACCGATGTTGCNTAAATTAAAAGGTGAAAAACTGGAAAAGAAAAAGTTGAAAAAAATTAAAGAAACAAAAAAATATTTATTAATTATGTGTTGTTATAATGGAGGATACCCCCCATAGCAAAATAGTTGAGCATGGCTAGAATTAATAAATGGAAGGTTAGGATCCTTGCATGTTGGAAATATTGGGACTCGGTCATACTTACCCCATTGGGGTTCACACACTTGATTAGAGGTGACATAGTTGGGAAAGTTATCAGATGTGGTTAATTTATAAGGAGTTGCCCCACTACGATACTTGTGATCGTAAGATGTTATGCAACGATCAACATGTCTCCCCATGTGGCAATATTCATTGGGCCCCATGGTTGTTGGAGTATTGAGTGGTGGCCTTGATAAGGTAACTTGAGGTGTTGGGTTTGAAGAGGAAGATGCACCATAGTGTTGGATTTGTGTTGAGTTGGTGGATGCAGTGGTTTCTGAACTGTGGTGTCCCTTTCGATGGTCATGTCTAAAGAAGGGACGCTTTGATGTTGTGAAGAACCTCCATTGCTGTTGGGAGTAGCAACACAAGTAACGTTTGCAGGTTGGTGCTGTGGTGCAAAATCTTTTGGCATAGCTGGTGGTGATGTAGGAGGGGATGAAGTATGAGAATATTGAGATTGAGGAGAAGTGTAAGGCACATGAGGTGGTGATCTTGTTGGATAGGACATGTGTGGATGGTACTCGGGAGAATGATAAAGATGGGGTGAGGTAGAGGATGCTGATCTTGTTGGAGAAAAAGGGTGTTGAACATAATAGGCATTTGGCATTGGGACATATGAAGGGTATGGTCTAGTTGGTGGTGGCCTCCCCCATGACTGAGATTTTTGCCATTGTGATTGAACCTGTTATTTCTATACGAAATCTGGATGTAACATTCCTCCCCAATGCTCATGTAAATGTGAAAAAATTGGACATTGGCCTTTGGGATGATCGTACAAATAGATGTTACATTGATATGTGAAATTGGTATTCGAGTTCTTATTCTTATTAGCTTCTACCCTTTGTTTCAATTGTTGCGTGGTGTCCTATCCTATTTCTTGATTTGGCATAGTTCTTCCTCTAATAATGTTAGCATATTATCCACATCTTTTATGTACCCAGTTCATCATCTCATTGATCTTTGCCTCAATTTCATCTAGTGATTGTAGGATTGGCAAAGATGATTCCACCTCCTTGAAGTGAGTGGATTTCTCCTCTTCATGATCATGGATCCTTGTTAAGTTGAGATTTTGATCCTATTGAGAACTTTCAACATTCTCCCAATTGGCTAGTTCTCCTTCTTCTTTTGCCACCCACTTAATAGGCTCTTGGAGTTGATGGGTTTGTAGCTCATATAGTTAACCTCGGGCATACATCCCTAGGGTTTCTCTTATTGCATCACGAAGCCCATGAATGATATGGTACATTTGCCTTTCCTCGGAGAACTCATGGCCTAGGCAGTTGTTTAATAGTGCATAATATCTTTCTAAGGCCATGTCCAAGGGTTCATGTTGTGCTTGTTTCCACTCTTGGATTTGTTTCCTCAAGGCTGACACTCTTGCGTAGGTTTGATATCTTTCGTTAAAGAGTTCTACCATTGTTGGCCAATGTTGTATTGAATTTGGTTTTAATGATTTATACTATACTTTTTCTTGGCCAATGAGTGTCATAGGAAAGAGCTTAAGTCTTTGCCAACCATTATCAATGTTGTTCCATGTATTAGCATCATAGAAGGCTTGTAAATGATGTTGCGGATCTGAATCATAGCCTCTTGAAAACTTGGGAAAGTTGTTTAAATAAAGCCTAGGTAGGCAACTTTCTTTGCGATGCCTGTAGGATATTCGAATAGCCTCTTGTATAGGCATTAGGCTCTTAGTGGCCAGTAGGGGTTCATCATCACTAAGTAGGTTGTGAGTTTGTGAGTTGGGATGATGTTGCCCTTGTTCATGTTGGCGTTTTAAATTTTTTTTGTGAGCTCGATTTTTAGTTCTGCGCCGATCCCTTGAAAGATAGTCATCTGTGTCACAATCTGACATTGAAGGAGTAGAGGAAGAGAAGGAACTGTAAAACTTGTTATGACTTTTGTAAGTCTTCCAATCATCCCCAAGTAAGTTCTTGTTAGTTATTGAGAAGGTCCTAGGCCTTTCGGGCCTCCTCATTCTATGGGATGTCTCATCCTCACTAGAGGTGTCAGAGTTGGATGACGAGAATCTTTGAGTATCGTTGGGGTGTTCATAAATGTAGGGGACTCCTACATAAGGTTGAGTACTCCAGACTTCATATTCATCAACAATTCTGTTGCTTCCCCAATGAATTTCCTCACTAGGTATGACATTATCATAGTCTTGTAGGAAAAGCATGGTTGTGCAATTGTGTGTGAATTTATATGTGACTTTCTATAATGATTTCTTCCTAAAATATATATCGTTAATTCTTGTACAATGACCTTGTATGATATAACTAATCTAGATAAATAGCACCTTCCCCAACAACATCGCCAATGATGAGTGGCGAGGTACCCCTACATTCAACCATACGAATATGAGCGTTTCACGCACGATCCGGTCAAACTCCATAGACGAGCTAGTTGTGGTATCTAGACAGTTATCCTTAGGTTTTAGTTCATTGTCTTCCCACCTAGACTAGTATTAGGTTTTTTATGTATGGTTTAGTCTAGAGTGAGGTGTATGATGTGTTTCTACACTAGTACTACTCCTGAGTATGATGGAAATAATATTAACTAAGCTAAGAGAGAGAGGGTGAGAGAACTAAGTGACTAAATTATATTAACTATTCACTAACTAAGTTCTAATTGATCCTAACACCAGTATCCATTCCCACTTTCCGCACACATCCTGAACTAGTGCAACACTGCTGGGATTACCAAATGCTAATCGTTATTGGGTTACCAAGCACTACACACATGCTCGAAGTGGTCATATTGAGTGTACTTAACTAGGAGAGTCAAGGGTTGCGAGAGATTAATTAACTAAGAAATAATTTAAACATTAACAATAATTAATTACTATTTATCTTAGTCCATATGCTACAAGTTTTATCAAAAAGTTCATCTTTATTGCCATACACAAATGTGTGCTTAGATACAATTTGCTTGAATAAAGATCTGTTCACTTTAAGACTCCTACTATGGGCACGTGGAAATTATTATAAGTCTGGAATGGTAAAACAACTATAGTTTTGCTAAGGGTCTAAGTCTATCTATGTGAACAAGGGAAATCCGCCTCTTATTCATAGACATTGCGGTGGGCTATGATATCGTGTACGCGATATCACGGAGGCGGATGCAGTATCGCAGCTCATCATTCATGGAAAATGATCTTTAAATATTTCCATATTCAATAACCTAAAGTTGATGTAGACCCACCACTTGCCATCTTTCTTTAGCACAATTACAAGTGAGCTAACCTAGTCACTATCTATGATGTGAAAAATGAACCCCATGTTGAGGAGTTGGTTGATTTTCTCTTTAATGATCTTCTTCAACTTGGGTTTTAGCCACCTTTGTGATTGTCTTCTTAGCTTCATGGCTAGGTTGGTGTAGATATAATGCTATCATATCCTTGGATCAATTCTAGTCAGTTCAAGATATGACCAAGCAAAGGTTGTTCACCATTTGTTAACCACCTTCAACATATTATCTTTTTTTTCAAGAGAAAGATTTGCATTGATTATACTAGCTTACCATTTTAAAAAAAATGCATACTCCATGCTAGCTGGTAGAGTTTTTAACTTTAAGGGTTCTAGCTTGAAATGATTAAGGATTACCAACTCTCCTCGACAGGTATCATCAACTTAATCATCAGAGATTTGGTGATGAACTTACTCAAGTTCATTCATGCCTTCGACATAAGCATATGTCAGGCTCTTAATAGGTTCCATGCATAGTGTGCTACTGCTAGAGTTATCAGCCATTGAGTGCCTTCCTATTTTGTGGCTACTACATACAGGAACTGTTGGATATTAATTTCATGTGCACACTAATTGCATGCTTTAATGAATGTACTTTTAATGGATCATATTTTCTGCACATAATTGCACCCGTTATCATTGTATATGATGCATGGAACTCACTTATTCTTGAGTCATCCAAATTTTTTCTCCTTAGAGATTTCCAAGGAGTGGTTCCTAATGCCCATTTGTGCATAAACAATGCTTAACCATGTACATTCCATAATGATGGGAAATTCACCTTTGCAGTTTTCTACCTTGATCACCAGAAAATTGGCAGGATAGGACCACCCACAAACTATAGCCACAATTTCCTCCACTAATCCTAAAGGGACAATGATTGATTAGTCTAGAAATTCCAAATGGATATTACTCTTCTTGAGAGATTATAGGTCCTAGGCCTTGTACATGTCATGGGAGATGAGATTGACATTGGAACTAGAATCAAGAAAAGCCTTGCATGGCTCATGTCCAGTGATATGTAAGTAAACACGAGGATTTCTCAAGTTAAATCATTTTGTGGAAAGGTTATCAGCCTTGATCCAATCAAAGATAGCATGAGTTAACATCACAATGCGAATCTAAGGTAGCATTTGGTTTGAAGGGCCCTCAAATGTGTTTGATCCAAAGGTTGAGGGTGCTGGAGATACAAGGTGACTAGTCATACTAGGTTGTGAGGGTTTGGAATGACTATTGGATAAAAAAAATGGTCATCTCTTGGATATATTGTTCAAACCACTTAGCTAGAATGTTGGTTGTAAATTTATAGCCCTCATAGCATTTTGTTGTTGCAGTTGAGGGGGAATTTTGTCTTACATAGATGGAGTAGGAGGTAACTAGGTTAAGGGTGAAATGATGTGTGCAGATAGATGTGGAGGGTGGTATGGATATGGGGGCTTCCTTTGAGTAGATGGTGAATGAGTTCGATGGTACTCTATAGGATAATAGTGATGTTGGAATGAGGTGTGGCTAGCAGATCCATGTGAAGAAACAAATTGTTGAACATAGTACCTGTATGGATTTGGTTGCTTGTAAGGGTACTATTATCTCAATGGTGGCATCCACCATAATTGTGGTTGCTGCCATTGCTGGTATTGCTCATACAGTTGTGATGGAACTCCACTTAGATAGTAAGCTTGTTAATGTTGGTGGAACTAAATTGGATATCCTTGATGATAAGGCAATCATCTGGATGATTGCCTCCTTGCTAATTGAGGGTTTAGTGTGTACACCCAAAATTCTTGTAGGTGTGATACCATAGGTAAACATCCCTTAGGATGTTTGTATTAGAAAATGTCATATCCAACATAATCATCAAAGTCTGTCTCCACAACTTCTTCTACTACAATAGCTTTGCCCTTACCTCTTTAGTGGGCATGTTTAGCTTCCTTCTAGCTCCTATGGTCACAATCACTATTTTTCTCCTTGGATGGTTTAACAATCTTCATAGCAGCTTGGAATTTTTCATCCAAAGAGTCTCATAGTTTATCAACCTTTGTAGAAATATCATAAATAGATTTTTGGATGGGTAAGGTTTTCCTATTCACCACCTCATCGAGTGGTGACTCCTCCTCGTCACAAAATCAAACCTACCTTTTCCTGATGGAAGGGTCCTTATTATATTCTTCTGCACTTTTCCTCTTTTGCAACTCACCTTCTTCTTTTGCTACATGCTCTATCAACCTTTGGATTTTATGAGCTCTTAGTTTGGACAATCTCCCTTGGGTATAAACCCTAAGAGTTCTAGTTCTTGCTCTAAGCCCATTTATGATGTGACAGAGTTGTTCCCTTTGAGAATAACCATGGCCAAGGCATCGATGTAAGAAAGAATAATATCTACCCATGATGACATCCAAGGGTTCATGTATTCCATGTTTCTAGCCTTGGATTTTCCTTCTCAAATTAGACACTCTGGAGTATGTCTAGTATTTATCATTAAATAATTCTAGCATGGTACTCCATCTGCGAATGGATTTTGGTTATAAGGATTGATACCAACTTTCTACTTCTTTAATGAGTCTCTTGGGAAATAGCTTCAAGCACAAGCATTGTAAGGCACAAGCATTGTGAGAGGCTTGTAAATGATTTTGTGAATTAGATTTATATCCCCCCTCAAATCTTGGGATATTATTAATGTCTAAGCGCTTGATCTGACTATCCTTCAAATCCTGATTGGGATTTTTATAGCCTCTGAAATATTTAACATACTTCAGGTTACCAGTAAAGGCTCATCATAATCATTATTATGTTGTTATTAATGATGTTCTTTGTTACCCCTTCATTCATTATGGCCCTAGTGATCAATATTATCCCACTATTCACCTCCATCACGGTTGTTCCTTTTGTGACATTTTTCAAAATTAGAAGAAGAGGAAGAAGAAGATGTAGATGAAGAGGATAAAGAGGGAGGTAGGATTTCCTCCACCATGGTATCTATTGACTTTCCTTTGATAATCATGAACATGTTTATTAGTTTTCTTTTCACCTTGATGTCTATCTGAACCCTTTCCTGGACTACCATCTTTACCTGAACCTAGATTGTTGATAGTGGACTATAGATTTAGGGCCATACCCTCATCACTAGTAATTAGGGGTGGAGAATTTTCATGTTGAGATCCCCCAGAGAGAGGATCCTCATTGTCATCTTCGTTTAGTAGCAGAGAATTTTCATGTTGAGATCCCCCAGAGAGAGGATCCTCATTGTCGTCTTCGTTTAGTAGTGGAGAATTTTCATGTTGAGATTCCCTAGAGAGAGGATCCTCATTATTGTCTTGGTTCAGTAGGAACAAGGGATTAGTGAACTGTTTCCCCTTTCTCAACTCATGATGCTTCTCCTGTCGATCTCTTTGGCATTATGTTTTTGTGGAATGGTAGTCTTGGTAATCATAATCATGCACAATGTACTTATCTTGAAGATCTTAGATGCCTAACTTATTAAGAGTTTGAAGTAGCATCATGGGCATAGATCAATCAGGAGGCATTACAACATTGCCTTCGATGTCACACCATCATAGTTGTTTATTGTGGTGTATAATGAAGGTGAAATCAAGCACATACTCATTTGGATGAGTATATATCACTTTGCATTTTTTAGGGATCTACAATTTAAAATCATCACACTTGTGAGAAGAAGACATTTTGCAACACAGAACAAATAAAATATTAATGTGCTTATGTGATTAGATTATTTGTGAGAATGATTTAACCTTGGGGTTCATCCAACAATGTTAAGGATGTTCACTAAACTTAAGTAGCACATGTTTCAACAGAAAGAGCTCCTAGAAATGGTGCCAATGATGAGCAATGAGATACCCCTATGCCCAGCCATACGAATCACAAAGCATTCACGTGCGATCTGGTCAAATTTCATGGACTTTATAGTTTTCCAATGCACTAGCTCTCTAGGAAGTGAACTTTACGTTAAGGATGTTCGTTGTCTTCCCAACTACACTTCTAAAGCTCAAGGGTATGATTTAAGTGTGATTGAGGAAAATGATTTTTATCATTTTATATTTCATAGTTTTGGTACTTGAAATAAACAAGATAAAGGATAAAGTAATTTAATGTCTACTTTAATCTAATGGGCTAACTATTGCTTAACTAGTCCTAACATAAGTATTCGGTACCAGTTGCCATACACATCAATGTCATATGCATTCAAGATTATGTCTACTTCAATCTATCGGGCTAACTATTGCTTGAAGTGGTCATGCTTATGTGTTTACTTACTTGCTATTTAGCTTACCTCGCCTAATTACTGAAGAGCATTGAATAAATAACTGAAAATATTAAATGCATGAATAAAACATAAAATATTTAAGCTATCTAGAATGCTGCAAGATTTATCAAGAAGTTCATCTTTATTGCCACACACACTGTCATGCTCAAGTACAACAATGCTTGAATAAAGATCTATACACTCAATGACTCTTGCTATGGGAACTTAAGAAAATATTCTAACTTTCAAATGTAAAAACTATAAGGGCTTCACTATAACTATGAAAAGATGATGCCTAAACATGGCGGGTTGGCACATATTTATAGGCAAGAATAGACCTTACATCAACGAGGCCATGTCAATGCATCAAATGATGTGTTGATGGGGCCTAGTTGACGTGGCCCTATTGATGGGGCCTCATCGATGTGGCCAATCTACGACTCATCACCAACGAATGAGGATAGACCTTTAAGTCCTCTTTTAGAGATGTAAGGTAACACCACCACTTCTAATCCCATCTAAATTTTATTATTCTATAATTTGACTATTAATGAAGTTAGATTAAATGATTTGTTGCAAAATAATCTAGAAGCATAAGAATATAGCTTGGTTTTATTCCCTTCTTACATGAATGTAGGGTAGATTCCCAAATTTGACATTACCAAAAGTCTCTCTTTAGTTCCTCTGATTACCTTAAATAAACAAATCTACACATTATTCTTTGGCTAAATAATGAATCTGGATGTGTTCATCATGATCAAACAAATCTTTGACCTTTGGATTAAGATATAATTCAAAGTAACATTTAACTCAACCAGAGTTTCCTTAGAAAGCAACTTTTAGGCCTTCAAAGCTATTAGAATTAGGGTTGTACAATGATTGATGCTCATAGACTTACATTCATTTGGTGTTCTCAAGTGATCCATTGAGTTGGTTATAGATAGATCATTTTTCCTAGATGATAAAACTACCAATTTGAAGGGTATAAAAACAAGTCATATTCTTGTAATTATGTGAAACCAAAAAAATCTCTAGCTTTGGATAGTAATGCTATCAATTTGTGTGGGCCAAGAGTATCAAAAAACATCATTATAGTTTGCTTTACAAAGTTATAATGAAATATTTTGGTTTAGTTTGCTTTCTTATACATTCAAATATTTTTGAAAAGCTTTTCTTTGATCTTTCTTGTTGCTATTGTAATACTGATCTTCATCCAACAATCCACCACTACTAAGCAACAATAGTCAAACAAGCTATGATGCTCATGGAGAAATATTATATCCTTGGAGACAATTGGTAAAGCTCAAACCTTAATGCTTTATTTATGTCATAATGTTTGAAAGGATTTTTAGCCTTTCTTTCTTTTATTTTTTATTATTATTCCCATAATAGATTGACCTCGTTCGAGGTTGGTCAACCTATGTGCCTATTTGGTCAACCTATGACTAGGTTAGTGAACCTTTTGCATGAAATTTATAAAACATGAACTTTTGGCTCAGTTTTCCTATTTGATCTTAGTCATTTGAAACTAGGCATTTGATGTTGGTAGCTCATCTTAGGTAGGTTGACTTATGGAAATGCCATTTGACCTTAAAATTGTGTATGTCATGTCAGCTAATTCTTCCTTCATCCTGGGTTAGTCAACCTATCAATAGGTCAATTGACCTTAAACATGATGCATTTTCTTGCTAGTGATATTTCTCAAAACTTGAAGTAGTTGACCTTTAAAGGGGTTGATTAACCTTAAAATGCTACTTTTCCATATGGTTGCAATTGTGCTGAACTCAGGTTGAATGACCTTTGGAGGGATTAGTTAACCTTAAAAGTGCTACTTTTTTTGGTTCCTAAGCTTGTCTTCCCTTTGGATTAGCATGTACTCAAAAGTTATCAATCAGGCAATGGACCTTCATTTTCTCAATTAGCCTCTTTTATCTTGGAAGATGATGGGCATTCATTTTCTTCATAGCATTCATGGTATTTACCATATGTCTTATGAATTGAGTATTAGATGTGGCTTTCTTCTTTTCCTTCTTGGTAGCTAATGAAGGAATGTGCCCTTTTGATGCCTTTAAATTCATACGCTTGAGAGTTATGCCATTATATGAAATTAATTTGGGACTTTCAATCTCATTGTCTGGTATGGATACATTTTTCCTCATAATTAGTGTTGTCACCAAAACTCCAAAAGGCAAACTTAAATGACCATGTTCAGTAGCATGATTAACAAAAATTTGAAAAATGTATTGTGGATCATTAAGCCTATTTTGATTTTCTATGCAATACATAATAAACAAAATTTCTATAGGTATCTCATCATAGTGTCAAGTAAAGCCATTGTTACAAAGAAATACTATTAGATTTGGCTTGTCTTCCAAACTCTCCAAAGCACTAGCAATCATTGAAAACTTGCAAAGCCCTCCAATGGGCATGGTGAGTATGTGGGTAATCTTCTATGTTGTCACTATAATCTTCTAACCTAATACAAACAAATTAAATCTTGTTTTACTAATGGACTCCTGATGTAGAAGAAAAATCTTATCACAAAAGGATAAACTATACCATAGAGATGAAGTGGGAATACCCAATGCAACTTGCCAAAGAACTGCTCTGCATTGAGTATCCTTTTATTTTGAGGTAGCACCACTTCTCTCTCACTCACTATGATTCTGGATTTAAATCATGACTATTTTTCTTTACAGGCACTTGATGAAAATTACTAAACTTCAACTTCTTCCTCAGATTCTATATGTATATCTCCATATGATTCTTTCTTAGGATGTGACATTGCTATTGAGTCTTAGATCTAAGAGCAAACAAGTGTGGAAGAAAAGAAAAAATGTTTGGCAGTAGTGTGACACAGTGGAGGAAGAGGAGGCGATTGTAGGGCAAAACACAAATGACTTTAAAAAGTCACGATTTATCCTTTTATAAAAATAATTTGAGGGATGATCTAGAACTTGGGGCTATCATCTTAGACCTACACATGAATAGGTCAACCTACTACAAGAATGATTGACCTTGACATTCCACAAACATTTCAAATGCACAAAGAAGTATCCAACAAGGATTAATACTTATGAGCATATTTATGGTAGATAAAACTAGATAAACCATAATTAAAAAATCTATCCTAATGTCATTGAGGTACTTTGATACCTTACTAGTTGGGGCATGGCCCAACTCCTAATCCTTTTTTTATTTCTTTGAATCAATTAGATGGAAGTGGCTTTGTTAGTATGTTCGCAAGTTGATTATTTGACTTGATATATTCAATTCCAATACTTCATTTTTGGACTTTCTCTTGAATAAACTGATGTCTAATCTTAATGTGCTTGGTTCTAGAGAGATACATAAAATTCTTTGTGATATTAATATAACTTATATTATCATAAAACATTAATATTTTACCATGTTCTTGTCTATAGTCTTTAAGCATCTAAATGATCTACATCAATTGGGCACAACAATTTCCAATCACTATATATTTTGCTTTAGCTTTTGAGATGGAGGTAGAGGTTTCCTTCTTGGTCATCCAAGATACAAGGCATTGTCCTAAAAAGAAGTAATTTATGGTTGTACTCTCTCTATCATCAATCATTCTAGTCCAATCTACATTCAAATACCCAACTAGATGAAAGCATGTATACTTGGGATACTAAAGACCATGCTATGTAGATCCTTTCAAATATTTCAATTTTTTTTAACAATAATATAATGGAATTATTTCACTTTAAATTTTTACCTAGCACATATCCCAATACTTTAGGTAATATCATGTATACTTGCAATAAGATAAGGAAAACTTCCAATTATACCTCTATGTAACTTTTCATCAACATTCTTACCTTACTCATCCTTGCACAATTTAACTTGAGGACTCATGGGGATATAAGTTTCATTAGCATTCTCCATACCATACTTCTTGAGAATCTCCTTAGCATATTAAATTACTAAACTTCAACTTCTTCCTCAGATTCTATATGTATATCTCCATATGATTCTTTCTTAGGATGTGACATNACTTTGAACAATTTGAAGTTGCAAGAAAAACCTTAGTTCATCCATGAGGCTGATTTCAAATTTAACCTACATGATCTCTTTAAATTCCTTGCACAACAAGGGATTACTAGCATTAAAAACAATATCATCAATATAGATATAGATTTAAACTATAAGAAAATCCTTATCATGCCTTAAAATAAAAAGAACAGGGTTAGAAGTTTCTTTTACAAAACCATTGTATATCAAGTATTGTGATAGCCTCACATACTAAGCCCTAGGAGCTTGTTTGAGTGTATGTAGAGCCTTCTTTGATTTGAACACATGATCCTTCTTATGGGGATCTTCAAAGCCTAGTCATTACTCAACATAAAATTCCTTTTGAATAATTCTATTGAGAAAGGAATTCTTAATGTCCATTTGAAAGAGCATGATGTTGTAGTGAGTGGTGAAGGCAAGAAGAATCCTAATGGATTCTAACTTTATTATTGGTATAAAAGTTTTCTCATAATCAATTCCATCTTATTGATTATAGGTATTTGTAATCAATATTATCTTATTTCTTGCAACTATTCCCTCTTCATTCATCTTGTTCTTAAGGACCCACATTGAAAGAGGTATTGATGGCCTCACCCCAAAAAGACTTTGGTAGCATTTATTTATGAAGGTTCTAGCCATCTCTTATAACATCTAATTTTTATGTTTAGCTACTTCATTTTCCTGGGGTGTTCTTAGAGTTGATAATTAGTGTTGAATTTCCTCATTATCATGTATTCTTGAAAGATATGGTTGTTAAATTCTCTTCCATGATTACTCCTAAGCCTTGTAATCATCAATAATTACAAAAAACTATCTTCTATCATCTATTCTACAAGTTCTGGTAGGTCCAACTAAATCATGATGTAACAATTCAAGAGGACGTTTAATAGGAATGTCATTTTTAATTTTGAAGGATATTGATTTTTATTTACATTTTATGTTGGTTTTCAAGACCTAAGCCATAAATCACTCAACTATCTCCCCTAGGAGAGGATATTCTATGCTCAGAGTATCCTATAGAAAAATATGTTACATAATGAAAAATACTAATAATTGATTTGCAACAAAAAAGGGGATTTTCTCACTCCAGTATATGATTTTTAAGTATACATAAAAAAAGGTATGATTATATGGTAATCTTTAACTTCAATACTTTTTTTCTTTTCCTTGATGTCTTTTTTCTTGAGTAGAAAAAGATGAGCATTAAACAAATATCCTTCATCATGATAAAAAATAAAAGAATTAGAAAGATTATAATATGTAATTAGCTAAATATAGGTTTTTCTTCCTACTTGTAATACCAATTTATTTTTATTGTTAAGAAGATTAATCTCAACAAAGAAAAAAAAAAGAATAAAAAACATCTCCAAAAACCAAATTCTATGGAAATAGATTTCATATACTTAATGGAACCAACAAAAATAACATTTTCCTACCCTAAAAAATTTCTAAAAGATTAAAATATCTCAATGAAACATTAAACTTTAGAATATTCTTCAAATGAAACATAAAAATTTGAAGTCCACTTATGAATAATTAAGACCATATGCTTATGTATAAATGATCCTATATCTAGGGCATGCTACACAATTGAAGCATTGCCTAGCTCAATAAGTAGAAAAAATGAAAATAATACTTGTTATGAATGATTTGAATGTTCTACTTTTGCATCATATCATTTAACTATGAAGTAAAACTTCAATTAGAAGATAGTAATCCAAAATTTGATTGAGCACATCTTAGTTACATTAATATCACTAGAATAAGGCATTACAAATTTTTGCTTATGAGATTCTAAATTTATATTTTGAAAATAAAAAAAGATTTTCACATTACTATAAGCAAAAATTTTCATCATTGGTTGAAGAATTTGAGAGTAATTTATAACTTTACATAGAGAAATTTAAAATTAGATCCATGAAAGAAAATTCAAAGAGAGAAAAAATCAGATTCAATAAAAAAAATATGATCCATTAGAGTAACATTAGATCTACTAGAGAAAAATCAAATCTATTAGAGAAACATTAGATTTTCTAGGAAAAACTTAAATCCGTGACATGAGTTAGATTGAAAGAGCTTCATTTATACTAAAACAGTAGTTTACATTTTTTTATTTTTTATAGGGTTATACGAGATTATCATATATAGTCTACATGGGTAAAGGTTATTTTAAATTTGTCAATGTTAGTCCCAAGTCTAGATATGAAAGGAGGAAGGTTAGCATTAGGTTGGTAGCCAGCCATAAAATTTTGTCAAATCTCATGGATGAATTTCTTTTTCAAATTTTTCAAATGCTAAGACATTCCCCATAGGCAATGCGCCATAGTCACATGATCAAAGATAATTTGAAGAAACTTTAAATAAAAAATTATCTATCTCTTCATAGAGGTGAATGAAAAAAAAAACACTCATGTAGCTAACTCCATTTTGTTAGGACAAGGCTAGTATGATGGTGGTGGGTAAAGGCTATTTTGATTGTTATACATTAGAAGTCTTATTTCCTAGTTGCAAATTTTACATTTAATAGGAGTTGTACATTGTTATGTGGGGGGTGTACAATATTTTTTTGGGGATGAATGTTGTAGACTATTTTATTAAATTAGTTTAGAAGGTTTTGGACCGCAAAAATAATCAAAGGCTGGAAAGACTTGAGTAAGCATGTTTTATGTTAAGCTTGAATCAAGCATGGTTTGCCTTAGTGAGAAGCCTAAAAATACCCCGAATAGGTAAAATCTAAGATATATAGTCCAAATAGAACTTTATAACTCAACATAACAATGAGATATTAGCCTATTGGTATGAGTATTGGCCTAGTAACTCCAAGTCATGGGTTCAATTCTACTAAGTAGTATTAAGTTATTGGTGTAGGGACACCTCTGCTAATCCCCTTATTCTACTATACTTGCTATGTGTCTTTTTGTGTTGATTTTGTTGAGGAATATTCATGGATGTTTTGGCATGTTTATAGGTGTTTCATGAGTTTAGAAGGTTCTAGGGTCTATGGAGACTTTTTGCAACATCCTAGGACTAGTTGTGATGTCTTAGAAAAATAGTAAAAGTCCCATGCAAGAGTTGCATTTTTGTAGGATACATCCAAGAAAAGCCAAAGATGACCTAGATGCATGGGGAAACTTTTGAAAACACCGGTTAAATTTAGGAAACAACCAAAGCAAAATGAAAATAGTAGAGGCGAAGGTGGGAAGACCTAGGAAGCATCTAAAGAACCTCAAGTTAAATTGAGGAAAGGTTTCTAGGATTTTTAGCTTTTGGTTGCTTATAAATATTGATGCAATTCACCATTGTTAGTGTCGAAGTGCAAACATTGAAGGCCAAACATTCCAACAGATGGCAAGAGAGAGAGCTCTGGAGGGAAGAGAGCTTGGGCAATGAAGTTGAGTGAGAGGCAAGGGAGTGCACTTGAGAGAGGTTAGGAGAATCTCCTATAACTGTCTTGTCTTGAGCTAGGGCTCCATTGTGAGCAATTGAGGATTAAGAAAGGCCAAGTGTAGCCTCTAAGATCCTTGGGAGAGTTGTGGGTTGAGCTTGGCTCCTCATCTTTGATGCAGTCTCTATGTATTTTAAAAACTATCTTAATATAAGGGATATTTTCTTCATTTATTGTATTATTTTTATTTTCTAAGCTAGATCTACTTAGAAGTTATGGATTAGGTCGTATTAGGGCCCATTGAGGTGAAACCCCTGCACTAGTTATTAACTTCTATAAATCTTGGGGTGTACCTATGTTTCACTTATTTCGGGTTCCAACACCCCAGAATCAAACTCATGACTTGGAACTTTTAAATTAAGAGTCTTACCACTAGGCTAATACCTTGTTATTATGTGATATTTGGTTTCCATCATCCTCTACTAATATGAACTTGATAAGAATGTATCTTGCCACATATGTCTCTTGTACCAAGGTGATGAGTGGTGAGGTACCCCTACACTCAACCATACGAAATGAGCGTCGCACGCCCGATCCGGTCGAACTCCGTAGATGGACTAGTTGTGGTATCTAGATAGTTAGCCTTAGGTCGCAGTTCGCTGTCTTCCCATCTAGACTAGTTTTGCATATGTCATGTATGGTTTAGTCTAGATGAGGTGTATGATGTGTCCTAATCTAACGCTACTCCTGATGGCAGTGGAAAATAATATTTAACTAATTCTAAGCTAAGAGGAAAAGGGTAAGAAAATCTAATCTAGCCTAAGTGCGACGAGCAATCGATTCCTTGATCAACCGTACACATCTTGGACTTCGTGCACGACTGCCACTGGGACTACCAAGCATAGGCCTAGGTACGCCATTGGGATTACCAAGCGCAGACCCCAAATACGCAACTGTGTTACCAAGCGTAGATCCCCCTAGCTACACCACTGGGCTACCAAGCAGTCACACTTAAATGCTCGTAATCAAGTCATACTTGTTCTGCTTCTAGGAGTTTNGCAGGGGATGCGATATCGCGTACGCGATATCGCGGCCGACGCAAACCGCTTCTCATCCTACCCCCACGACTGAATAAAAACTCATCCTCGAGTTACAAGGAGAACAAGATTCAGTGGATAGGTATGGAATTATTAACTAGAAAAAGAAATGGACTCATGCCGCAGTGTGGGAAGACACAACACAGAGAAAAAATTCTACAACTACAAAAATGTGGAACTCATGTAGTTCCTGGTGAGGGTGGCTCCTCCATGGGTGCTTTTCCTTTATCACGTGCTCCAAGTTTTGAAGATTGATGACACCGAAGAATAGCTTGGAGCTTCTCCTCTTCGGTCTGAGGGTCTTGTGCCGTCCATGCTGATGCTCCAATGTTTGATGGAGTCG
>MNCI01000952.1:1235303-1279999 GCA_015680685.1 Gnetum montanum
ACACCGCGCTATGAAAGCAATAAATAACATGAAATAAATAACAATAAATAAACTAAGTGAATGTTGCAATGATGAAGTAATCTCAATCTTTATTGCCGGTCATGTGCGTGTCCAAGTACGGCACACTCGAATAAAGACATCGTACAATCACATTCACCACACTGCGGGTAGACACGGGAAAATTCTAACTCTGGAGGGATCAAATTGCCAAAGCTTCGCTACACTAAAATTGGGATCTCAAATAAGGGAGAGCCGCCTCTTATTTATAGAAATTGCGGCTGACTGTGATATCGCGTACGCGATATCGCAGGGAAGGACGTGATATCACCTACACGATATCGCGGGGGATGCGATATCGAGTCGGCTGCGATACCGCGTCTCATCACAAGGCTTTAGCTAAGGAATAATCACATCTAGGTTGATATTAATATGACAACATATTAAATCATGACCTAATGCTAAGTGTGAGAATGTTAATATGAAAACTTACAGACGTGCTTTGAATTGCTTTATCTTCTCTAGTGAGATTTACTAAGTTTTCAATCATTGTATCCCTCTCAAAAATACCATCCCTACTCTTTTGAATTTTCAAGAACTACTTTAGAAAATTTTATATGTTCTATTTTTACTAGTTTTTGTGGAAATTTGAAACTCAAAATTTTAATAGTTATTGTAAAATATATAAAATAAATAAATAATTTTTTGTTAAGTTCCTTTGTAAGTTCAATATAATACCAAGATGTGCTTAGTTTTAGTAAAGCTCTAGGCTAAAAATATCTAGTCATATGGATTACCAGATTATATTATATAATTTATTTTCTTAGAAAATCGTATGAAATAACTATATAAGGAAAGTATACCAACTTTCATGTATATCTACAGTGAAGAAAAATCTAAAATTATAGCCCTTGTCAATCTTTGTGAAATAAATGGTTTAATTCTAACTGGACCCAATTTGTGAAATGAATAGTAGGATTCTAGCTAGACTCACCAAATTCACCCACATGTTTAGTTTTTGGTTCTTAGGTATAACCACCTCAAATTCACCAAAGTTTCATGAATCTTTTCAATGCCATATCAATTTTGGCAAATTCAAACAACCAAGAAGAATTGTTCTAAGGTTGTTGTGACTTGTGGATGTAGTTTCCTATATTTGTAGACATGTTACATAATCATTAAAGATCATTAGATTACCACAGGTTAAAACTACAAGACATGGGTATTACATCAGGGCTACGTAATTCTTGTTTATTCCTAGAATTTCTAAGGCAAAAGTTATTTTTATTCTCATTAGGTCCTAAATAATCTATGTTTTCATATGATGTCATGCATGCTCATAACATGATGGATTAATTTCTATCCTCCTATGGCCATCCCTCCATGGCATGAACATCATGTTGATGAAACTATGAACATGGAGAAACTTTAAAGTTATCCAAACAAAAAAATATTGAAATATAATTCAAACTTCATCAAAAAAATTTAGGTGTCATTTGTTTGGTCCATTTCTTTCCATTTGCATTCCTACTCAATGACATTGATGGCACAGTGGCCTAATCTCAAAATCTCTTACTCAGCAACTTTGCTTCAAGCTTTGGTGTAGGCATAGGGCTTAAACTCTCCTAGCATTAGCTGCATTCCAAGCTATTTGTGGCTATGGTTTTCTACTATTGTAAGTTTTTTCATTAATTTTTTTTGTTTTCTTTCATCTGCTATTTTGTTATAGATTTCAACATTTCTTGTTTGTTTTCTAGTTTAGTTAAGTATTATGGTTGCTGTTATAGTTGACATTGCATTATGTAGCCAAAAATATTGAGTTTTTTGGCATAATATCAAATTTTTAAAAGGTGTTCAAAGTGAGGCCAAAAATAATATCAAGTTTTATTTTTTTATTATTGTAAGTGTTTCCAACATTTGGGTATTTATTTTTGAAGGTTTCGTTGTTTTCTTAGCATTTCTTGCTAGAGATGATTTTTTTTCATTATACTCATTTCCAATTGAAAAAATTAGGATTGCATGTTTCATTATTTAGGTTGGGTAAATTTCATTTTCATTGTTATAGTTAACATTATGTTTTTAAGCCAACAGAAAGCATAACATATATATTTGTTTGGAATAGTTGTCAAGTAACTGTAGGAATGAAATTTTTCTTGAATTGAGTTCTTTATAATAAATTAAAGTCATTGTTTATGACATATATGAAATGATTCTACTTAAAATAATTTATAATAAATTAAATTCATTGTGTATGAGCTGGGTGTGAAAGAAATGCAATTTGCATTTCATTGTAGTTCAGATGAGAGAAATATATTGAACAGTGCAAGGTCATGTGAGGCAAAAAGAGGGGAGTTGATAGTCTTAAAGTAAACATATTGTGATGTCCTACACTACACAAGACATCACAGTTCTCAATTGAAAGTAAATTTCGATAGTGTGATGGGCTATGAGTTGCATGTTCATGTGCATAATAGAAAGAAAAGTGTTACATTTTGATTGGCTACGAGTAGTAGCAATTCAACACCCAAATAGTGCAATAACAATGCATGTCACATGAAAATGCATTTGGTGTGCACTACAAGTTATGAACCATTGCAACACATAGGATTTTGAGAAGAAGTATTTTGTGAGGACATGCGAGTTGTGGATTCTTGTAGTGGATAGAAAGTGAGTTGTTAATGAATGAAGACACCATATATTATCAACTTGGATTGTAAACTGTGCTCCCCACTATATCAATGAGGAATATAAACAACCTTTAACTCATTTATAATAAATTCAATTTTACTAATTTATCTACACTAAATGCATTTGGATAGTAAAGAAGTTATAAACATGATATTTATTCTTGTAAATGCAACCTCAGGAACAATGACATCTCAAAAGATTACTTAAACACTTATAAAAGCATTAATCATTGCAAAATGTAAGTTTTGATGTTGTTGCCTATTTTCTCCAGTCACCAAAATTTCACAGGGTAAGCAAATGCTTAATTTTCACCCCATTTGAATAATAAGGATTAGGGTTTTATTTAAATTTGACATCATGTTCACTATTTAATTATTGTTAATCCATACATCATAAAATTTACTTGCTTACTTACTCCTTGATTTAGTCATTGTTGTGTGAGTAGTTTTATTTTTTTATGCTTTATTAGAGAAGGTTCATTTCATTATTATTTCAGCACATCATGTATAATTTATTATGATACATTAGTAAATATTACGAATGCTAAGATCATTCCCCATTTATGTTAATTTTATTGCAGGATTATTAGAGGAGGCTATTATTTTGTTTAAATTTTCTCTCATTGGGGAATATTGTTGAAGTTCTATATAAACATGGAGCTTATAAAAAAGGGATCTGCTACATGAGTACTTGTTATTCTTGATATGAAATCATCTCAGAATTGATTTTTATATATTTCTTAATTAAAGTATTTTGATTGATTTTATGGTAAAGTTTTATTTATTTCCATGAATTACAACTATTGACATTGTCTGTGAACATAATCTTCAAACAATTTTAGAATTGCCAGAAATGTCTATCCTTTCCCAAAAATTGAAGAAAATTGGAATTTATCACTAGATGACAATGGATGAAAGTTATGATAAGAATGTTTTTTATATATTTTATGAATGGTTTATTCAAAGTGTATTCATTGCAGAAGTACTTTATAGGCTATCGTTCAAGGACAAAATTTCACCTTCAATGTTCATGACATTGTAGATGTTATACAAGTTCCATGTGATAAAGAGAGAATGAATCATCTAATCCAGTTTGCTCAAAAATTTGATAAGAAAGAGGATATTGCTACTGTTTTTTCAAAGATATTGTTACTCTTCAAATTTATGTAGTGGTCTTTATTTCCAATGAAAGCACCCAATGCCAAGATCTCTAATAATGTAATTTCACTCATGTGCGAATTGGATAATAATGTAAGTGTTTCATTTGATTTTCCAATGACTATAATGTGTAAAATAAAGAGGCAAGAAAGGTTATGGTAGCTACATGATGTGAAAGAGTTTCTTGGCTTTTTGATTATAGTAACAAATTTATTATTGAAAATAATGTTCATTGCTATCCAACTTCATGAAATAGTAAATTTGGATGCTACAAGAAAATTTCAAGAGTACATCAATGTCCAAGGAGGGTGAAATCTTCTATTTTATGAAAGAGCATGCTAGCCAAGCTACTGATGAAGGTTGCCAACATGAAAAATGCTCTCACCAATCCATCGAGGATAAGTTGGAACATGTGATTGACACATTAAATAATTATTGTCAAAGCAATGCAGCACTTTGAAATGTTATGGAGGAGTTGAAATTAGATAGGTCTCATTTGATAGAAGAAAACATCTAATTAAAGGCCAAAATCAAGAATTACGTAGCTAAAGAAAATAGTTTTAATCAAAAGTTGATTGTATAGAATGAAAAAATGGCCAACCAAATATTCACACTAAATAAAGAAATTATCTCATTAAAAAATGTAGTAGTCATCATTTATGATCATAGAGACATTAATGCCAACATGAGAAATACTATTAGAGGTTTGTGTCATGTTATAATACCTTGTAGTTTTAATACTTTATTCATATCTTTTGAAAAATTTAAGGGTCTTTGTATTGTACATGTACTTAATAGAAATGACTGATATGCTAGATATTAAAGCTGTTAGAAGATTATTTGATTCAGCTGAAGGAGATAACAAACAAGTATTTGAACAAGATCATCCAAATAAAGGAACACGTATGTACACTTCTTTGAATCACTTATGTGTACATCATGTACTTGAAGCAACTTTAGAAATCCATTGTTGATTGGCAAGCTTCAGTAAAGTATTTCTTATTTAATAATATGTTGCAAGAATTTGCAAAGTCCCTTGAGAGTCATATGCAACAAAGCCAAAAGAACCTATTGACACATACAGTAAAGAAACCCACAAAAGGACATGTCATCAATGTTGAAAGTGATACATTGGTTGAAGAAGAGCTTGATGAATTGGTGGCAGAGAGTGATTTTATTAAAGAGGTTAGAAAAATTTACTAGGATGAGTTTCTTGAAATAAGACAACCATTATTTTACCATCCATTCAATACTAGTGGGCATTGGGTGCTTGTGGTTGTAGACACATCTATAAAAGAATGTATGTGTATGATTCCTTACATTCTTTTCAACATGTTGCTACTATTCAAAATTTAGTGTTAAAATTTGTTGAATTTTTATTCAAAGGTGATTCTTCAATGAGTGAGAGCAGAATTGAGATGAAGTATCTTGCTTGAAGTGTAAGAAGTTACCTTCAAAATGGAGTACAATGGCTATGCAAGATATTCCTACCCAAGAAAATGGATATGACTACGACATGTATACAAACAATAATGTACTTGCATCATTGTTTATTTGGAAAAGACTTAAATTTCACTAGTGAGTTTGTTTTCATGTATTGAAATATCATGATACGAGAAATTATTAGTTCAATTCTTGAGAAACCTTGGAAAAAAATATGTGTGTAGCATATTATGAGTGAGGATTTTAGTGAGCATGGTCCTTTTCCAGTTTTTGATGTAACTAAACTACAATGATGTAAAAGCCAGATTTCCATGTTCAATGATAGGAAAATTTTGTGTACATGGGACAACAATGTATTTATTTTAGAGTTTCTGATAGGAAATATATATGATTTTTTCTTTTTTTAATATAGTGGTTATTATCTTTTGAAATCTAAAAGGTAGAATCTATAATATTTAAGGTTCCATATGTATTGAAAATATCCTTCCCATCAAATAAACAAGTTTGCATAATATCGATAAAAAATATTTCTTTGATAGGCTCCTTTCAGTAAGTTGGTTAATTATAAAGTGTTAATTAATTTTATATCTATCATATAACCTTTGCTAATAAACTGCAAATTTATGCATATCATAGTTCTTTGATAGTGAAGAAATTGCAAACCCATGCGATTAGTAGTCTTTTGCAGTACATTAAGATTGAGTATATGCATTAGTTATCAAACATTGTAAATGGTAGCAACACAATAATCAAAAATTGTGAGTTGAATGCGATGCACATGCCATCACAAGTTGCCAAATCAACAATGTGATGTCATGTGAGTCACGAAATTAAGGAGGACTATGAAGATAGTGTTACTCACATGTACACAGTGTTAAGTTTTAAAATGCGATGTTCCATGACTTGTAGAGAAATGTATGGGTGCAAGAAAAATGCAATTCACATTTCATTGTAGTTCAAAATAGAGAGCTATTTTGAATAGTGCAAGGTCATGCGAGGGGCAGAGAGTGGAGTTGACAATTTAAAAGCAAAGATATTGCAATGTCCTATGATGTGTAGGACATCATAATTCACAATAGTAAGCTAATTTTCATAGTATAACTAGCTACATGTCACATGACATTGTAGTTCATAACAAAAAGAAAATTTTGATAGTGTGATTGGCTATGATCCACAAGTATGTGGTGGTTTTTCATTCAAAGTGATGAGTGGCGAGGTACCCATACACTCAACCATACAAATACGAGCATTCGCACATGATTTGGTGGAACTCCGCAGATGGGGTAGTGGTGGTATCTAGATAGTTACTCATTGATCGTAATTCGCTATCTTCCCACTTGGACTAGTCTTTATGTTGTCACATATGGTTTAGTCCAGAGTGAGGTATATGATGTGGTTCTAAACTAGTGCTACTCCTAGAGGCAATGCAAAATAACTTTAATTGGACTAAGGAGGAGAGAGAGAGAGAGAGAGAGAGAGAGAGAATCTAACTACATGGAAATGGGAGGATAGAATCTAAGCTAGCCTATGTGTGATAAGCATCCACCCTTAATCATCCATACACCTCTTGGACCTCATGTACTACCACTAGGATTACCAAGCACATGTCCTAGGTACGCTACTGGGATACCAAGTAGTCACACTTAAATGCTCGTGATTAAGTCGTACTCATTCCACGTTTACTAACAGGGATAGGAGATGAGGGTAGAGAAATATTAATTATGAAAGCAATAAATAACAATTAAAATTAAGTGAATGCTACAATGATGAAGTAATCTTGATATTTATTGCCAGTCATGTGTGTGTCCAAGTACATCACACTCAAATAAAGGTTTCATAGAATTACAATCATCACATTGCGGGCATTCACCAAGGAAAGGGTTGAGAGGAAAAAATGATAAAAAGATCCTACTCTAACACTAACTTCCTATTACTTTCCCATACATCCAATTGTGTATTTATAGGCTCACATAGGAACCACGATATCAGGTATCCGATATTGCTTGTCAGGCCATAATATCGCGTACCCGATATCGAGGGTTCGGTATCAGGACTCATTAGATATCAGGGGTCCGATATCAGCACTTGGTTAACAAGGGTTCGATATCGACACCTAGTTAACAAGGGCCTGATATCAGCACTTGATAAACCACAATTCATCATAAAGGAAAAAATGCGACTAAAATGCATGTTGCATTATAGTGCATTATTATTGTGTGCTATAGGTTGCAAACCAGTGAAAAATGCAGGATTCCAAAGAAAAGTATTCTACAAGGACATGCAAGTCACATGTTCTTGTAGTTTTTTGAAAGATTATTGTTAATAAATAGAGATACCATATATTATCAATTTGGTCTGGTAATTGTGCTTCCAACTTTACTAATGAGAAATATGAACAACCTTTAACTCAGTTACAATAAAGTAAATTCATTGTTTATGACATATGTAGAATGATTCCAATAGAAAAAATGAATATTAGGGAATGAAGAAATGGTCAAAGTATTAATATTTAATTACCTCTCATTAGATTATTCTATACAAAAATCAAGCATCAAATAACAAAAAAGCATGAAAAAGAGTCAAGCATGACTCTATCAACTATGATAAAAACCATAACAATGTACATGGTTTTGAAAAAAAAACAAAAAAAGAGTCAACCATGACACTATTTAGCATCCTCCACATGGGTATCTCCTCTATTACTTCTATAGTCGTAGTGTCAATAAAATCATCCTTAGTGACTATATCATCAACATGCTCAATAGGCTTATCTGCCATTTGAGCCATATATGATGGTCTTGCCTCTGCTCTAGGTTGTAGTGTGGTCATGGCCATCAACTCAGGATCAGGAATGTCCTCCATCACATCCCCTAAACAATGATTCCACACAATGTCCTCAACTTCTCAAATGTATATTTAGCTATTGTTTCTAAATTGATGGTAATATGGATCTATCTTCTCTCCACATGGCCAAAATGTTGATGCATCTTAGACTTGAATGCATTAATCCTCATAGAAAGACCATCCATGCATGTTGTTATCCTATCCTCCATTGCCTCCAAGTATGAAAAAATGGTAGTGCCATCTCCAAACTATTGATGTTGCTGTAGATGAACATAGATAGCACATAGTTGATCAACTTCACCATACTACTAATCCCATCTAGACTTGGCACCATCCCATGGCACTCAAGGATCAGGGAGCCATACCAAATCATTAAAACAAGTCTTATGGATCCATTGAGTATAAAAGGCACATCCCAAATGAGGTAGTTGATCCTCACTAAACACCTACAATTTCTTAGCATCAAGATCAGAAGGTGGGATCTTCCAATGCCTAAAAAGAGCATATGCAACTCAAGAAAATGGAACTATCAATGCATAAGAGACATTTTGCATACACATAGGATTTTAAAGAAATAATTTATTACCATGGCATCACATAGGATATCCATGCTTTGCTAATAGAAAAAAATCCCATTTATTCATAAACTTCTAAATATGTTAGCTATATTTGAAGTTGAAAAAATATCATAATTAATAGGGATGATAATAAAGATTGAAATAGTATCACAACAAGAATAACAAGTTTTGAGTCATGGAGTCTGATTTTTTGATTAGTTTACAATATAAATCTTTTAGTGTGTACTAAAAATAAACTTCTTTATGAAAAATTAATAAAATAGAGAAAATCAACACAATTCACATCAAAGTCTTGAAAGAAAAAATGTAATCAATCACTATCATCATGAATAAGAAAGTATATTGTATCAATGAGATTAGTAGATCAAATGGCATGTATCAAAACAAATATAATTTCCTTTGTGAAATTATAAAACTGATCGTTTGTTACATACTAAACATGCTTCTTTTCTTTAAGGCTACTTATAGAAATTATCCATAGTGGAATAACAAATAAGAGAATGTTCAGTTTTCATATCACAAAATGATGTAGATACAAGTAAACCAGTTCATAGACAGGATCCTAGTTATAATGCACAATTAGTTATGGAATAATATGGAAAATATGAATATTCAAATGTATCATGACTATTGCAACCATTTTCATCCATGCTATTTACATTATGTATAAAATGAAAGGAATTCATGAAGGTAGAATTAGCAAAGTTGAAAGAACAAGGAAAATCAAACAACTATGTTTTGGTATTACAATGTTAGTGCAAGTTATAGAGCATTTTCGTTACAATTTGTTATGACAATTCCTGGAGTTATATACTTGATATTTTTTGTTACTCCCTAATGGAATTATAAGACATGTTAAAACTCACAATGTAGAAACCATTACAATGCGTCACATTCTAAATTCATAAGTAAACTAGAATAAGGACTAATGTGCTAATCTTAGGGTAGAAAATTTGTATACACAAAATGCTTTTTTAGATTGAACAAATAATTTAAAGTAGAAAGTGCAAAAATTGAAATAGTGTTGTAATGCAATAAAAAAACATCAAAAAATATGGTAGTGTAGAGGCAAGCATAAATTTTATAGAAAAACCTTAGGTATTTAACAGCGAAAATAATATTCAATCTAGTGAAGACCTAACTCAACAAAAATTCTATGTGTAAATAACTGTTAAGGGCCAAAACTAAGTAATAAATGAGAATCACGCCAATGCACTAGAACAAACTATAGAAATTTAAATTGTTTCTTCATAATCCATCGCAAAAAACCCTAGTAGCCCATAACAAAGATGACATTTCTTAAAAAGGGTACAAGTCTACTCACCTTGCCCTGATTATTGATATGGAGGATGAATTTTTGGATCATTGAAATGAGAGAGGGGGGGAGATGAATAAGTTCCACAAATTCAAATTCTTTGAACAAAGCACACACACAAAATTTAATGTTGTTTCCCAACTTAGGTAGTCCACACTTAGAGCGTAGGTTACAAGCATACCTCTAGACTTTGTTGCTCTCAAATGTGGTTTGAAGGGTACCAAACCTTGTATAATCCCTAAGCCCTGCTTCAAAGTGTTGTCATGCTGCATGAACCACTCAACCCTGCAAGGTCTCATTAAGCTTAGAATGTGGTTTCCAGGCTTCCACAACCTTTACAATCTTAAGCTCTATTATGGAGTGTTGTGCTGCAACACCAACCACCTAATCCTATAAGATCCTAACAAGCTAAATTAAGATGCCTTTTCTCAAGAAGCACATAAACCCTACAAGGTCCAATGGAGAACAAAAATTACAAGGGATGAATGCAACTTATTTTTCTAATCCTTGCACTTTGAGTTACAACATAATTTATAATGAACAAATGATAATACGATGAGGAGCAATAGTGGTTACAATGATTATACAATGATTGTACAAGAGCTTGCATGTTTCCTAATGAGAGTGATGTGTTCTTATAGTCACCATGTTTTCAAATCTATCTTGGAACCTATGTAATAGCTAGCTAATGGTGGCTAATGGTCATGGAAGATGTATTCTTCATGCCAGAGATGTCTTTCTATATTTTCCTCTATTCTAGGAAGACATCTCCACAAAGACGTCTTTCAAAATTGCTCTCTATTCTAGGAAGACATCTTTGTTTGGTAAAGATGTCTTTGCCTAATGAAAGACATCTATTGTTTTGCAAAGACATCTTTGCCTATGCATCCTTCAATTTTTCCAAGATGTCTACTATTTCTTGGAGACCTCTTTCTTCACCTTTCTTTGCATGATGAATTCTTCATTCCTTGTTCATAGCCTTGCACTTCTGCAAACCTTCTTGTCTTGATCCAAGTTTTTTGTCTTGCATACATAACACACACACACACACACACACAAACACACAAACACACACACACACACAAATAACCTTGTCTTCCATTTTTCTTAATGTTTCGACATACCAAAATGTCCATAATCTCCCCCTTTTTAGTAATGTCCAAAACTTAAGAAAATGAGTTAGTCTTGTGCTAATAACACATAATCTCTACTTACATAATAACACATAAGCTTCACTTACATAATAACACATAATATCTACTTCTCCCCCTTTTTGGATATAACCAAAAATGATAAATCATGTAAATAAAGTGCATAAAAAAGACTAATGAAATCGTTAAGACATATAAATTCATATGGTAGCCAAGGATTAGTATAAGCATGGAGGTTCGATAGTATGGAAAGCGATGAAAAGAGTAAAGGTATACCACACAGATATAAAAAGGAAAAACACCATCTATCTATAACTCATCCACAAAGTGTTACATACCATACTCTCCATAATCACATCAAAATATGATTGTCTATAACTATTATATCACATTAGTAACATATGTGCAAGATCCCAAAATCACATATGTGAGAACCAAAAAATGTCTCCTCCTTTTTAAGCATCAAAAGAGAGAGAGAGAAAACAACCACTCAAAGTATAAATCACTAACCTTGATCACATCCTTAGACTTCGAATCTTCTACTACTTATCATGGATGATAAGTCTCCTCCTCGTCATTATCATTATTGGTGTTGGAACAACTCGATCTCTATGTATCCTAATTAGAGGACTCAACCTATTGCATGGGGGCATGCTTGGGATGAAGCTTCACTCAAAACTAAGAGGAAGTTGGTGGAGTTGATGAAGTTGGAGGTTGCTATACTAGTACCCATTAGGATGTGGTCCCAAAGATGCTCTTCATATCTTGTTGCTCAAAAGAGCTAGGAGCATTAGCAAGAAGTGGAATTGGATCATGGTGCTCTAGTTGCTACATGGGAGTGTGATGATCCCCCTAGACACTAATTGGGGTTGCCTCTAGCTTTGAATATGACTCCATCCTCATGTCATATGCACATTACAGTCTGGCTACTACAAAGTGCCTTGATGGAGTAGGAACATCCTACTCACTACCAAAAATAGGAGGAGTAGTTACTTCCTCAAACACTTACCCATCGGAGGGAGGTGTAATCCCACCTACATCCAAACTCTTATGCAAGTAAGAGAGGTTCCTCCTAAGCTTTCTCATGGCTTGTGCAAAGGGTTGAAGAAGCTTATTTAGTAACAAATTGATATAAGCACTAGTGGATTTTGATTTTCTTAACTATGGATATGCTTCCTTATTTTGTTTTGAAGGTCTGGTGCTAGGTCCTGCTTCTGCTGCATGGGAAATACCCCTCTTCTCAACATACTTGTTGAGACTCTTCTTACCTTTAATCAAAGGAAACTTTAGAATAAGTACATCCCTTTGGTGAATCAACAGGCTAATGAGGTAGGGGTGCCCAAGGATTCTCTCCTTGACATAGAGACTGAAAGTGTCTTAGCAAAGTGTGTGTTCCAAATCCAACGATAAACCTATAAGAAGACAATAGAGCACCAAACCCATGGGTGGCAAAAAATAACTATAACTACCTCCTTTCACTATGATGTTATATAGAGCAATAAGATATAGGGTGGAGGCATCAAGAGTCATCTTGCTTCTATCATTATGGCCCCTATAAAAAGACATGTCTCTACCAAATAATACATCACAAAATTCATCATGTCCTATGGGAATTATACCATTTGTGTAAATGTCATGCATGGTATTAATGGTTACCTGGAAGACATTAGGACTAGAAATACCCAAAATTACATTCACAACATAGGGAGAGACCTCCCCAACCCATTGATGTAAATTCCTCAACAATAGCATCAGAAACAATGATATTACAAGAAAACTCTCTAATCAGCACCTCAAGAATTGGAAAATTTATAGTAATAAAAGTGATGAGTGGCAAGGTACCCCTAAACTCAACCATACGAATACAAGCATTTCACGCACGATCCAGTCGAAGTCCGCAGATGGGCTAGTTGTGGTATCTAGATAGTTACTCATTGATTACAGTTCGCTATCTTCCCACCTGGACTAGTATATGCTTTGTTACATATGGTTTAGTCCAGAGTGAGGTGTATGATGTGTTCCTAAACTAATGCTACTCCTGGAGGCAATGGAAAATAATCTTAGCTAAGCTAGGAGGAAAAGGGAGAGAGAGTTATGCTAAGAGGAAATAGAGGGAGAGAATCTAAGCTAGCTTAAGTATGATGAGCATCCATTCCTTAATCATCTATATACATCTTGGACCTCATGCACGACTACCACTGGGATTACCAAGTGCATGGCCTAGGTACGCTATTGGGATACCAAGTAGTCACGCTTAAATGCTCATGATTAATTCGTACTCATTCTACATTTAAGGAGTTTAGGGTGAAGAGATGTTAACTATGAAAGTAATAAATAACAATAACAATTAAATAATTAAACTAAGTGAATGTTGTAATGATGAAGTAATCTTGATCTTTATTTTCGGTCATGTGCGTGTCCAAGTATGTCACACTCGAATAAAGGATGTCGTACAATTATAATCATCACACTCTGGGCATGCATTGGGAGAAGGGGTTGAGAGAGAAAAATAGATAAAATAACTTCTAAAACTAACTAATTCTAAAACTTCTAGACTTCTCTTCCTCTTGTGTGCCTACATGTGTATTTATAGGCTCACACAGGAGTCACGATATCATGTATTCGATATCATTATTGGGCTACAATATCGCATACTCGATATCGTGGATCCGATATCAAGGGTTTGATATCGTGGCCTAATGAATCATGATTCATCATACCCCCATGACTAAATGAAAACTTGTCCTCGAGTCAAAATGAGAACAAGCCCCATTGATTACATAGTGGATAAGTATGGGATTATTAACTGAAAAGGAATTTATTCATGCCACAATGGAGAATTCAATAGAACAAAATTAGGACACAACAAAAAAAATGCAAAATCACAAAATTACAAAATTTTGTGGAACTCATATGGTTCCAGGTAGCAGTGGCTCCTCCATGGGTTGCTTCCCCTTGTCTTGTGCTCCAGGTTTTTGGATTTGATCACGTTGAAGTAGTGCCCGAAGCATTTCCTCTTTAGTTCAGGGATCCCGTGCCATCCATGTTGATGCTCCAATGTTTGATGGAGTTGGCACCTCCCATGGTCACGGTAGTTGTGAAAACATTTTGTTTACTTTGACGTGCCAGGCCGCAAACAACCGTCATTCATCCTCATAGGCTTTGGCCTTGTTCTTGTACTCCTGAAAGTCTATAAGTCATTGAGCCAAGTTCATTGTAACATCTTTTTATCCTTGATATCTTGCTTTAACCACATCCAATTTAGAATTTGTGACTTCTAGCTTCTACAAGGTTTTCATGTATTTTGGAAATTCTGCTTCATACTTGGTGTAGGTGGTACCTACGTGCCTCTTGAGCTCTGTCCTCGAGCGCCTTACTGTCAACATGGCTAGATTGGCATATCACAGATTTTCCAACTCCATGTACTTTGTGAGATCCTAAATCTGTAGGTCTTAGCTTTTAAGTTCTACCTAGTGAGAAAATGCATATGTGTCCAATATGGCCGGCCAATCAGTGTGTTGAGCATTGAAAGCATTGATGTGAGCCTTGGCCATATGGATCTCCTTCTCAATGATTTGCTTGTACATTTCCACCTGGTCTCGGAAGTGCTCTTTTAACTTTTCATGCCACTTGGCCTCATTCTACCATGCGCTTATTTTGATGGCCATCTTCTGACGGATGGCACGTACCTCCTCCATTGAGAGGATTCAATTTTTTCTAGCCAAATGGTTCATGTCTTGGTTGACCCTAATCAGTTGTTCTCGCAATCGTCGAAAATTTTCTTCGAGAACATTCTTTTGATTCTCCACAAAGGTCAACCAAAGATTGTTGGCAACAAGCTATTTATTTTTTTCTTGTAAGGCCTTGAGTGCCTTGGTGTGTGAGTAGGTTTGCACTTATGCCTTGGAGGCATCCTAATCATCCTTCTCTTTTTCCTCTATCACCCTTTTATTTTTTGCTAGTAATTTATTGAGTTGCTCAGTCCTGAAGGTGTCCAGTTGATCTACGAGAATGAATTGAGAGGGATCCCACTATGTGGCTTGTAGGGTTACAAGCCTTTCTTGCAATCTTGCCAATTTTGCTTCTACGTGCTCAGCCATTATCTCTATCATGACCAGCTTTCCTTTGGCAAAGATGAGGTCTGATTGTGCTGCAGTAACATCCTGTGGGATGTCAAACAAGGATGTCATCAACTATTCTATTTGCAGCAATTGATCAAGCACATCCTCATTCTTTGTAGGATTCATTGAGGGACCAACCAGAGTTTGAGCATCCTGTGCTCCTATGAAATCTATCGGTGGCACAATAGGAACGTTAAAAGATTCTTTGATGTGGTCTGTAACCACCTCTATGGCTCCCGCTGCATCCTGGTGTTGCATGACCACCACTATGGCCCCTTCACCAGTCTCCAATTGCACCTGAAAGGATGTAGCATTTCCTAAAATTTGTTGCAAAAATAAGTATCCCCTCCTCCTATCTAAATGGACACCTTGCCCCATGCATGATCTATAAAAATAGTAGGTCGTATGGTATTTTTGATGACGTGGAAGAGATTTTCATCATCACGACTTCCCCAACTAACCATCTCAGCGATGGCCCTGAGATGGCTCATCGATGATTGGTAATCCTGTGGCGGTGGTGGTGGTTGATCTTGCTAGCTTTTGCTGGGCCCTACTTCTTGTTGTTGACTGGATCCTATGCTTGGAAGTTGGCTAGGCCTTGTAAGTTGAGTTGTAGTGGGCCCCACCGTCTATTCTTGCTCTTGTTCTAGCTTCAGCGTCTCACCAGCACTTTTCCTTGCAGCTGGTGGCTTCAGCAATTCAGCATATGAAGCATTTTGGGCTCTTCTGAGGATGTCATTGGTGTATCCCCAAATACCAGCATTCTTGCACAGCTTCCTGATGAGATAAGGGAAGGGCAAGGCATACTTCCCTATCTTGTGTTCTTCAAACCACCTTAAGATCTCCATGAAATATAAATGAGATAGATTAGCATCAACCTTTCCCATCAATATCACACTTCCTCTTGCCACATATGTTGAAATTTTGTTTAATCCTTTTTTTAGAAATATGTGATAAGTTCCAATTTTAAAGTAGATTCTCTCTTCCAACATCAATTCTCCATATATCTTATCTTTCTTACCGTATGACTTGTCTAGCCAAATCCATCGTGCATCGACATCAGAGTGAGTAGATAGACAAGCAACATTTGGCCCTGTATTTGGAAGGTTGAATAGTTTCGAAATGGATTTGATAGAAAAATCAATAGATGCACTGCAAATGTCAATTGTGGTGCCTTCTTCTTTATTATGCCAAAATTGGTACGTTTCTCCTAAGTACTAGACACCGCTTTTGAAGAGGATAGGCCATAATGGAGACCCTTTGAGGTGGTCCCTAATGGCCTCAGGAGTGAATTTTGTGAAAGGTTCAAAGTTCAATTTCATGATCATTGTAGCTGATGTGGACCTTTCATGGATGGCCTGGACACATTTTGGGGGCAAAGTGAGGTGTTGTTCCTGTTTAGGTGCTATAGTAGCTCCTCCTTCTGCATGTTCCGATTGTACAGTGGTAGGGGATTCTTGATGGATACTGAACGATTTCTCCTACTGCTCTGCATGTTGTTTAGTAGGCACCTATCCTCTACCTCTCTTAGGTTGCTTTGATGCACCTTGAGAGGGACCTTCTTGCTGTCCATGCTTTGGGGCCATTTGTAATCACACAAGGCCAATCATTAGTAAGGTTGCTTACCAAAGTTAAGTTATATCTTACTTCTTTCCTTAATGAGTTTTTTCTAATTCCGTGTGATTTTAAAGTTAGGAATTTTTATAGAAATGTCCTCAAAAGATTTTAATATTTAGTCCACTTTGCTTAGGTGATTTTAGAGTTTAATTTCCCAGTATAGATAAGGAGATGAAATTTTTTTGGCAGATGTTTATTATTTTTATAACTAATTACCCTTGATAGTGTCCTTCATGCGATGAGGAATTTCAAAAAAAAATTATACGTAATTCAACATGCACCCCTCCCCCATGACTAAGCTGAACACTCCGGGTTCAAGTAGGTTTAGATGGAATGAAAATCGGAGCACTAGTAAGCAAGTTATGGTTATTGAAACAAGAGATGTGCAATCACAAGTCGTAGAAGAAAATTTGAAAAAATTTCCCCACGTGAATAGTTTCAAATGATGTTGACGTGCCTGAGGGGGGGGGGATCCATATATATATATTTCAAGGATGCGATATCATGTACTCGCTAGCGGGGACCCAATATCATGTCAGACTCAATATCAGGGACCTGATATCAAATCCTATTGAAAATAGGGCACTTGAAAAATTTATAAATTTTTTAAAACTCTAAGGTATAAACTAAGGATGTGTAGGTCAATGTAAAGGGGTCCAAGGTAATACAAACTAGTCCTGAAGGTACAAAGAGTATAATGGTGTAAAATCTATTAATGAGAATCATGAAGAGTAGGAGGAAAAAGGACATGTGTTAGCTCATAGGAACATTTGAATCTAGAAGGATGATAAGGAAAAGAAGAACGTTGGTGATACTTAGAGGGTATAAGATGATGTGCGGGAAATGTGGTACAAGTGCAAATTACAAGGGTTACGCTAGTGGGTCCTCCCAAAAGTAGGTTCCAACCTATAGTGCCCTTATGTAACCACACCTTAAAATGTCCATAGGCACTAGAAGGGTTAAATGTAATCCACACTGATCTCACAAAACATACACATGTAGATATCACCGCAATGAGATATGAGTCCCATGCTACTTGAGTCACAACTCACAAATACACGAATAGCGAGGTGAGGTAACTTGTAGAAGGGATTGTAGAGATTGGGACATGAGGTAACTAACTTAGGGCATAATGAATCCCACGTGTAAGGCATGATTAGTGTGTCATTTGCCCATCACTCCAAAATCAGGACCCAGTCCATTTCTTTGATTAGTGATATTTCATTGCTTCATCCAATGATGGACCATCATAAGAGCACCATGACAGCAAGGCGTATGATCACTTGGCGTTTCGTTCAAGGGAGGAGTGATTTTACGTTATGGCACTCATTTTTTTTGAAGTATTGCTTAATCCAAAGAAGCCAGCTACCTTCAGGGATGGGTACATGTCTTTCCAATGGGACCCCCTGGAATAGAATTATTTTTTTTTCTAGTTGAGTGCCTTTTGATTACTCTTACTTCCATTTTTCATTAGATCTACAAGGATCTTAGTACAACCAAGCTACATGATACTCCTACAGATGCCACCAAAGAGAATCCACAAGTCCCCTTGATGTCACACCTTGGCCATTCCTTCTTGGTCCATCATTCTTCACTCTAGGCATAATGAGCACAAAATTACTTTAAGTTGTAATGATTAGGAATATCATTTTACCCATGGTAGAACCTCTTATTAATAGAATGGGTGGATGGATGTTGTGGACTCATTGTTCACATAACGAGTCACTTGAGACTTGATAGAATAAAACAACACCTCAACCATTGGTTCACATAAGTCTTTTACTCCTAGATGAGATTACTCATAAAAAGGTAAAAAGATAAAAAGACAAAAAGGCAAAAGTACAAAACAATAAATTGAAAGATGAAAAATTGGAAAACAAAAAATTGTAAAATTGAAGAAGAGGAAAACATTTATTAATTCTATTGTTGTTAGAATGGGGGATACCCCCCATAACTAAACAGTTGAGCATGGCTAGAATTAGTAAATGAAAGATTGGGATCCTTGCATGTTGGAAATATTAGGACTTGGTCATACTTACCCCATTAGGGTTCACACACTGGATTAAAGTTGGCATAGTGGGGCAAGTTATAAGATGTGGTTAATTTATAAGGAGTTGACCCACTATGGTACTTTTGACCTTAAGATAGTATGCAAGGATCTATATCTCCCTACGGGGATATATTCATTGGGTCGTATGGTTGTTGGAGTATTGGTTGGTGGCCTAGAGAAAGTAACACAAGGCATTGGATTCGAGGAGGGAGCTGCACCATAGTGTTGGACTTGTGCTGGGTTGGAAGGTGTAGTGGGCTCAGAATTGTGCTATCCTTTCTTACGATCATGTCTAAAGAAGGGGCGTCTTCAATGCTAAGGAGTTTCCCCACTACTATTTTCAGTAGTAGCACAAGTAACATTCATGGGTTGGTGTTGTGGTGCAAAACCCTCTGGAACACTTGGTGGCAATGTAGAAGGAGGTGAAGGATGAGAATTTTTAAATTGAGGAGAAGTGTAAGGTATCCACGGTGGTGGTTGTGTTGGAGATGATATGGGTTGATAGTATTGAGGAGAATAATAATCATGTGGTGAAATAGAGGATGTTGACTTAGTCGGGGAAATAGGATGTTGGACTTGATAAGCACTTAGGTTTGAATGGTATGAAGGGTATAACTAGTTTGGGGGTGGCCTCCCCCACAACTGGGATTATTGCCACTGTGATCGAACACAATATCTTTGTATGAACTCTGGATGTAACACTCTTCCCCAATGCTCTTGTAAATATGACAAGATTGGACATTGGCCCTTGGGGTGATCGTACAGGAAAATGTTGCAGTGATACATATGACTGGTAGTTGAGCTCTTATTCTCTTCAACCCTTCTTTCCGATTGTCTAAGGGTATTTTGTTCTACTTCTTGGTTTGTCATGACTCCACCTCCAATAATGTTGGCATATTATCCACACTTTTTATGCATCCATTCCATCATCTTATTGATCTTTGCCTCAATTTCATCCAATGATTGTAGTGTTGGCAAAGATGGTTCCACCTCCTTGAGGTGAGTTGATTTCTCCTCTTCATTATCATGGGCCCTTATTGATTTAACGTTTTGGGCGTGTTGAGATTTTTCAACATTCTCCCACTTAGCCATTTCTCCTTCTTATTTTTCTACCTGGTTGATAAGCTCTTGGAATTGATGAGTTTGTAGCTCATATAGTTGAGCTCAGGTGTACATCCCTAGGGTCTCCCTTGTTTCTTTACGAAGCCCATCTATGATATGGTACATTAGCCTCTCCTTGTAAAACTCATGGCCTGGGCAGTTTTTTAACAATGCATAATATCTTTCTAAGGCCATTATTAGGGTTCATGTTATGCTTGTCTACACTCTTGGATTTGTTTCCTCAAGGCTTACACTCTTGCATAAGTTTGATATCTTTTGTTGAAGAGTTCTACCATTGTTGGCCAATGCTGGATTGATTTTGGTTTGAAGGACCTATACCATACCTTTGCGTGGCCAACGAGTGTCAGAGGAAAGAGCTTAAATTTTTGCCATCCATTATCAATGTTGTTCCATGCACAAGCATCGTAGAAGGCTCGTAAATGTTGTTGTGGATCTAATTCATAGCCTCCTAAGAATTTGGGAAATTTTTTTAAGTCAAGCTTGGGTAGACGGCTTTCCTTGCGAAGCCTATGAGATATTCAAACAACCTCTTGTATTTGTGTTAGGCTTATAGTAGCTAGTAGGGGTTCATTGTCACTAGGTAGGTTATGCATTCATGAATTGGGACGATGTTGTCTTTGTTTATGTTTATAGGAAACCCCTACATCAGATTGGGTACTCCAAACTTCATCTTCTTCATCATATAATTCATTGGTTCTCCAATGAATTGCCTTACTAGTTGTTGCATTATCATAGTCTTGTGAGAGAGACATGGTGTGTGAATTTGTGTGTGACTTAATTGAAATTAATTTCTTTTCTAAAAGATGTATCATGAATACTTTGTTATAGTGATCTTGTATGATCTAACTAATCTAAATAACTAGCATTATCCCTAGAAACAATGCTAATGATGAGTGGTGAGGTAACCCTACACTCAACCATACGAATACGAGTGTTTCACGCACGATCCGGTTGAACTCCATATATGGGCTAGTTGTGGTATCTAGATAGTTACTCATGGATCGTAGTTCACTATCTTCCCACCTAGACTAGTATATGCTTTTTCACGTATGGTTTATTCTAGAGCGAGGTGTATGATGTGTTCCTAAACTAATGCTACTCCTGGAGGTAATGGAAAATAATCTTAGCTAAGCTAGGAGGAAAAGGGAGAGAGANAAGTAAACTAAGTGAATGCTGCAATGATGAAGTAATCTCAATCTTTATTTTCGGTCATGTGTGTGTCCAAGTACGTCACACTCGAATAAAAGATGTCGTACAATTACAATCATCACACTGTGGGCATGCACTGGGAGAAGGAGTTGAGAGAGAAAAAGAGATAAACTTACTTCTAAAACTAACTAATTCTAAAACTTCCAAACTCTTTCTCTTGTGCACCTACATGTGTATTTATAGGCTCACGTAGGAGTCATGATATCATGTATCTGATATTGTTATTGAGCTATGATATCGCGTACCCGATATCGTGGATCCAATAACGGGGGTCTAATATCACGGCTTGATGAATCACGATTCATCAAAAAGTATTCCAATTCAAAAGCTTGAAATAATCTAGTAGGCCTTGATGTCTATGAGCTTGAAAAGCAAGAGAGCATTTAGAAATGATGCTAGTGGTTCAAGTTGCCTCAAACCTATGTTGTGCACTTATGCTATGAAATTTGGGAGTGTAGGAGCACAACGTGCTACTAGAACTCCCTCTTGAACACTTCTTGGGTGGCAACTTAGACATTTCTATCTTCTTGTTAGCCATCTTTGACAAAATTGTTGCAAATGGTGGAGCCCTAGCCATCTTTGTGTGGTAGATCTGAAGGAATACAACAAAAATGGATGTTTCATCTTTTATAGTGGTGGAGAATCAAGGGCTTTGAACAAAAAAGAAGACATGTTTTATGAAAGGAATACGTCTTTCCTGCATTCAAAATTTCTAGTAGACATCTTTCTCACATAGTAGATGTCTTGCCCATAGTGCATAGAATATTAGAGAAATGTCTTTGTTTACCCAATGATGTGTTTTGAGAGATGTCTTTCATTTTTGAAAGATTTCTTTTGTCAAAATTAGGATGGGATTTGGAAAAGGCTGCCAATGGACTATAGTCTTAATAAAATCTTGTAAAACCAAAAGAAAACTTCTCTTTTGAGGATTCTCTTCTCAACCAAAAAATCATGATGTTCAGAGAGCTAGAGAATGAGTTTCCTCTTTTGAGGATTCTCTTCTCAACCGAACTTCTTCAATGTCCAAGGCTTGACTTCCTCTTATGAAGTTTTTGAAGAGGGTATCCTAATTCTCCTATTCCTACTATTAATTCTCCATTCTTTCTTGATTGATTTTTTTTTGAGTTGACATCTAATCTTCCTTGTGATCCTACACAAAAACCTTTCTTGGTGCACTTTGATAAGACCAAGAAGTCCTATGATACAACCATTTACTTATATGATAATATTTAAGATTGTAATCCCATTATTTATGTCCTAAATTATGATAATAATAGCACCTAATCCTCTTATGGTAGTATGAGTGATTAGAATAATCAAACCTTTCAGAATCTTTCTGAGAAATGGGTGCTTCCTCTAATTTTCATGTGCTAGCTTTTTTTTTTCAGAAGATCATTTGATTTGGATGTGTTTGTAGGTGATGAATGTTTTTAAGTATAGCATCCCAACCCACTCTTATCATGTGAACTTCTTCCTTATCCTAGAACCATTTGAAAGGATTCCTTTCCCTTTGCCAATCTCTCATTTATTAATTTGAAAATTGTAACTTCCACTTTAGCCTATTCTAAAGATGAGGTTAGCTTTTCATTCTCAACCCTTAGGTCTAAGAGTTGTTTACAAAGATAAAAAATAGTCAAATTTAACAATGATATTTCTTAATCTTTAGACTTGACTTTTTTATTCAACTTAGTGCAAAGACTTTGAAATGAAAAAAGTTCATTGCATAAAAGATCAAATCTTTCATCATCATTAAGATCATCGCTTGATGAAGTAGCATTGTCATTAGTGAGGGCCATGCACATGAAATGAGAATTTTTTTCATCATCCTCCACTTCTTCCTCACTCTACTCCCCATCATTCCAACTTGTATAGAAGTTGGTTTTCTTTACTTCTTCAATGAACTTGTTCTTAGGCTATAACCTAAAATTTCTAGGACATTTGAAGGTCATATGGCCTCTCCCTCCACAAACCCAACATTCTACAGAAGAGAAGTATAAACTAAAATTCAAAATATTTGTACCTCTTTCTTTATTTTTGAATGGATTAAATCTTTGCTTATGTGTTCCTTTGTTCCTTCTCATTATTAACCTTTATAGCTTCCTAGTAAGAAAGGCAATCTTATCTTCACCACCCTCATCATGCTCATTGATCTCCTTCTCCTTGGAAGTAATCTTCAAAGTAATGGGTCTTTTTTAGATAGCTCCTTCACTTATGAGATTCATTTCATAAGAAATGAGAGCACTTTGAAGTTCTTCAAATTTCAAAGTTGAGAAATCACTACTTTCTTTCATTGCCTTGACCTTAGTTTTGAAATCTAGTTGAAGAGTTCTGATCATCTTAATGATCACTTTACTTTCAAACAGGTCTTTACCAGTACCTCTGATTGCTACTACAACATCATTATCTCTAGAGAAGTAATCTTTTATCTTTTCACCTTCTCTCATTTTAATCTTATTGTATTCACTTTGCAAGACTAATAATTTTGATTGCTTAACAATAGAGGTACCCTCATATGTAGCTTCTAAAATTTACCAAATTTATTTAGCTATTTTACATTCTACTATATTAAATTTGGATTTATTTAAAGAACAATATAAAAAAATTTCTCTAGAATCATACATGAACTTATCTTTCTCCTCTTGTTTCCATTTGTTGCAAGGCTTGATGATGCAAGTGGAGTTGTCAGCAGGTGTAGTGTAGCCTTCAAGAATTGACTCCTACACTTCAAACTTCATGGATTTGAAGAACCCTTGCATTCTAGCTTTCTAATAGCCAAAGTTGAATCTGTTGAACATGGGTGACTTTGTGTAAGATGTCCCCTCCATTGTTCACTCTTGAAGTTGATGATGTCCCCTCCATTATGCCCTCTTTGTTCCTTGTTCGTAACCTTGCACTTCTGTGAACCTTCTTGTCTTGATCTAAGTTTTCTTATCTTGCATACACAACAATCACACACACACACACATACAAACATCCTTATCTTTCATTTTTCTTAATGTTTTGACATACCAAAAAATTCACAAAATTATCTTCTCCTTTGTTACGAGTGGTAATGATGCTAGTGATTTTAGTGCACTTAGCTTGGCTGCATTTCTTGTGACAAAAGAAATGGTTAGAATCTATCATTTTCTAAGAATGACATTTTTTAAATTTTTTTGGTTTGAGCGCAATGTAACTAACTGCAATTTGCATATTCCTCGCAGTTTTTGCAATTAAATTGTGGGTTGATTTGATTTATATGACTTGCAATTTATCAATAATGTTTTGAATCACATGCTACACTGCAAATCCTAGTATTGTGTAGGAATGCATCTAACAATGTCTCACACTATCATAAACCAATTTCTATTTCTTGTTTAACTTTGACTCACACTAGAATGTAGGCTTAAATTGTAATTGGAATGTGCATTGTAGTTGCTAAAGAAAAAAATGTAGCTAGATGCTACTTGCATAGGTAGTTGTAATAAAAAATGTAATTATATGTGTGCTAGTACAAATTGCATTCTAATAACCTATGAGATGCATGACATCGCAGAATTTTGGTTCTTTTTTTTTAGGTATGAATGGGATAGTGTACACATAAATTCTCAAATACATTATGAATTAGTCCAAAGTAGAAACGAAAAAAATAGTTAAATTGAACCAAATATGTATAGATTAAGACACAAGAGTAAATAACATCACCATAACTTCTTGAAATAGTTTTAGCTATTATAATTATTGTTCGACTATTCAAGGATGTACAACCAAAGAAAACAATAGGGTTATCATAAAAGATAACAAGATTGAGGACAAAATTTGTAACATTAAAGAGATAAATAATGGCTCAAAATCCTAACTTAGGTGAATTGTCTTTCCTATTAAGATAGAGAGAATTATGCATTCCAATTAAGCCTAATGGTAGTTAAAATCAAAAACTTCTCTCCTTCATACAACCTAGGCATTCTACTACATCATATTAGAATGTGAGGAAGATCAGTTTCAATTGTAACCTTGGCTATCTTCATTACATTCTAGAAATAAAACATAAGAAATGCTACATTCTTATAGTTAAAAATCATCAATTGGATTTTCAAAACCAAGTCATCGGAATTGGATTGTGTCCTTATCTTCTATAAATAGTTTTCTACGACACGTAAGATTAGAAAGTTCTTATGGTCAATTTTTAGTAGAGTTATTCCAAACAGAAAATTTTTTATTACTTTCCAAACCATTTTGCTTTTTTGAAAATAAAAACTTAGACTAAATCTACTAAACATATTTTTCAAGTTCAAGAACTCTCTCTTTATTTGTGGTCATATTCTATGAAAAATTTATGAATGCCTTTTTCAATTTTGGTATTTTTCTATCCAACTTGCATTTACATTGTTCTCAAATGCTCCAATTACTCATCTAATTTGTGAACATCCTTTTTAATGTGCTCATGGGAAGATATTGTAGCATTATGTACCTTATTACTATTTGATTTTTGATTGGTTGATTTGAATTTCTCAGGTATCATCCCTAACTATCATGCTCTTCATGGCTTGTCAACTCATGAGGCATAAATGAATTTAGCTCAAAAGGGATTCTTCAATCGAAATACTCATCTCGAAAGAAGAACTTATATGCACTAATATGTCCTTTCACTAATATCAAAATTTTCATTGAATGCTTGGGAAAATGATTGAGGTTGGACCATCTACACATAGAAAATACTGAAAGAGAACACCTTAGACACCCTGTACCAACTATCTTGTTTCAAACAATTTTGACTCCACACAAGATATTCATCTTCTTTATCCAAGACATGTTTGCAATCATCATCACAGATTTCAATAACCTTTTTCCATGACTTCTTGTTGATTTTTCTATCCTTTCTATTTACTAGATATCCTTCACCTTTAAGTCTTACATTGTTCTAGTAATATAGTTGTACCTTTTTCAAGGTCCATATAAGCCAATCAATGTAATGGTATTTCCTATTTTTGATATCTCTCAAGAATTTCCCTTTTAGAAATCCATGATAGGACTCAACATTGTTTTTGTGTTGCTGAGCATGCGAAATATCACGAAAGGCTTTGATGAGTCATAGATTGTCTACATTGATGAGGCCTTGTTGACTAGGCCCTGTCAACTAGGCCATGTTGACTAGGCCCCGTCGATGCATCATTTGATGCATTGACACGGCCTTATCAATGCAGGGTTTGTTCTTGCCTATAAATACGTGCCAACCCACGATGTTTAGGCATCATCTTGTCATAGTGTAGCGAAGGACTTTAAGTTTTTACATTCAAAAGTTAGAATATTTTCCCAATGCCTGTAGCAAGAGTCATTGAGTGTATGAATCTTTATTTGAGCACTATTGGACTTGAGAACGACAATGTGTGCAGTAATAAAGATGAGCTTCTTGATAAAATCTATAGCATTCTAGATAGTTTAAATTTTTTATTCATGCATTAATGTTTTTAGTTATTTATTCAGTGTTCCTCACTAATTAAGCTAATTAAGTAATTAAACGAGATAAGCTAAATAGCGATTAGGTAAACACATAAGTAGCACTACTTTGAGCATGCATATGAAATTTGGTAATCCCAGTAGCACTTAACACTTGGTAACCCAACAACATTATATGTGTTCAAGATGTGTATGACAAGTGGGACTAGATACGTATGTTAAAACTAGTTAAACAATAGTTAGCCCATTAGATTAAAGTAGATATTAAATTACTTTATTCTTTATCTTTTTTATTTTAAGCACCAAAACCATAAAATATCAAATGATAAAAATCATGTGCCTCAATCACACTTAAATCATATCCTTGAGCTTCACAAGTGTAGTTGGGAAGACAACGAATGTCCTCAATGTCCAGTTTACTTCCTAGGAAACTAGTGCACCTAAAACTATAGAGTCCACGGAATTCGATTGGATTGTGCATGAACACTTTGTGATTTATATGGTTGGGCATAGGGGTACCTCACACTCATCATTGGCACTATTTCTAGGAACTCTTTCTATTGAAACACATGCTATCTAGGATTAGTGAACATCATTAACATTGTTGAATGAACCTTAAGGTCAACATCATTCTCACACATAATATATTCATAAAAGCATACTAAAATTTTATTTTCTTGCAAAATTTAGTCTTCTCATAGGTGTGAAAATGCTAAACAACTAGTCCCATAAGAGTGCAAGGTGGTATATATTCATCTAGATAAGTATGTGCCTAATTTCACCTTCATCCTACACTAGGATGAACAACTACAATGGCGTGATATGGAAGGTAATCTTGTAATGCCTCCTAATTAATCTATGCCTATGATGCTGCTTCAAACTCTCAAGAAGTTAAGCATCCATGATCTTCAAGAGGAGGATGTTGTGCATGATTATGACTACTGGGACTACCATCCCAGTAAAATACAATGCTAGAGAGATGGATACTAGGAGAAGCAACATGAGTTTGTGAAGGGAAAATGGTTCACCAATCCCTTGTTTCTATTAAACCAAGATAACAATGAGGATCCTCCCTCTGGGGACTTTCAACATGAAAATTATCCACCCTTTGTTACTGATGATGAGGGGATGGCTCTGAATCTACGATCCACTATCAATAATCCAAGTTTAGAAAAATATGGTAGTCAAGGCAGGGGCTTAGACAAGCATCAAGATGATAAGAAATCTAATAAAATGGCCATGACCATTAAAGGGAAGTTTGCAAATATCATGGTGATGGAAATCCTCCTCCCTCTTCATCCTCTTCATCTACATCTTCTTCTTCCTCTTCTAATTCTGAAAAATGCCACAAAAGAAATAATTCTGATGGAGGTGAGTAGTAAAACAATAATAATGATTACCATGTCCACAATAATCGAAGGGGTAATAGAGGACATCATCAACGATAATGAAATAATGATGATGATGAGCCTTTGTTTGCAACTTGAAGCATGCTTAACATTATAGAGGAAGTCAAGATCCCAACTAGGCATGTGAAAGATGGATCAAGCACTTAGCATGAAAAATATCCCAAGATTTAAGGGGGATATAACTTTGATTCGCAAAACCATCTACAAGCCTTTCATGATGCTTGTTCCTTAAAAAGCATATCCTTAAAAAACATAGAGAATGAATGAAAAAAATTAAAGCTATTTGCTAGGACACTCATCAAAGAGGTAGAGTGCTGGTATTAGTCCTTGTAACAAAATTCCATTCACAAATGGAGTACAATGCTAGAACTATTTAATGATAAATACCAGACATACTCCAAAGTTTCCAATCTGAGGCAAATCCAAAGCTAGAAACAAGGAACACATGAACCCTTGGATGCCACCATGGGTAGATATTATTCTGTCTTACACTGATGCCTTGGCCATGGCTATTCTCAGAAGGAACAACTCCACCACATCATAGATGAGCTTAGACTAGAAACCAGAAGAACTCTTGGGATTTATGACTAAGGAAGGCTGTCCAAACTAAGAGCTCATTAGATCTAAAGGCTGATAGTGCAAGTAGTGAAAGAAGAAGGTGAGTTGCAAAAAAGGGAAAGTGCAGAAGAATATAATAGGGATCCTTCCATCAAGAAAAGGGGGGTCTCATTCTATGATGAGGAGGAGTCACCACACAATGAGATGGTGAATAAGAAAGCCTTGCCCATCCAAAAATCTATTTCTAATATTCGACAAAGGTTGATAACCCATAGGACTCTTTGGATGAAAAATTCCAAACTACTATGAAGATTGCTGAAGAATCCAAAGAGTAGAATAGTGATAGCAACCACAAGAGGTGGAAAGAAGTTGAACATGCCTATCAAAGAGGTAAGGGCAAAGCTGTTGTAGTAGAAGAAGTTATGGAGATAGACTTTGATGATGATGTTGGGTGTGACATTTGTTAGTATGAACATCCAAAGGGATGTTGCCTTATGGTGTCACATTTACAAGAATCTGGGATGTACGTATTGAATCCTCAACTAGCATAGAGGCAAGCATCTAGATGATTACCTTATCCTGAAGGCAATCCAAGGTAGTTCCACCAGCAACAATAAGCTTATTATCCAAGTAGAGCCCCACCACAACCATATGAGTAATACCAGTAGTGGCATGAACCACAATCATGGGGAATTCCACCACCAAGATAGCAGTACCCTTACAAGAAATGAGATCCATATGGGTACTATGTTTAGCAATCCATTTCTCCACAAAGCTTTGCAAGCCATGCCTCATTCCAACATCACTATTATCCTCCAAAATACCATCAAACTCATTCACCATTTACTTGAGGGAAGCACCCATACACATACCACCCTCTGCATCCTTCTACACACATCTCTCTACCTTCAACCTAGTTATCTTCTACTCTGTCCATGCAAGGAAAAATTTCCCCACAACTACAACAACAAAATGCTATAAGGGCTATACATTTACAATCGACCTTCCAACTGAGTGGTTCAAACAATCAATCTAGGAAATGCTCATTTTTACAATCGAACAGTCCTTCCAAACCCTCATAACCTAATGTAGCTAGTCATCCTATATCTTCAACACCCTCATTATTTGCATCAAACACATTCGAGAGCACTTCAAACCAAACACTACCTTAAATCTACACTGTGATGTTAACTCATGCGATCTTTGATTAGATCAAGGCTGACAACCTTTCTATGAAAAGATCTAACCTGGAAATTTCTCTTATTTACTTATAGATCATTGGACATAAGCCATGCAAGGCTCTTGTTGATTCTAGTTCTAATGTCAATTTGATCTCCCATGACATGTACAAGGCCTGGAACCTACCACCTCTTAAGAAGAGTAATATCTAGTTAGAATTGGTAGATTAGTCAATCATTGTCCCTTTTGGATTAGTGGAGGACATTGTGACTATAGTTTGTGTATGGTCTTATCCTACCAATTTTTTAGTAATCAAGGTAGAAAACTGCAAAGGTGACTTTCCCATCATTATGGGACATGCATGGTTAAGCATTGTTGATGCACGAATGGGTATTAGGGACCTCTCCTTGGAAATCTCTAAGGAGAATGAATTTGGATGATTAGAGAAGAAGCATGTTCAATGCATCACATATAGTGATAACTGGTGCAATTGTGTGTACAAAATCTAGTCCATTAAAATTCCATTCATTAAAACATGCAATCAGTGTGCACATGAAACCAATATCCAAAGGTGTCTGTATGTAGCAACAAAAAATAAGAGGACACCTAGAGTCTAACAACTAACTCTAACAACAACACACTATGTGTGGAACCTTCTAAGAGCTTGACATGTGCTTATGTCAAAGGCATGGATGAACTTGAGTAAGTTCATCACTAACTCTCTGACGATGAAGATGATGCTACCGGTTAGGAAGAGTTGGTAATCTCTTATCATTTCAAGCTAGAGCCCCTAGAGTTAAAGAATCTATCAGCTGGCATGGAGTATGCATTTTAAAAAAATTGGCAAGCTAGTAATAATCAATGCAAATCTTGTTCCCAAACAAAAAGACAAGTTATTGAAGACGGTCAATAAATGGACAATGACCTTTGCTTGGTCATATCCTAAACTAACTGGAATTAATCCATAGATATGCTAGCATTATATCTACATCTACCTAGCCATGAAGCTAAGAAGGAAATCATAGAGGTGGCTGAACCCCAAGTTGAAGCAGATCATCAAAGATAAAATAGAACAACTCCTCAAGGTAGGGTTCATCTATCCCATCATGGATACTGAGTGGGTTAGCCCACTTGTAATTTTTCCAAAGAAAGGTGGCAAGTGGTGGGTCTACATCAACTTTAGGCTGTTGAATATGGCAACATTTAAAAATCATTTTTCATTTCCATTTGTGAACCAAGTGTTGGAAACCATATTTGGGTATTGCTATTATAGCTTCTTGGATGGTTATAATAGCTATAACCAAATTCAGATTGTGCTAGAAGATTAAGCCAAAACAACATTCACAAGTTCTTGGGGGAATTTTTCATATTGTAAGATGTCGTTCGGTCTTTGTAATGCCCATACAACATTTCAATGCTTGGTCCTTAGTATTTTTCAACAATAGATTAGTAGCAGGGTAGAAGTCTTTATGGATGACTTCTCTACCTATGGGACTACATTTGAGCAAGCCCTAGATCACCTTGAGTAGGTACTAAAAAGGTGTGTTGAAACAATCCCTAGGCTTAGTTAGTAAAAAATCCATTTAATGGTCCAAGAGGGCATAGTTATGGGGCATCAAATTTTGTAAAAAGTGATTATGGTAGATCTAGAAAAGATAAGGGTCATCCAAGGAATCACATGCCAACCAGAGATAGTCAAAGATGTCTGATCATTCCTTGGACACACTGGCTACTATCAGTGGTTTATAGAGAATTTCTCTAAGATCGCAAAGCTATTGGTTGAGCTTATAAAGAAATATGCTCCATTTGTCTTGACCAAAGAGTATGAACATGCATTACAATAGCTAAAGGAAAAACAATCATAGAAACTCCAATTCTACGAACACCAAACTAGTCTAAGCCATTTCATATAATGACAAATGCATCTAATTATGCCTTGGGGGCCATTCTTATGTAGCTAGATGATAAGAAGCATCCATATTACATCCACTACGTAAGATGAAGCATTATGGATGCATAATTGAATTACACTACAACTAATAAATAATTGATGGTAGTGGTGTATGTTCTTGAAAAGCTCAAGCACTATGTGCTTGGATACAAAGTGTTTGTACACATAGATCATAATTCCATTTGCTTCTTAATGAATAAAATAATGGTGAGCCCCGGTATCATATGGTGGCTCATGATCTTGCAAGAATTTAATCTCACAATGATAGATCGAACAATGACTAAGAATGTGGTCGCTAACCACCTCTCTTAGTTAAGATGGGATAATAAAGACGAGAAGAGTTTGCCCTCTAATCAATTTTCAAAAAAACTCCTCTTTACAAGAGCAATAAATGATCAAGTACCCACTAAATCAAAATGATATGATGGCATCCTTACTTACCTTCTCACTCAGGAGATTCCACAAGATTTGGACTTTTGGAAGAAACAATAGTTTCTTCATTAGGTAAAGTACTTCATGAAAATCAATGGACATCTTTATAATGTGTGCGCAGATGGCCTAGGTCATTGGTGTGTCCCTAATGTAGACCAATTGTGCATTCTCCAAGATGCTCATGAAGGCCCTTGCAAAGGCCACTATGTAGGGAGATGCACAGCCATAAAAATCCTAATGGTAGGATACTATTGGCCTACAATCTTCATGGACACCACCAATTTGTTTGATCCTATGAGCGCTATCAACAAGATGGTGGGATGACTACTTGAATAGAGGATCCTTAGTAGTGGATTCAACCATTGGATCCCTTTGACATATGATGCATAGACTTCATGGATCCCATCACAACCATGTCCAATGGAAAGGCATACCTCATCTTAGCAATCAACTACTACACCAAGTGGGTAGAAGCAACAATTGTCACCGATTGTACATCATCCCCTACTACTCGATTTGTACAAAAACATATTGTAAATAGGTTTGGTGTGCCACATGCACTGATCTCTAACAATGGAATCCATTTTACAAGTGCCACCTTTTGGAAGTTGATGCAACACTTGGAGGTTGAACATAACTTAACAACACCCTATTACCCCCAAGCCAATGGTCAAGAAAAAGTCACCAATAGGGAGATTACAAAGATCCTAATAAGGACTATAAGAAAATATAGGAGATACTAGAGCACAAAACTCAATGATGCCTTGGGCCTACCACTTCATCTGGAAACTTCCCATAGGCTACTCTCCCTATGAGTTGGTGTACAAAAAAATTCCAACACTTCCACTCCAATCCGAGCTTTGTACATTTTCAATAGCCTATGACTTGGACCTTGACCTAAGCCTAGCATAAATAGAAATATTGATTAACCTAAATGTGCTAGATGAAAACTAATTAGTGGCCCTATCTTTGAATGAAGTGCACAACAACAAAAAGCATCATGATCTTAGAATATGAAAAGTAAAATTTCAACCTAGTGATAACGTTCTCTGTATTGAAACCCCATGTATGTACCCCAAAAAAAAAAGTTGCAAACATTATGGGAGGGACCTTATATAATTAACAAAACCTTTTCCTCTGGGGCCATGTTACTCTACAAACCTGAGAGCCCACATAGAAAGTAGTTGGTCAACATCCAACAAGTGAAACCTTTCCTTGAGCCAAAGTAAACTAGTGTAACTAATACCTCATTGGATGGACAACCATGCTCCATATTCCACATCTCTTCTTTTTAACTCAGTCATGGGGGAGATGGCTATTTGTGCTAACCATACACATGGCTCTTTAGTTTTTCACATTTTTGTTTTACACTTTGTTGATTTTTAACCCCTTTTTGGCTTTTCACTTTATTGATTTTCTCAATTTTTGTTTTACAACATTGTTAGCATGTTTTGCCTTTCTTGAGTATTTTATACTTTCTTACATATTTTTTACTGTCTTTTTATATGACTTTTCATTATTTTTTACTAATAAAAGTGCTTTATTACCATAGGACACAGTGCCAACATTGCTGTTTACTAGTGATGGTTTATGCTTAATGTTTTGATTGTTAGTGTATGGTTTCTATCTATGAATTCTGATCTCTAATGATGAAGAGATGGTTTATTTTTCATGGAACAGGAAGTGAGTCCACATCATCCACCCATCCACAAACTCTATGGTTTTCCTTATTTTGGAAGTTTGAGGTCCCTTTCATTAAATAAACTTTGAATAAATTGCCAACCTTGGTAGTTTCCAGAATTGGGAAGTATTTAAAGGTTTGCACATGATGTGACTTCAAGGGGACTCAATACTCTTTGTACTCTTCTACTTACTTGGATGCTTAAGTGATTTCATTGACTTCTTACCATTTTGTGTTGACCAATAAAAAGAAGCTAAATAATGTCTTTGCATGGTGTGGTTCCAATCCAAAATGAAAAAAAAAACATGATAGAAATTCAAAGCACATTCCTTAAATACATGAATGGGCTACAAGCACTAGTATTGGGACTAGAAAGACATGTTACCCATACCTGAAGGTCCCCTCTAACTAAGATCCTCTCTTACTTCCTACTTCTCCATTCTTCTCTTTATGAAATGGTGGTCATTTTATGGGAGTACTCTTATGCCTTGAGGGGGTGGATCAATCTTGGAGTGGCAATGCGAAGTCACTGAAAGTAGTTGGTTTTGATTTGGACTAAGGATGGATCTNCCACTGAAAGTAGTTGGTTTTGATTTGGACTAAGGATGGATCTTCTTGGATCATTTTAAACATAAAATTAACAAGGGACTTCTTATGACCATAATTCAGAATTCCATCCCACCTTCTCAATCATCCATCTATGCTACCCGTAACTCATGTCATTGCCAGTTTCCATGTTATGCTTGATGTCTTAGTTTGACGTGTTGGAATTCTTGGATAAATTCTTCTAGGTTTGTCCTTAACTTTTTAAGATCATTAAATCGACTGTGGGACCCACAAACTCCTTTATTGAGGTTATGCAAGGGCAAAAAGGGCATGTGCATGCTATGGGGAGGACCCACTTGCATATCACTTGGTTTGAATAGTTAAGATCCTTACCTTAGCCATTACTGCAGTCATATCTTTTGCGTACCCCATTGTACATCTAGCTCTATGCTCCTCAAACTTTCATAAAACTTTATTCTCTAACCATTTTCTCAATTTTATAAATTTTCTAAGATCCAACACCTTCTTCTACTATTTTCATTATGTTCATGGATATTTGGGGTTCCATTTGAATCTAATTTCATTTAAAAACTCGTATTTTCAAAGTTTTACTAAAGTCAACCAAAGTCAATGATGGTCAATAGCTGCATCGACTAGGCCTAGTTGACATAGCTGACCTCATCAATGGGGCCCTATTGACTAGGCCCCATTGACGCAATGCAAAAAGTCTATAAATACCACTGAATACTTTGCAATTTTTATCATTCGCTTCACAACAAGAGGGGAATTTTTGCCATTTTTAGAGCCCAAATCCTTCCAACACCCATAAATTTTTGACTATTTGTCCAAATCACTCCATTGTTTGGTCCTATAGCTACAAGAGGTAAGCTCTTCATCTTGCGGGCTGTAAACTTTACAATTTTTAATGAAATTTTTTTTTGTCCCCCAAAGGGTTAATGAATATAATGATAATCAAAACCATTTATTTTTGAGAGTTTGACCCTTTCAACAACCTCCGGTATGACTATAATCATTTATCAACATCAAAACACAAATAATTTAATAATTAAAATTGATCAAATTAGCCATAATTACAACATAGCCAAGTATAATGTTCTTGATGAGATAAGGTATCACAAATTATTGCACATTACACAATAATTGCTAACCCATGGTCATGTTGGGATTATAGATGGCACCAAGACTAAAACGACTGCAGGAGGAAGGACCATGTCAACAAAGGAAGAAGCGATCTAGAACTAGAAGGAACCAAGAAGAACAAGCCTAGGAACAACCAGAAGAAACCCATGCAACCAAACCTCTTTAAGAGGAGCCCGAAGTGGAATCAATTGAGAAAAATTCCTGAGGAAGAGGCTACAATAGAACAATTATAGTGAGAAGCAGCACCAAGGCCCATATTGAGACTTGAAGTCATACTAACACAAGCCTTCCTCAACACAATTAGGCCTCATGATGTACAATGCTCAATTCTCCAAGAACTAAACTTCAAGACATTTTTAGAACATGCTCCCACAGAGGTGAAGACACAATTTCAAACCTCTCCCATGTGGTGAATCATCACTTCCAGTGGGAAGTGGTATATGAGAGAGACATTCCACTTCTAGAACAACAAAAGGGTAGGCTTCAATATGAAGATTAAGGATATTTAAGTGTCATACTCAGCTGAAGCCATTACACAGGCTCTTGGGTTACCTAATTTTAGGACACAACTAGAAGAGTTGTCTATGCAAGCTAATCCAAAATCCAAAGAGTGGACCCAATGGTGTTACAGGGTTGACTGTAAGGAGTTTGGCATGCTTACACTACTGGAACACATATATTTCAAGATAGAAACCTATCACCTCAATCTAACAGTGAGGCCCAGTAAGGTGATTGCCTTCTCTGCCCAAGCATGTGCTGCTCTAAGTAGGAAATTTCCAACAAACCTTCCACAATTAATCTATTTAGAGATAGAAAAGTGTTTTAAATAGAATAAACGTGGAAAGAAAGCCTTGTCCTTTCTATGTCTTATTTGAAAACTTTGCAAAAGGGCTGAGATAATCTGCTACACCAACAACATGATCAAGCATACTCCAATTACCTCTTGGTGTAAAATGATGAAGGAAAAGATACCTACTGCATCTAAAGAAGAGGAGTAACAATCACCACCTCCACCACCCACTCAAGAAACAACTTCAAAGGCCTACATAACCATTAAACACTTACAAAAAATTCAAGAATAGCTCTTGCGTGAGTAAGAACGAGTGGTGGAGATCCATCTATATATCAACCTACAATGAGTCACCTTAATGAAGTGGCTCAAATAATTAGCCAAATGGAAGGAGGTGGATGGATATTTTTACTCCAACAAACACAACTACTCACATGATCAAATCCTAGTGCCTGAGAGGTGATGGTGTCTCTTTTTCAATATTATTTATTCCAAGAAATCTCTGGGAATTCCACCTCCTTTTGTATGCACTTGGAGAAGGGCAAGGGGGCAACTGTATTGGTGATGTAGCACCAAGGGCAGGAGATAGCTATAGAAGTGATTGCTGATTGAATTGTTAAAGCACTTAATGCACATGTGGCATCTATACCAAACATATCTGTACTTCTAGATGTGTAGACGTCCATAGGAACTATCAGTGGAAGATTGAGTGTAGCCTAACATGAAGAATTACTAGATTAATTGTTGGGGATTGGGAAACCGATTCTGAACATCTTTGATTTTCTAGATAACATTACTACAATCTAATCAGAGCTGCTTGAAGCAAAGGGAAAATGCATCATCCTAGAAGGACAACTTGAAATGGCTCAAGCACAAAACCAATGCTTGGTCATGAAGGTTGCTAAAATGCATGTCCATTTTGATGACCTTGCACTTCTCAACCCTTTAATCACCAGAGATGAAGCTTTTCAAAAGCTTCAAGAATGATTAAAACAAGTTGAGGAGGGAATGATGACAACCATCTTCAACCACTCCGTAGAAAAATAAAACACCTACTTAGTTCAAAAGGACTTGGTTCAGATGCATTAAGAAAATGAAACATTGACCATAAAAAATTATCTCCTATGAAATGTTGATGTACAAAAATAACAAATCCAAGAATTCATTCATCAACTGTAGGAGAAACTCGCTAGAGTGAACACAAAATTGAGGAAATTGGTAGAAGAGAATTGTAATCTGTTTATGGAGGAAGTTTGTGCCTTATGCCAGAAATCTACCATTGAAATTGCTACTTCAAAAAATGAGGCTCTCAAATTTGAAAGAGTCAAGAATCACTATAGAGACTAGGTTGGCTTGTAGAAGGAGGTGAATGAGAAACATATTTAAATGGCTGAGGTAAAAGTATATGAGGCCCTCTAGAAACTCTAGCAAGGAAGAGAAGTATGATAGCTTATCATTGATGGGATAAATGCCCACAAAAAAGTAGAGATATGCTTGAAGGAGTTGCAAATTAAAGAAATGACAAAGTAAATGAAACTGGCCAATCTCTGATATGCAAATTTGGCAATGCTGACTACTAGGAAGCCATAGTTAGAACTTGAAAAGCAAGTGGCCAACTTGTACTTACTATATGAGGCTAAGTTCAAGCACCATAAGAACACTAATCAAAAACTTGAGATAGCAAATGTTGAACTCAAAGTTCTCAAGACATGATTCACTGATCAACGATCAACTACGAAGAACCTAGCCAAGAGAATGAATGATTACCAGGAGCTACAAAATGCAATAAGGGCATTTAACATTGAGTGCAAACAATTCATTGTTTGGTTCATCAATGCTAAGGAGTTGCTTCTAACAATTACCTATCCTTGCAATTTGTCCACTCTGGCCCACATTGGTGAAGCTACCTAGACCATGCACTCTCCTAAGAGTAAGGAGGAGAAAATGAAAGCATTGTTAGATTATTTTTGCCTCCTGCCAGAGGTTGTAGCAGTAGTTAGATAGTCACAACAACATTAATTGTTGCATGTGTCTGAAGCTAAAGAAGGTCGATTAGAGCCTCAAGAGAATCCATTGCCTAGGATCATGTGATCTTTTCAATTGTCTTCATGCCATCTGAGGATGTGTAGTCTAATTTTTTTTTGGTGTTCAACTTTGTGTCATGAACACCACAATTTGTAACTTTCTTGATCCATGTACCCAGGCACTTAGTTTTGTCATGTTAGTTTTGTTGTGTCATGTGCTAGTCAATAATTCCATACCTTTCCAATTTTGTAAAGAACTTGAGGACAAGTTTTCATTCATCATGGGGGTATGATTAGTTGCAGATTAGCCATGTTAATAAGGCCTCATCGACTAGGCCACATCAACTAGGCCCTATCGATGTAGGGTTTGTTCTTGCCTATAAATACATGCCAACCCATCATGTTTAGGCATAATCTTGCCATAGTGTAGCAAAGATCTTGTATTTTTTACATTTGAAAGTTATAATATTTTCCCTAGTGCCCACAGCAGGAGTCATTGAGTGTACAGATCTTTATTCAAGCATTATTGTACCTGAGCATGACAATGTGTGTGGTAATAAAGATGAGCTTCTTGATAAACCTTGCAGCATTCTAGATAGTTTAAATATTTTATTCATGCATTTAATGTTTTCAATTATTTATTCAATGTTCCTCAGTAATTAAGCTAATTAAAAAATTAATCGAGATAAGTTAAATAGTGATTAAGTAAACACATAAGTATGACCACTTTGAGCATGCATATGACGTTTGGTAATCCTAGTAGTGCTTAACGTGTGGTAACCTAGAAACGTTATATGTGTTCAGGATGTGTATGGAAAGTGGGACTGACTACTTATGTTAGGACTAGTTAAACAATAGTTAACCCATTAGATTAAAGTAGACATTAAATTAACTTATTCTTTATCCTATTTGTTTTGAGCACCAAAATTATAAAATATAAAATGATAAAAAATCATGTGCCTTAATTACACTTATATCATATCATTGAGCTTCACAAGTGTAGTTGGGAAGACAACAAACATCTTCAACATCTAGTTTACTTCCTAGAGAACTAGTGCACCAGAAACTATAGAGTCCACACAATTCGATTGGATCGTGCATGAATGCTTTGTGATTCATATGGTTGGGCATAGGGGTACCTTGCTACTCATCAGGCTTTTGCCAACATTCCTAAGAAATGAATGTTTGAGCCCATAGTAACAAAACAACAATGGAACATACAATCTAAATTTGTTGATACAGTTATTGCAACATCAAATAAATATATACTTATGAAATTTATCTCCATTTATTTACTGGCTCTTTAGGTAACTGATGAAATGTAGGTTTTGTTGATGCATATTGACAAACTTGCTAATTTCCATAACAACATCCATGTGAGTTTTGCATTCATTCATAATATAGTTTAGATGTGTTGTCATTGCCTTTCTCATTGTGAACCAAACATGCCAAATGCATAGTAAAATACAACCAAATACTGACCTAGAGATTTAAGATAATGATGCATAGTCAAGTCAAATATCTCCATGTTTTGTACTTAGCTTTTAAATTACATAAAAAATTCCAATGTTTTAAACATTAGCTTATTGCATTCATTTCAGCTTTTGAATCATCAAGCATGAAAGCATTTACTATCCATCATGGCTCTTGAGACTTGCATCTTCTCATCAATGCAAAAATCCAAGCTGTGATATTGCTCTCTATACACCTAAAGAAGATCATCCATACTATAGGTAGTCCATTGTAGTATGAATCAAAAGCCATAACTATGTGAATATGGAGCTAATTAGAAAAAAAACTATTTATATTAGAAAAATGAGCCAATTGTAATACAAAATTTTCTTGATACAAAGTTTCTAATGAATCCTAAAATTCTACTTATTTCACATTTGTTAGTGTTGAAGGTTGAATCCATAAAAAGTATGTTGTTTTGAGATAGACCTATCATCTTTTTCAACATCCATGGTGATTGTAACCCAATGATTGTTGCGATAGACTCTTTGATATTCTCTTCTTGATAGTAAAAAAAAAATTGCGGTGCTTTTGTACCATAGGTGTGTACTAATTTTATTATGCTCACTTTTTTTGTATTTCGATATAACATCTTTGCAAATATTATAAATGTTCTTTTTTAGAAGAAACATGTTCCTCTTCCAAGATACCTTGAATTCTTATGCTTCATTGAATAGATCCTTAATATATCTCTCATAAATTATATCTATTGGAAATCCTTCATTCCATAATGACACTATCTTTTGATGTATCTTAGGAGATATATGTATTGACTAAGCATTTATTTTATCTAATATGGTACCAAGCAAGCAATGACAATAAGCCCCCGATGTGTCTACATGGTTCATTTCTTTATATATAATGCATGCAACATGGTTAGCACTACACATAATGCAAACTATGAAATGACATTGACAACTAGTCTTGCTACCAATCTTATATCTTTTTCTTCCTTCCTTAGGTGTCATTCCTACAGTAACATTTAGGTCATACAAAAAATGATAATTGATTCATGTATATTCATGGATATCAAATAGTAATATAATAATATGCATTATACAAAATATTTAATAAAAAATGTTGAGGACATCAAAAATACAAGAAAACCTACCATGTACAATAAGTGTAGTGGCTTTGATCGAGAGCAAGTTTCCTTTTCCCATTTTTGTTGGTTTTTGGCTCTATAGAAAAATTTGCAAGGAAAAATTTATCATCCACTCTTTCTTTGTATATTTAAGTGAAGACATTGTCATAAAAATAAGACCACCTTATTTCATTTTTTGATAAAGGGCCAATTAGTAGGTTATGTATTTCTTATTGCCATGTTGTTCCTCAAAAACTAGCATGCTCTCACCTTCCTTTCATCTATTAAAAATTTTACATAGTCGCTAACTCAAACTACAATACCACAATCTACAAACCAAGTAATCTGACAAACATAACTTGTAATGGAAAATCAATGTCCCTACATACCTTATCTTCACATACACCCACTAAGGTTGGTTTTCAATACTTCTATTATACTCGCTACAATGTTTCCAAATAGAAGTTGTATTAATGTGAGGATTTCTAACTTCTCACTACTCGGTCATTCCAACTAGAGTTCCTTGTTTGCATTTGTTGGCACATATAAAATATTTTTCAGGTGGTTGCGAACTACTACCACATGCACCCTCTCACAACTAAAAAAAATAGTGCATTAATGTGACTTGCAATATCCTCATAGTAACATTCGAAAGGATCATTACTTCTAATGATTTGCAATTACTCTTAGATCGTTACTTCTGGTGTAGCCTAATGTCTCCAATGTTATTTCCAATGCACTATGATGGTGTGCGTGTAATACCCTTGTTGCAATCATATCTAGAAGGGTCATTGATTTTGATGATCTATAATTACTCCTAGATTGCTGCTTCTAGTGTAGCCTAATGTTTCTAGATCTAGTTTTCTTACATTGTGAGTATGTGTGTAGCACCTCAAACACAGGGTCTTCTCAAAGGCACATAGCAACCAGAAGCCCACATTTACTCTTACTTGAATGCTATCGATAGTTAGGTTTCCAATGTTATTTCCAAAGAACTGTGAGGCCAAGTGATGAGCATTCTTGATGAGTGACGAGGTACCCATACACTCAGCCATACAAATACGAGTGTTACATGCACGATCTGGTCGAACTCTGCAGAATAAGTGCCTACACGCCTTATGGAACACTTAAGGTTAATCATTCATTCTCTTCCCAGACTTACTTGTATTTGTCATGGTTGTATGGTTAAGTAAGTCTAAGGTATGTGATTTTTATGTCTTTTCTCTTGTATTGCCTATGCTAATGAGGGAAAGGGTGAAGAGACTAAGTAACTAACTTTAACTAACTAAGTTCTAATGCCTAGCATTAGTATCCATCCCACTTGCCGTCTCACACTCTGAACCAATGCAACGCTGCTGGGATTACCAAATGCTATTCATTACTGGGATTACCAAGCGTAACACACGTGCTCGAAGCAGTCGTACTGAATGCACTTAACTAGGAGTGTTGAGGGTTGAGAAAGATTAAGTCCTTAAGAAACCATTTAAACACTTAACAATAATTAAAGTCCTATTTAGCTTAGTCCATGTGCTACAAGGTTTATCCAAAAGTTCATCTTTATTTCCATACACAAACGTGTGCTCAGGTACAATATTTACTCAAATAAAGATCAGTTCACTTTGGGACTCCTACTGTGGGCACATGGAAATTATTCTAACTCTGGAATGGAAAAATGGTAAGAGTTTGGCTAAGGTCTAGATCTAGATGGAGAAACAAGGGAAGGCCACCTCTTATTTATAGAACTGGCGATAGGCTACGATATCACGTACATGATATCACGACCTATGCAATATTGTGTCCCATCATACCCCCATGACTGAGTAAAAACTCATCCTCGAGTTCCTTACAAAATATTGGGAAGATATGGGATTATTGACTTGAATGGAACTAATGGTGAATGGGATGACATGTGAATGGATCATCATTACAATACATGGCAAAATCTAGTGTTCATGACAACAAGAGTGAACACTATACATAATTGACATCCAACCTTATTTGGTAGCTAGTATAGAAGAGAGAAGAGAGAGAGAAAAGAAGAAGTCTGTTACTGCCAATGCCAAGGTTGTGCCTTTTTTTGTCTATTCGTAAGTGCGATAACAATCTTGTTCCTTGTATAGTTGTTTCAACACGAGTCCATTCCAAGTGTTTCCTCCAGATCCAATCTATTGTTGTATGATTGACATCTACACACACAACACAGTTCTTCTATCAGCAAGGGTAAATGAATCATAATGCAATTGATACCTTGCTTCGGTGTAAGGTCCATTGGCTGAGTTGTGTTATGGCTGATATAGATTTGGAGATATAATACTGGTGACTACCCGAGGGGTAGGGGTTAGGAGAAAATCAAAAAAATTGGACCAAGATCCCCATGACTAAGAGCGAACCTCTGGTAGCGTTGGAATGAAAAAAGAGAAGGAATAAGAAAGACAAATAAAAAGAGACAACAACCACACTAATAAAATGGATGTCAAAGATGGATATGAACAAAATAATTGGTGATTGCAGAAATGTTTAAAGGAAAGAAATTAATGGATGCACCAAATAGGAATGCCATTGGATCCTCCCCAAAGCAGGCTCATGCCCTTAATGCCCTGACAATTTCACAGTCAAAGAGTCCGTAGGCTCTAGAAATTTCATTTGGAGATAAGAGTTAAAGTCTTAACCACAAGAGTTTACCAAAAAGAAAACAATGCATCCACCAAAATATAGACTATTGATACAATTGGCAATGAGGTGGTAGATGGGGAAAGAAGGATGGAAAGAAGAGAATGGAATGGAATCTCAAGAACAAGGTGGTGTACAGCCCCTTGTGGATTAATGGTTAATATGACTTAGTAGATCCCATTCCAAATCCGGCCTCACCCAAACCACATTTAGTGACTTCGTATTAATACATTTTGTCCATCCATCCACATAGAGTAACAAGAATGCTTCCACTAAAGAGTTACCACCATTTCGATGAAATGAAGGAGGAGAAAGTAGGAGGCAAGAAGGGCCTTAGTTAGAGGGAACATGTTTATTTTAGTTCCATAACTAGTGCTTGTAGCCCAGATGATTATTTCGTCTAAGGGGTGTGCTTTGAATCCTCACTATTTTTTTTATGTTTATACGTGAGAACCACACCATGAAAAAACTTTGTTATTTTTTATTTGCTCAGCTTCCCGATAATGCGACAACATCGAAATGGTAAGAAAACTCAAGATGAAAACACCCAAGAACCCAAGAGAATGGCCATCTCAAGTGCATCAAATCCTCTTGAAGTCACACCCTTTTCAATCCTTGAGTCCTTCCTTATTTTGAGAAATACCTAGTCACCGATTCATTGAGAGTTCTTATTATTGAGAAAGAGACTGTACAGTTCCAAGCCAAGAGAGACCATAGAATTTTATGAATGTATGGATGGAGTGGACTCACTACCTGCTATATCAAAAGAACCATACCTTAGTATCAACATCATAACTTAAAGGTAAAAACCAAACATTAGCAATCAATGGAGTACAATTCATACCATCTTCGGAGCACTTATTAAGTTACGAATCAAACAAAGTAATTAAAAACACAAAGAAATGAAAAAGTATAAATGATGTTGTAAAACAAAAATAAGAAAAGTTAAAGAAATTTGTAAAACAAAAATT
>MNCI01000952.1:1280242-1323389 GCA_015680685.1 Gnetum montanum
GATTGCATGCAAGAGATATTGAATGCTTCTGTATGCTATCACGCTCTGTATCACTGTATGTGATGCATGGAACCTTCTTCTTCTCAATCTTTCCATAAGTGTTTTCCTTAGATATTTTCAAGGAAAGATCGTAGATTCTTAGGCATGTGTTCATGGTGCTTAGCCATGCCCTTCCCATTATTATTGGAAAGTCCCCCTTGTCATTGTTGACTTGTATCACTAGGAAATCAGCTGGGTATGACCAACCACACACAGTCGTAACGATGTCCTCCACCAATCCCAAGGGAATAGTGATGGACTGGTCATCCAACTCTAAGCGAATATTTCTCTTCTTTAGTGGAGGTAGGTTCTAGGCTTTATACATTTCTTGTGATATCAAGTTGACTCCAGAACCTGAGTCTAGAAGAGCTTTACAAGGTTCATTCCCAAAAAATTGGAGGTAGATTAAGGGACCCCTAGGATCAGAGAGTTTCCTGGGAAGGTGGCCCACCTTTATCCAATCAATGATAGTATGTGTTAACATAACCGTATGCGTTGAACTCTGTTGTTGGTTTGAAGGGAGCTCTGAAGCCTTAATTGATGGAGGAATGTTTAGAGGCTTAACCGCTTGTGGTTGTGAGAGCTTGTTTGGGCTTTTGGTTTTGAAGAAAGGTCTTCTCTTTGTATGGTTGTCAGAACCAGCAACAGGTTGAAGGTTTATAGCTCTCATAGTAGTGCATTGCTATGGTTGAGTGGGGAGTTCCCCTTGCATCACTGGAGTGGGTGGTAGTGGAGCTATTGGCGTAAGAGTTGCGGATGGATTCGGAGGATGGTATGCATGTGGTGTGTCTCTTCCAGGATAAGGAATCCTATAATACTCTTAAGATTGGTAGTGATGTGGTGGTGTAAAATAACCAACAGAGTCATGTGGAGAGATTGGCTGCTACACGTAGTAGCCATATGGGTCCGGTTGCCGGTAAGGTTATTGTTGCCTTGGTGGTGGCATCCCTCATGACTGTGGGTATTTCCACTATTGGTGTTGCTCCATAGGTTTTGTCAGAGTTCCACTTGGATAATATGTTAACGGTTGGTGGAACTACCTTGGGTTACCTTGGGGATAAGGTAACCGATGGGGTGCTTGGTGTTTGTTAAGTCATGGGTTAAGTGCATACACCCCAGACTCTTGCAGATGTGAGATTATTGGGCAACATCCCTTAGGATGGTCATATTGGTAGATCTCACATCCACCATCATTGTCTATGCCTAAATCCACAACCTCTTCAGTGATAGCTATTTTACCCTTACCTTTGTTACGTGCATTGACCCCTTCTCTCTTCTTTTTCTTATCGTAGTCACTACCTCACTCCTTAGACTCTTCTATGATTTTCAGAACGGTTTCAAATCTACTGTCTAAGGAGTCCCACATTTTATCTACCTTAGCTGACACTTTAGTTGTTAATTTTTGCAGTGGTAAGGTTTTCCTACTCACCAACTCTTTGAGTGGTGACTCATCCTCCTCCTCACAGAATCTCACTCCCCTCTTTTGGAAGGAAGGATCACGGTTATATTCTTTCGCACTTTCTCTCTTACATAGCTCTCCTTCTTCCTTAGCTACTTTCTCCAATAATCTATGAACTTCATGGGATCTAACTTTAGATAATCTCCCTTGGTCATATGTCCTAAGGGTTCTCCTGGTTTCATGTCTTAGCCCATCTACGAGATGGTGTAGTTGATCCCTTTGTGCATAACCATGGCTCGGGCAACGATGTAATAGTGCATAATATTAGCCCATGGTAGCATCTAAGGATTCTTGAGTTCCCTGCTTCCATCCTTGGATCTGTTTTCGTAAGTTGGACACTTGGGAGTACGTTTGATATTTATCATTAAACAGTTCTAGCATCGTACTCCACCTCCTAATGGTTTCCGGTTCTAAGGACTGGTACCAACTTTTCGCTTCTTTTATGAGTGTCCTTGGGAATAACTTTAATTTTTTCCACTTGTTCTCAATGTTCTTCAAGGCATAGGCATCATGAAATGCCTGTAAGTGGTTCTGCAGATTAGCATTTTATCCCCCCTCAAATCGTGGGATATTATTCATGTCTAGTCTCTTGATCCGGCTATCTTTTTGGTGCCTTGTAGGTATTCTAACAGCCTCTGTAATGTCTAGCATACTCTAGGTCACTAGTAGGGGTTCTTCATTATCATTTCTATCATGGTGTCTATGATGCCTACGTGGTTTCCTACTTTCCCTTCTTCCATGCCTTGATTCTCTAGAATGCCCTCATCCTCGCTCTCAACTCTCTCGTCAAGGATTCTCATTATGCTTACCCTTATCCTCACAGTTGTGCTCTTTGTGACTGAATCTTGATGTGGAAGGAGAGGGTGAATGATGTGATGAAGGGGAAGAGGAAGGAGAACCATCGCCATGACGATGTTTCCTACCCTCCCTTCGGTGATCTTGATCCCGATCGTGATGACGATCAGAATGCTCGTCCTTATCCTGTGTTTGTGTTCCCTCATTGAATACTTGGTGTTCATGAGGATCAGAACCAGGGTTATGAACCATGGAGTGTAGGTTCTGATACCCCACCTCCTCACCATCATTAGGAGGAGGAACATCATTTGATGGAGAACCCATTATAACTAGTTCACAATCTCCAATTTCTCTTAGGACGTGTGGGATCCCTTTACTTTCAAGGATGTATGGTAGCTCTCCTTCCACGAGTCCTTTAGACGTTGTGCCACTGTGGGATGGTAATCCCATGTGTCATAATCACATGCAACGTATTTTGCATATAGTTGCATCATGTCTATCTATGCAAGAGCATGAAGGACCATGTTAGGGACTACACGATTTGGGGGTAACACTATGTTACCTTGTAGGTCTCTCCAACGCAATTGTTCATCTTGGTGGAAGATAAAGGTAAAATCAAGTACATACTCATCGTGATGAGTGTATGCTACTCGATACTATTGAGGAACTAGCAGTTCTTGGTTATGTATGTTGTGTCGCCGACTGTCTCTTGTGTGATCCCTAGGTGGTGAAGTGCTTTTATGAGAAGAAGAAGACATTGTTATCTTGTCGGTGTGCTATTGACCATTGTTTAAATTTCTTTTGATTAACCCTAAGGGTTCGTTTAATCTTCCCAACAATGTGGATGATTTCCTATGTTCTACTTAGCACACAAAAAACTTAGTCCTCAGCAATGGTGCCAATGATGAGTGGCAAGGTACCCCTACACTCAACCATACGAATACGAGTGTTACACGCGTGATCCGGTCGAACTCCACAAACTAAGTGCCTACACACCTTATGGAACACTTAAGGTTAATCATTCATTGTCTTCCTAGACTTACTTGTATTTTTCACGGTTGTATGGTTAAGTAAGTCTGAGGTATGTGATTTTTATGTCTTTTCTCTTTTATTGCCTATGCTAATGAGGGAAAGGGTGAAGAGACTAAGTAACTAACTTTAACTAACTAAGTTCTAATGCCTAGCATCAGTATCCATCCCACTTACTGTCTCACACCCTAAACTAATGCAACGCTGCTAGGATTACCAAACGCTATTCATTACTAGGATTACCAAGCGTAACGCACGTGCTCGAAGCAGTCGTACTGAATGCACTTAACTAGGAGTGTTGAGGGTTGAGAAAGATTAAGTCCTTAAGAAAGCATTTAAACACTTAACAATAATTAAAGTCCTATTTAGCTTAGTCCATGCACTACAAGGTTTATCCAAAAGTTTATCTTTATTTTCATACACAAACGTGTGCTCAGGTACAATATTTTCTTGAATAAAGATCCGTTCACTTTGGGAATCCTACTATGGGCACATGGAAATTATTCTAACTCTGGAATGGAAAAATGGCAAGAGTTTGGCTAAGGTCTAGATCTAGATGGAGAAACAAGGGAAGGTTGCCTCTTATTTATACAACTGGCGACAGGTTGTGATATCGTGTATGTTATATCGTAGGCAACAACGCGATATCGCATATGAGATATCGCGTCCCATCAATTCTTCTTGCAGTGACATCCAGAAGGATCATTGCTTCTAGTGATTTGTAATTACTCTTAATTTATGCATTCCAGTGTAGCCTAATGTTTTCATTATTTTTTCTAGTGCATTGCAAGGGTGTGTCTGCGTAGACCTTGGTCATAGTCACATCCAGAAGGATCATTTTTTCCAATAATCTACAATTAGTTCTAAATCATTACTTCCAGTGCAACTTAATGTTTTCAGTGCTAATTTTCTTGCACTATAAGGGTGTGCATGTAGCACCTTGATCACAAGATCTTCTAGAAGGCATAGAGCAATCGAAATCCCACATTCACTCTTACTTAAATGCTATTGGTAGATCCTTAGGTTTCCAATGTTATTTCCAGAGAATTGCAAGGCCATGTGATGAGTAGTGAGATACCCCTACGTCCAACCATATGAATCACAAGCATTCATGCATGATCTAGTCAAATTCTATAGATGGAACTAGTTGTGGCATCTAGATCACTATGCTTTGATCACAGTTCACTGTCTTCCCAGTTGGACTAATGGTAACTTTGTCACGTATGATTTAGTTCAGAGTGAGGCATATGATATTTATTATTTTATATTTTATTGTTCTATGATTAATAATAGGTTGAAACTCAATTTATAATCAATTCAACTAATCTAATTACTAATTAATAATCAACTACCCTAACATAAGTATCTGATCCTACTTCTCGTGCACATCCTAAACACATATAACATTGTTGGGTTACCAAACATTAAGCATTGTTGGGATTACCAAGAGTCATATGCATGCTCGAAGTGATTGTACTTATGTGCTTAATTAATTACCATTCATGAAAATGTAAGTTTTAACTAAGTACATGAAAATTAAATTGCATGGAAAGTAAATCTAATCTAAGTCAAAGTGCTGCAATGAATAAGAATCAATCTCGATTTTATTGCCATTCATGGAATATGGCCAGGTACATTGCCAATCGAATAAGACTTCATACAATTGACTCAAATCCACTCTGTGGGCTCTCACTAAATGTTCTCTAAGATTATGGAATAAAATTGCAAGAATTCAGCTACTCTATTAACAAAACTATGCAAAACTATTCAAAAAATGACTTGAAATTGTGAGCCCAAGCATTATATTTATAGGCTGGTCCATACCCCTGGACATTGAAGTAAACGAAAACATGCTTCATCATGCTCCCATAACTGAATGAAAACTTGTCCTTGAGTGAAGAAGAGGAGGAACAAGTTCTGTATAAAATATTAGGTAGGCATGGGATTATTGACTGACATACAAACTAACTAACTCTAAGTGCCACATTATAAAATTTTATTCAAGTGGATGTATATAAAATGATAGAGTAACAATAAGACTGAATAAACATTGAAAATTACAAAATTTGCAGAGGTCTTCAAGAATCTGCTAAAGATGATTCTTCTTGTTGTCGCTAGTGGTGGAAAACTTTTAACCTTGATTGTTATGTCGATGCTTCTCTAGTTATGAAAAACACTCTTAAAGGATGGACTGAAATTTCTTCTCAACACCCCCATGGATCTAGCAAACATGCAAATTTTGAGCTACTATCTTTTATGTGCTATGATTTGCCCATGGTCATATCCTTCGTTGTCCCTCTCTTGGCTTTGTTTTCATGCCTAGCAAAAGACCTTCTTCATTATGTATTTATTTTAGCATCACCTGCAGTCACCAAAGGATCAACATTAGTTGTGGTAAATTTTCTTTAATAATTAACCCTTTTCGAATCCCTTAGTTTTCTATTAAGCACAAGGTTATTACAGCATACTATGCCTAATGCTATGAGGTAACTAAAATCATCAAGTTGTTCACATTATTTTGATCAATTACTATTAGTTACCATGATGTTCAAAAATAGGATGTTGGAAAAATTTCAAAAATTTTAAAGTAGGCATCCTTGGCCCCCATGACTAATAAGTGTAACTTTGGAACCACATAGGTTTTTGAATAATTGAAACCAAAGGTCCAATTCAAAAGATGGCCAAGAAATATTAATGGATATGGAAATAGAAAAGTAGGAAAAATTAATGAAACGGATGAGAAGTAGTCCCAAAATTAGGCATAAATTCAAAGAAACCATCATTGATGTTCTGGAAGATTTGAAGGTTAGTTCAAGGCCATGATCAGAAAAAGTTATGCAAGTGGGTCCTTCCCAAAGTAAGCTCTTGCCATAATGCCCTTGCATAACCACTTCTATAGATGTACGTGGGCACCCGAGAAGTTAAATGTAGACCATGCCTTTGTTCCAAACAACACACAACTACCATGGTTAGGATGTTGCACTATACTACACAAAATCAAAAGGCTCATAATCACATGCAATAGTGAGATGAACAATGGAATGAGAAGGGATTGCAAACATAGGAATGTACGATACTTGACCATGTCCACAATAGGTTCTTGTGACAAGTGTGATTAAAATGATCAACATACCTATCCATCCAAGTTCAAACCATAGCATGAACAGTGACCTCGCATTGATGTGTTTCATCCTTCCAACCACCATGAGTTCACAACCACCTCAAAGAACAATCATCACTCCAAAAGGAGAAGAAAAGAAAAGAAGGAATGAAGGGCCTTAGTTAGAGGGGTGTCATCAAGCATGGGTAACATGTCCCTCCAACCCCATAACCAGTGCTTGTAGTTCATTATTGTGTCTAACTGGTGTGCTTTGAATTCCCATTATTGTTTTTCTTTTTTTTTTCTTTTTTCATTTTTTTTTGATTTTTTTATTTGGATGGGAACCACACCATGCAAAGACAATGCTTCCTTTTTATTGGTCAATAGAGGAGTGATGATACATTCTAAGAGGAGTCATAAACCACATGAAGGAAGTCAAGAAGATAACCCAACAAGTCCCCTTGAGGTCACATCCTTTGCCATTTCCACTTGATCATTTCCTCTTTCTTCAAGGTACAATGATCATTGATTAATTTTAGTTTTATAAAAGAAGAACCAAATTGTTTCCATGAAAAAGACCTTTTATTCAGAGAACTAGAGGGATGGATGAGGTGGTCTCACTACTTTACACAATTACCCACCCAATCATCTTGATAGCATAGCACAAAAAACCCAACACATAGCATTGACTTCTACATCATGACTTGGTAATTTTATTAATAGAAACATAAAATACATTCATAAAACATAAAGAGAATGACTCAAGAAAAGAGAAAAATTATAAAGAAATGAAAAATATTAAGAAATCAAAAACATATGAAAAATCAAAAAATTCTAGAACTAATAAGCAAATCAATTACTTCCATGCATCTTTGAGACAATTTTATATTCTCATTTTCAAGCCACTGGGTGTCTTCTAGTTTAGTGGCTACTACATAGATTGGCTTTTGCTCACACACTTGCTCTTGAACTTTATGATGGGCTGGTATAGGGCTTGTGTTAATAATTCAAACTTCTGGCAGACAACTATACCCTTTATCATTATTGGTGATGCATGGATTCTTCTATCTTTCCACAATGATAGGTTTATCGTTTATGTCTTGTGTTGGAGTGGTGATGGTTGTTGGCTTTTGCAGATGATTAGGAGACATCATTTTTGTGAGGAAGGTTGTTACATTAAATTGGCCTTATGCTGGTTCAGGTAATGTAGTAGGTCCATGAGTTTTTTGCTTCAACTTATGACCTTTCCTCCAAAAGGGACATTTCCTATGTTGTGTTTCAGGCCCACTGGTATCAGCATGTCTATGCACATTCACAACACAAGTGGCATCTGTTTGTTGATATTGTGGTGTTAAACCTTCCTGTGTTGCTAGTAGTGGCATGTGAGTATGAGAATATTGAGGATATGCCAAAGGATTAGAGGTGTGAGGTGGTGACCTCATATAAGATGTTACAAGATGTTAATATTTGGGAGAGTGATAGTAGTGATTGAAGTAGAGGAAATAGAACCAGATAGGAAAACAAATTGTTGAACATAATATCCATATGGGTTTGGTTAGTAGTAAGGGTAGGGCTGGATTGGTGGTGGCCTCCCCCACAACTATGGTTGTTTCCACTATGGTTGATGCTAGTGTTGAAGCTGGTAATAAGTTCCCTTAGGATAGTATAGTTATTTTTGGGGTGGTCCAAAATTACTACATGGAAGAGGAAATCTCCTAGGCATGTACTTTTGTACAAACTTTGAATTTAATGCCCTTGCCCAATACTCATGTAGATGCAACAAGATTGGGTTTGGATGGTCATATAGGCAAATGTCACATCCACCATCCTCTTCGGTGGTTAAGTCTATAGCCTCTTCTTCTATGACCATTTCCCCTTCTTGCTGAAAAGTGTCCCTAGCTATTTCTTGGTTCTTTTTCCTCCTTTTGTTGTGATCACTTAATTCGTTTTGTGCTACTCTCTCCTCTATGATTTCTTCCCAAGTTTTACCTTTGTCATTCATTGATTTTGACATCTTATCCAACTTTTTTTTAATCTCAATGATAGAATTTTATATTGGCAAGGTCCATTGTAAAATCACCTCATCGAGAGCTACCTCTTTTTCCTTATCATAGATATGGATGCTTTTCTTTTGTAGAGTTGTATCCCAGTTATTTTCCTTTACATTCTCTTGTCTACATAGCTCTCCTTCTTCTTTTTCCACACACTTGATTAATTCTTTGATTTGATGGGTTCGTAGCTTGTATAATTTGACCTAGAGCATACATCCCAAGGATCTTCCTTGTTTTATTACGAGGCCCATCTATGATGTGGAAAAGTTGCCTTTCCTTAAAGAAATCATGGCTAGGACATCTATGTAGTAGCGAATAGTATCTAGTCAAGGCCACATCTAAGGATTTATGGTTTTCTTGCTTTTACTTTTGGATTTGTTTTCTTAGGTTGGACACTCTCTCATAGGTTTTTAATTTTTCATTGAAAAGTTCCAACATTGTGGACCACTGGTGAATGGAACTTGGTTCCAATGATTTATACCAACTTTCAGCTTCATCGATTAATGTCCTAGGAAAGAGCTTAAGCTTTTGCCATCCACTTTCAATGTTGTATAAGGCACAGGCATCATGGAAGGCTTGTAGATGATGTTATGGATCAGAATCATAGCATCCCACGATCTTAGCGATATTATTAATATCAAGCCTAGGCAGGTGACTTTCCTTGTGATGCCTGTGATGTATCTTAATTACCTTTGTGATCTACATCAGGCTCTTAGTGGCCAATAAGTGTTCATCGTCATCAAACATGTTGTGATGAAAATTTCTATTTTTATTTGTTTAATTGTGACAATATTGTCTATGCTCCTTGTGACGTCTTTGATTTTTCCCTTAGGTTCGATTTCTATTTGTCTTAGCCCCATAGTGGAGCTCTATCTCTATACCTACGGTCATCTTCATTAAAACCAAACGTTGAAAAGGAAGAGGAAGATGAGGAGTTGTAAGAATCGCCATGGCTTCCATAGTTCTTCCCATGGTCCCTTGATTTATCTTGTCTATGTTTAGAGGAGGTCCTAGGCCTTGAAACCCTCCTTGATCTAGGACTTACTCCATCTCCTCTAGGATTTTCTGCACCAATTGAATGTAGTCTTTAAGTGTAGTAAGGATCTAGATGAGCATAGGAAACCCCCACTTGAGGTTGTTCACTCCAATTTTCTTTAGTATACATCGTATCATTCCTCCTCCAAGTGTTCTCATCATACCATGCATTATTGGTCCTATGTGAAGAAGACATGGTTTTTTCTGATAATGTGTGTGATTTAACATATTAATGTTTTCTAAGAGATAGATCATTAATACCTTTACAGTGATCACGTATGATATAACTAATCTAGATAACTAGCACCATCTCTGGCAACAACGCCAATGATGAGCAGCAAGATACCCCTACGCTCAGCCATATGAATGACAAGCGTTCATGCACAATCTAGTTGAATTTCATGAATGGAACTACTTGTGGCATCTAAATCCCTATGCCTTGATCACAGTTTGTTGTCTTCCCACTTGGACTAGTGGTAGCTTTGTCATGTATGGTTTAATCCAGAGTGAGGCATATGATTTTTATTATTTTATACTTTATTATTCTACAATTAACAATAGGTTGAAACTCAATTTATAATCAATTTAACTAATCTAATTGATAATTAATAATCTACTACCCTAACATGAGTATCCGATCACACTTCTCGTGCACATCTTAAACACATATAACGCTACTAAGTTACCAAACATTAAGCATTGTTGGGATTACCAAGAGTCATACACGTGCTCGAAGTGATTGTACTTATGTGCTTAATTAATTAACATGCATGAAAATGTAGATATTAACTAAGTACATGAGAAGTAAATTGCATAAAAAGTAAATCTAATCTAAGTCAAAGTGCTGCAATGAATTAGAATCAATCTCGATCTTATTGCACTTCATAAAATATGTCCAAGTACATTGCCAATCGAATAAAACTTCGTACAACTGACTCAGATCCACTTTGTGGGCACCTCTAAGATTACGGAATAAAACTACAAGAATTCAGCTACTCTATTGACAAAACTATAAAAAACTATGCAAAACCATTCGAAAACTAACTTGAAATCGTGAGTCCAAGCATTATATCTATAGGCTAGTCCATACCCCCAAACATCGAAGTAGATGAAAACATGCTTCATCACCATGCAACTAGCATTTCTCTTGTAGTGACATTCGGAATGGTCATTGCATTCAGTGATTTGCAATTACTCTTAAATCATTGCTTTCGATATGGCCTAGTGTTTTCATTGTTATTTCCAGCACACTGCCAGGATGTGCATGTAGGATACTAGTTGCAAAATCTAATAGAAGGCAAAAAGCAACTGAAAGCCTAGATTCACTGTTACATGGAGACTATCAATGGGTCAAAAGGCCTAAGTTGGTAATTACTGCTAGCTGCGAGGCACTGCAACTCACATTTTTCTTGCAGTGATGTCTGGAAGGGTCATTACTTTCAATGATCTACAATTACTCCTAGATCATTGCTTCTAGTGCAGCATACTATTTCCAATGCTAATTTTCTTGCATTGCGAGGGTGTGCGTGTAGCACCCTGGTTGCAGCATCTAATAGACGTATAAGACAACTGAAAGTCAAAATTCACTCTTACTTGGATGCTACCAATGGGTCAAAGGGCTTCCATTGGTAATGTTCATTAGCTGTGAGGATCTACAACGTGCACACACATTGGTGTCCGAAAGGGTCAATGCTTCTAGTGATTTGCAATTACTCTTAGATCATTGCTTCTGATGCAGCATATTGTTTCCAATGTTAATTTTCTTACACTACGAGGGTGTGCATGTAGCACCTTGCTCACATCATCTAACAAAAGGCAAGGGGCAATCGAAAGCTTGAATTCACTTTCATTTAGAGGCTATCAACAGGTCATAAAGCTTCCATTGGTAATTACCGCTAGCTACAAGGCAATGTGACCCTCATTCATCTTGTTGTAACATCCAAAAGGGTCATTGCTTCTAATGATCTACAATTACTCTTAGATTGTTGCTTCCGATGCAACACACTATTTCCAGTGCTAATTTTCTTGCACTGCAAAGGTGTGCATGTAGCACCCTAGTCGTAACATCTAACAAAAAGCACCAGCAACCACCAAAAGCCCGAATTCACTCTTACTTGGAGGCTACTAGTCGGTCATTAGGCTTCCATTGGTAATTATCACCAACTATGAGGCATTGCGAACTACATTCATCTCATAGTGACATCTAGAAATGTCATTGCTTGCAATGATTTGCAATTTCTCCTAAATCATTGCTTTTGATGCAGTGTAATGCTTCTAATGCTAATTTTCTTGCATTGCAAGGGTGTGCATGAAGCACCTTGACCATAGCATCTAACGAAACTCACAAAGCAACTACACACCTAAATTCACTCTTACTTGGAGGCTATCAGTGGATCATAAAGCTTCCATCGGTAATTTGGTCAAACTATGAGGATATGCAACCTATAGTAATCTTGCAGTGATGTCTGAAAGGATCATTGCTTCCGATGGCTAGCATTTACTCTTACCCTGCTACTTCCGGTACATCCTTATGTTTACGCTGCTATTTATCATGTACTACATAATACATAAGGGTAATCACAAGACCTACTAAAAGGCACAAAGCAACCAATAGCATGGATTTACTCTAGTTGATGGCTACCAAAAAGTGGGAGGGCCTTCCGGTGGTCCCTAAACTGCGATCGCCTGCGGTAAGTACTGGTCTTGTAGTTGAGGCTGCAAAGATATGCGACTGTCATTTCTTCGTATTAATTCACTTGTGCGGTTGAATATGCATAATGGTAAAATGAACATCATGCTTGCATCTTTACATACACCATGTTCACTAGCACCCACCCACCAAAATCATAGATTCCTTTATATCCTAAAAAGGACAAACATAACCATGTCTGGATTTGTAAATAAAAATACACGGCCATATTAAAAGATTTACGTCGAACAATCGTCCAACGGAAATCTGGACCCAAGTTGACTCGTAACATAAACTCGTGATTTTTTCCACGATTGAGCGCAGGTTTACTTTCTTTCCGACCCAAGTTGACTCGTAACATAAACTCGGACGATTTGGAGGTTAAAAATAATCCAAAAATCGCTGCTTATAAGAGTTTTCATGCAAGAAGTAACCAAAGTTCAATAAAAAATAATTAACATAACAAAAAACTTTAAAATAATAGAATTAAGTATAAAATATGTTCCAACTTTTTAGGGCTTAGAATCCAAGGTAATTTTTGCCGAGTGTTTAATCATCACTTTAAACAAATGAACACTGTATGATCAAAAGAAAACTAATCATATATCATGTAACGGATTAAGCTTTGAAACTGGCTTTGCAGTCGACAACAAAGCGATATTTGACATCTGCTTTGTTCAACCTTTCCAGGGCAGTGTTGATATAATCCATGGATATTTTCTCAATCATGCAAGTTATGCCGTGCTTCGCACAGAAATCCAGCATCTCCTGAGTTTCCTTGATACCTCCGATCAAGCTTCCTCCCACGGATCGACGTCCTGCAACAAACAGCCAACCAACTAGTTTCAACGAAAGCAAAGTTGCTGCAATAAAACTAAAAAACTAAAAACTAAATAGGGCTTCCAGATACCCCCAACAAATTAATGCTCACCGAAAATGAGGGCGGCAGCGGGAATTTCAAAAGGCTTTGGCGGAAGACCCACAACGGCAAGTTTGCCATCGGGCTTGAGCAGGTTCAGCAGCGGCTGAATGGCATGTTCTGCAGAGACGGTGTCCACAATGTAATCCAGAGACATGCTCGCATTTTTCATCTGAGCTGGGTCTTTACTGATGAGGAAATCGTCCGCACCCAGAACTTGCTTGGATTCCTTTTCCTTGTTTGGAGAAGTACTGATGACGGTCACCTGCAGGCCGAAGGCCTTGCCGAATTTGACAGCCACGTGACCAAGCCCACCCAGACCCACAACGCCCAGCCTCTTTCCAGGTTCCGTCATTCCGAAATACTTCATTGGACTGTAAACCGTTATTCCTGCGCATAGCAGAGGCGCCGCTTCGTCCAGCGGTAGATTCTCCGGCACCTTCACCACAAATCTGTGAACAGAACCACTTTATTGAATCCTACGCTCCTGAACTCCACATTTTGCTCCAACTGCACACGAGTTTTCTGTTTACATAACAGAGGAGGGAAAGTTAGAAAACTTACTTGTAGTTGCAGACCATGAGGTTGGAGTAGCCTCCGTAGGTCGGGGTGCCATCATAGTCGACGCTGTTATAAGTCCAGACAACCTTGGCACAGAACTGCTCCAGTCCCTTGTTGCATGAGTCGCAGTGGTGGCAACTGTTGACCATACATCCCACTCCCACGCGATCTCCCACCGCAAAACCCTTCACCTTTGAACCCACCTCCTCCACTATCCCAACAATCTCGTGGCTGCAATACCCGTTTCACTCATCACAGTAATATTTATTAAAGAAGGTATTATTTCAGGCAGATGATTTGCGCAGCTATGATCAAATGCTTGGCTTACCCTGGAACCATCGGGAACCAGGATCGTCCCCATTCGTTCTTGATTTGATGAAGATCAGAATGGCAAACGCCGCAGTACAGAACCCTGAATTTCACGTCCTCTGCTCCAGTTTGCCTGCGCCAGGAAAAACTCCTCGCTACCCTTAGCAGCTAGGAATCGAAAGAAAAAGAAATGCACGAAACAGACACAGGAATCTGGAAAAGCATGATGAAATGCAAAATAAAGATGGTAGATTGGGAGTAAAGCAGAACCTGCGAGAAAAGGAAAAAGGTGAAAGAATTCCCGATGGATCTCGGGCAGCCCATCCCTGAACCTCAACTCTGGCTTGTTCCTCACAAGTGCCCATTTTGGGCTCACAGAAAACACCGCAGAAACAGAAACAGCAAGAACAGAAAGCCAAAACTCAGAACAACGATGAGCGTCTGTAAAATAGGAGATGAGATATGGTTTAAATAGTCGCAGCGCAGAAGGATCTAGAGCTATGCATCAAAAGAATCCGATTCGTGGAAGCGAGGAATGGAGGATTCGTGATTCTGAACGTGTTTGGGTACGTGTGCCTCAACAAAAAGTGGCGACGGTTTCGTACCCGGGGACACATAGAGAAAATTTAAATATATTAGTTTTTTAAAAAAATTAAATCTCATGTCATAAAAATACATTGTAAAATATAGAACAAGTACAATGTAAATCCAAAATATTGTTAATGCTTAAGAATTGCACAGAAAATTGTAATATCACCATTAAATTGAAGCAAGAAAATTTGCAAAGGCATTGAGGGCAAATGAAATCCTTTTATTACTCAATCCAATATTTCCAAAAATGAAATTGAGCCTCAAGCATCAACCAAATTTATAACAAATCAGGTCTGCTGATACTTTTGTTCAATGATTACCTGTGAGTAGCACCATAGGGCCACGTTGAAGATGACCGCATTATAAGAATACACAACTTAACTAAACTAAGCACAGATGATTGAAAACCTTTTAGACGCTGGAAAATCGGCACTGTCATGATCGGCACTAGTCATGATGAAGGGGAAAGTAAAAACAGAGCACCATGACCTTGCATAACGCCATTGTCCATGTGCTGGTGGGCTTCGTTGCTTTACAGGCAAACAGATTTTTAAAAAAGTTGAACAAACATTCATCCGTCATCATGAACAAAGTTGAACAAACATTCATCCGTCATCATGTTCATGGCTTATGAGTCATGACCCATGACGATGACCCTGTTTTGTTTTTTCTTTTTCCAGCAAAGATATGAGAAAAAGAGCAAAAACCAGCAATGAACAATAAACACGCGTGAACAATAAACACGCGTGAATGTGTGAGTCATGGTGGAACCTTAGACGCTCCCAAAGCCGGGCGAATCCATGCAAATGCAATGTTTTCCACGCACGCCCCGTCCAAAACTTGATTTCCGTATGACCCATACTTGCCCCTTCGGCCTTCGGTTACCATAGTAGCCCTTTCGTGATTTCCGTGTGTTTGTTTATTTATTCATACTCCCTTTCGTGATTTCTGTGTGTTTGTTTATTTATTCGTACTCCCTTGTTTTCTGTGGTCCTTCTCATGCCGATGCCATGAATCTTGATTGCTTGCTTGCGACTTAACAATGAAATGAAATTTTTGGTTTAATGAAAAATGCCGACATCGCAAGAACTAAAAAGGCAATAGCAATAGCAATACGAGGCAAGGCAAGGCGACCATATCAATGTATATGTACAAATCCAGACAAAATTTCATTAAATTATAAAATACGTACCCATTGCGAATTTTTTGCGCTTCTGTACGCGCTACCGGATCCGACGCGAACAGTTCGTCAAAATTTATCGGAATCGCAAATCTCCGGCGCATAGATCTAGAGGCTTTGTGAGATCACCAGATAAGAGGCTTTGTAACTGTGATTTCTTACAGGTAATAAAAATTTCCAGTCTTTAGTTTCAAAAATGGAAGTCATCACACCCTAATCTGGAGTTTTGACGGCGGCCGTTGATCTATATATTTTCTAATTTTTAAACATTAGTGGACATTGTTGAAAAATAGTACATGTAATTTTATAGAGGCATAACCCTTGGAATCCAAATGGTAACTTACACAATGCAAATCACATATCTTAAGAGGGTTAGCTATGCTTCATTGAGGTTTCTAATTTTGGCTAAAAGGATAGTTACTAGTTCACACAAAGCTACAATCTTGTAAGATAAGATATTCAATATACATTATCCATGCTTCGAACATACATCAAAGCTAGCATGGGAATGTTAGTACTAAGCTTCAAATCGAATTCTTGTAAGGTGCAAAGCATGTGCAAAGTTGATATTGTAATGCAACATAGAATAATTGATCTCCCAAACATTAAACCAAATTGATTCTCATAAATTATTGATTCTTACCTTAAACATTATTCTATAATTTTTCCCATAAATTGATGTAACTCAGAAGCTTGATCCTTCTATAGTTGGACAATTTTGAATCTATTCCTTATTCTTGCACAAAGAGGTGTTAGCTTAATGATAAGAGTCTTAGCTTGGTAAGTTAGGTTACAAGTTATATTTCACAAAGCAGCAATAAGTTATAAATTTTTTAAAAATTCTATAAAAAGAATTCTAAAACTAGTATCATAGATCCAATGGGTCTTAGTAGATATAAGTAAAAAATTTCAATTTTAGCAAATAGTTACTATAATGATTTACCTTTAGTCATTGTTAATGATTCCTTTATTTCTCATAAATTTTGAAACCTTTATAAGTATACCATCTAGCCTTAGTACTTTACCATTTTTAATCTTCATAATAACTTTCTTAACTTCAAAGCCATAAACATAGTTTGGTTATGGTTTAAGTGAAAAACAAAAATTAAATATAATTATTATAGTTATGTTTTGATACAAGAGTCAATATTCGTCCATTATTGTGGTTATACATTATATTCTAACATTAGATAAAAGTTATCAACCAAATACTGACTCTCAAAACAACAATTTATGAGGTGGAGTAGACGGTTTCCTTTGGTAGCAATGGATAGATTTTCTACTATTGCCATGGTGCTAGCCCTATTCTTCCTGTGCAACTTCTAATGTTGTTTTCTCCACTCTTCCCATTCCAATGATGGGCCACATAGGTGGTTCATCTTGATTGCGGTAGGGGGATTTGGTTATAACCCTTTGTTCTTGGGAAACCCTTACATTTAGAGATTTTAGTGTAGTTTTGTGTGCAAGATTCCTACACAACCAAAGCACCATCAATTTGCCTTCCCCTACCTAATGGTTGCTGCTATAACTGCACCTAAACCTAAGCTTTAAATGTAGCTGCAACGTATATGAACAAGTGCTTTCCTCTTTCTATGTTCTCTAGTAGCACCTCCGAATCTACATGTGCTTGCCAATTTTTGCACCAACCTTGTTTACACTAGCAGTATCAACAACAACACCCACTGATGCACTCACTTGATTCCATTGACTGGGCATTGTTCTACAAATTCTTCTTCCACAACTTGCTTGAGGCTTCTTTGTGGCACCTATTGTTGGGTTCTACTCTGAAGTCCTTGCATTGTTTGACAGCTTTGTTAGGCTTCTTCCAAGCTATGTCATGGATGATCCATCCAATGCTTTTGCTCCTTCTCTCCAAGGAAGTACCTCCAATGCCCCTACTATTAATTTTCTCCTTCCTAATGACATTTTTTATGTTGTTTCTAAGGATTTTGCTATAGGTTTTATCTTTCTTTAGATAGTGGGTTTTCTACCCTGTTCAATGAGTATTAATACACAAAAAAAAAAATCCTATAGTCTTAGGGTATTCAAGTTTCTCACATCCATTAGTGTACCTGAAATTTTATTCTAGCAAAACTCTTTAAGGCCTCTCAAGTTGAGAAGGCTCTCTTGGTCCAAATTTTTCTAGCATGTAATGCAACTTTGATAGCAAGTGCTTGGAAATTTTACTTTAATGTTAATGATTCAGCCTACAATATTATCCCCTACTATGTTGAGTTACCAAACCTTTCCCTGATCTTTTCTTTCATAGAGAGGAACATAGTGAGCACCCTTGGTTGTATCATTTCAGAACATGGTATTGACGTTAATGGATCTCACTTTCATTATTACTGTATCGTTGATACCTCTCATAGGAAGAACTCTCTAACCCTTGTAGTTGAAGGGAAACTCTTTACTCAAAAAGTTGATTACTTTTATCTTCCCAATTCTTGCAACTATTGTCATCAGGATAAGCATCACATTTCTACATGTCTCTACTTAGCCAATAAAAAATGAGTAGTCGAGCTTCAAGAAAATCATTTCCCAACTACTCCAATATCCCATCCACCACCAAAAACTTTCAAGTTTGGAACCTCATCTAAATTTTTTTTAAAGCCTTCCTCCTCATCTAGTTCCTCTAAGTCACAAGTGCCACAATTTGGTCCAATCATAAAGATTTCCTCTAAAGCACAAGTCACCCCTTCAAAGTCATTCAAGAACTCAATATTAAGTGACGAGTTTGTAAAGGCTATTGGAAGGAAAAGAGTTAAAACATCCTCTACTACAACTCCACTTTTTACCTCTTCCCTTATGGACAATCCTACTCTACCCAGTACTACAAGTAACTCCTTTGCAATTTTTTCACACACAATGGAAGTTGATACTTCGAATCTAGAATCTTTTGAAGCCCATTTATTATAAACATCCTTTTCTTCCCCATGAACCTCTTATCTTGGAATGTCTGAGGCCTAACTAATAGGCTTCGATGTAAATGTGCAAACAAACAACCTTCTCTCTAGTTTAAATGTTTCTTTTGATTTTGTTCTTTCTCAAGAAATTAAGATTTTAGCCAACCATTTATCTCTTTTAGCCCATTGGTTTCTACCTTGCTCTTCAATTCTTGCTACTTCCCATGTGTGTGAAAAAGGTGGAGCAACCATTCTTCTTTCAGCTTATTGGAAAGACAAAATCATTCAAAGCAATTTTGATTCTGGCCACAAAGTCTCTTGGGCTATCTTCTCCTTCTCACATGGTCCTTTTAGTATTTGTTCAAGTTATGCCCGTAATGACTCCACTAAACATGCTCTTTTATGGTAGGAACTAGCTCATTCTCTTTTTCTTATACCTTGGATTTTTAGAGCTGATTTTAATATGATAGAATTCTTTCATGATAAGCTAGGGGATGTTTTTCAAACTTCCAAATTGCAAGTATCAGTCATGGTCAAATTTTAAAATAACGTTCTATCTTTCTGATGGTGTTGATGCTAATGCTAGTGATTCTCTTCATAGATTTACCTTAAGTAATCTTGGGAAAACTCACATCTATCATTAGTTAGATAGGTTTTATTTTTCCACTCTTTCTTTTTTATAGGATTTTTTTTTGCTACTATTGTTCATCAATATGCAACCTTATCAAACTATTTCCCCATCATTATGTATATTCAGATTTATGGTAGCAGCCACATACATAAATTCAATCTTTTTTGGTTACATTGTAACTATTTCTCTTCTCCTCCCACCCAACAACTTCTCTCAAGCCTTTGTAATGCTGAACTTAGGCCCTTAGGTCAAGTGGGTTGGATCCAATGGTGGCATCATGCTACTTGTAGAGTGAAAATTTTTGCCTGCTATTATGGTAAGGAAGTGGCCTCTCATGTCAAACAAGAGTATAACAACATTTGCTCCACTAGTGAACACCTTACTAATTGATTAGCTCAAGATCCTTTCAACACTCAAGTTCATGGAGAGTTAGCTAGAGCCTACTTAGCCTTCTAACAATGGGACGTCTATAGGTCAAAAAGTGCCTTAATAAATAGTAGACTTACTTGCTTAAATATTCAAGATGAACACTATAAGGAAATTTTCAAGTATCTAAATAACCCTTCTCCTTCATCCACTTTAGACAAAATTTCTAGTGATGGTACCATCATCACTAACCAAAACAGTCTCCTTTCATATCTTAAGAAACATTTTGAAGTCTTATTTATCACTACCCCTATAGATATCTCATCATTTGAGGTTGCTACACTTAATTATCATAGTCTAGTTAATTCCACTATGCTAAAAATTTTAGAAGCTAGTATTACTTAGGTTGAGCTTCAACAAGATTGTTTTAAAATGAGCCTTGGGAAGGCCCTTGGTTATGATGGTTTTTCCATTGAATTTTCTTAGAATCATTGGGATCTAGTTGGTAATGATCTATTCCAAGTCATTACCGATTCCCTAGGGCCAAATTTAAATTAAGAGATTATCTGTCTTCTTCCTAAATCTGGGGATCCTACTTGTGTCTCCAATTGGTAACCCATCACTCTTCTTAACGTGGTATATAAAATATGAACCAAGAGCTTAGCCTTACACTTGATAAAAATTCTATCATATTATATCCCCTTAGCAAACAAGCTTTATTCCAGGTAGATACATTCTAAATAATGTGGTCGTTGCCTAGGAAGATCTTCAATGGGCGGAGGATGACAATTAGGATATTATCTTAATCAAGCTTGATTATGTAAAGGCCTATGAAAATATTAGGTGGGACTTAATTATACAGACCATGACTAAACTAGGTTTTGGTCTGAAGTTACTACATATGGCGAAATTTTTATTCTCAAATTCTACGAAGAGAATAACTACTACCTTTGGTATTACTTCTCCCTTCTCTATTGATAGGTTAGTGAGGCAAGGATGTTTTCTTGCCCCTTACCTATTCATCATCATAGTTGACTTTCTCTATCATCAGCTAAACTATGATATTTAGAATAAGGTTATCACTAGGGTTCATCTCTTTTCCCCTCAACGTTAACTTCTTAATATGCATTTCCCTGATGACTTCTTTTTCCTTATTCAAAACACTACTGCTAATTTGCAGCGACTCTTATCTTATGTGGAGCAATATTGCTCTCTCTCTAGCTCCACTATTAATTAGAATAAATCTTTTGTTTATAGTTTCAACAATAATCATAGTTATTTGCCTAATTATAATTGGAAGCTTATTTAGGACCAAGATATCATTAAGATGTTGAGAATTCGCTTCCATTTGAGAGGCCCTACTTTAGTCTTATGGGAGCAAGTAATTACTCAGATTTATAAGAAAATTGAAAAATGGTAGACTAAACCTCTCACTCTTGTAGGCAAGTATCTTGTCTCTGAATCTATTTGTGCTTCTACTCATGTGTATTATTCTTTGTGCTGGGCTCCCTCCCAAGCTACTAATCAAAAGTTGGAATGATTATTTTAGGACTTCATGTGGTTGTCCAAAGACTTCCAAAAAGGTTTCCATCGTGTTACTTGGAATATTTTTACTCTTCCTAAGAATAAGGGTGGTTTAGGCCTTTTGAATTCTTTCAAATAGGGGCTCACCTTAGTTGTTCAGTGGTTGGTCCAACATCTAGATGCCCCTGAAATTATTGGGAGTCTCCTCTAGTTAACGCTTTGATAAAAATTTCCCAAAATAAGCCTTTTTGGAAAGGAATTTGTTTTGTAAATTGGATCCTTTTTCCTCATACTATCATCATTCTTGGGTCTCATGTGTTCAAAAGCATTTGGAGGGCTTGGTAGTTTTTACACCATTATATTGATTGGACAAATGTCAAGATCAATCCTACTCTTCTTTCTAAGCTTTTTCACTATTGGTTACCCTTATCACCTACTCCTCTTGCCACTATGAATGCTAAGGTAGCTACTTTTTGGTATTAGAAGGGAGTCATTTCTCTTAGTTATCTTCATCTTGTAGACCAATGGATTTCTTGGGAAGTGTTTGAAAATTTGTATGGGGCTTCGAAAATAATGCACCATTGTTTGGATCAAGTCTATAATTTTATTCATCAATATTTGCAACTTGAAATTTTGATACAAAGTATTTTTCATGGCCTCCAGTGGACTAATGAGTCAAAACTTTTACCTTATAAGCCACATGTTCCCTTTCAACTATTTCATGATTCCTTAATTGTTGTTCATTGATGTAATAGGTCTTGGTACAAACAAGAGTCTGAGTAATTTTGGATCACCCTCTTCAAATGTATTTGGAAACTTCTGGCTCTTCCAAAAATTCAATAGTTTCTTTGGTGTCTTCTTCATCAAGCTTTACCCATTGGAAAACGTCTTAAATACCTTGGGATTCACACTCCTAATTACCCTCTTTATGGTGAAATAGAGGATTTTTCTCATGCTTTTTGGCATTATTCTTTCTCTCAGCATATGTGGAGATGGAATTCCAAAGTTATCCCATCGTGCAAGCTTTCTCAAGATGACATTACGTTTGGCTTTTTTCCTACCACTTTTGTGAATTACAAATTTCTTTGAAATGTTATTAGACCCATTATTCTATATTATATTTGGAAGTGCAAATGTATTATTTTTTTAGAGGATTGAATATTCAAATATCTATCATATGACTATTATGGAGAAATTGCAGATCCTTTGCCTTGTTCACTATCAAATCATATCTCAAGCTTCAAAGATCAAGTTGGACATTAATTAGTTGATTCATTTATTGTAGCCTTGGGGAAGATCCATGAGTCCAAACAAGGTTCTTAAACAAGAATCACAACATAAGAGTCTCTCTTTATAATTTTGGGTCTTATCTGCTTCATCTGGTTTTCATCCACTCTTCTTCTACTCCCATTTTCAATTGATCCTTGGTGGAGGATAGATCTTCAGATTGTGTTCCTCTTCCTTGGGATTGGTTGTTTGTAAGGATGTTTCACTATGTAACATCCCTTGTTCATTGAATTTCCATTTTATGTTCTTTTTTCTTCTATATCTAATGTATATGGCTTGATGTTGAATATGTATTTGATGCTCTTTCTATTAATAAAACTTGCTTTTTGGGATCTGACACCCCCCCTATATTCTAACATTTATTCAATGATAAAAATTAGGTTGTCTAATGGGTCACATATACCTTGCTATGTAGGTAGGGATTAGGCTATGAGCCATGATGTTCATATACTTTTAAAAAATATGTTTTTATCAAGTTGAAATTATAATAAATTCCTAAAATAACATGTTAAAGTTGCATGTATACAAAGAAGAAGATCTCATCACATTTCAAACATAATAAAGAGTATGATGAAGGATAAAACATTCTAATTAATTAATTTAGTTTCATCTAACTTAGGATAATGGGGGGCTTAAGGGGTGTTGGAATCCAAAACATAATTTTTAAAACAATATTTAGCCCCAATAGATATGGTTTAATTAGAACTTAAGTTGGAGTTTCTAAATCAAGAGTCTTACCACTAGGATGATGGGTGGGGGCTATTGAAATCCAAAAATAATTGTAATATAGATATAAATTAGCATTGCCTACCAAAATTAATCCCATGACTTGGAGATTTCAAATCAATATTCTAATTAGAATTTTATATAACTCAATATCATCCACCAAAATTAAACTCATGACCTACAGCTTCCAAATCAAGTGTCTTACCACTAAGATAATGATAAATATTCAAGTTGAAGAAAATGACAAAATTCCTTATTTACTTCTTAGGATACAAAAAGCAAAAGATAGTAAATAACAGGATCTATATAAAGTTATCATATAAAGTGCTATATATTATGGGCCTTGGATCCATTGTAATCATTGATTTGAGCTTCATTATGAAACATAATAATATTTAAGAATTTACTTACTAAAATAGAAATTTTATTATCTTGTTTGATCCTCTAGATTTATTGAATAGTAGAAATGTAAATGTTATAAGTTTTGAAAACATCATTGAGGAAATTACCAAGTGATTTTGGAAATATTTGAAACAAATAATCCAAATTTGCAATTGCAATACCACATTTATATCTAAAATGTTTAAATGTAGGATATTAAAGAAAAATATAGTGTTTACCTTCAATGTTATTTTTATTGAACAGTTGGTATATTCATTTTTTATGAGGACTTTTGAGCTATCTACTTATTTGAACTCTCAAACAAAGAGATCCCATTCATGCTCTACAAATTTCACATCATAATTGATAAGGAATAGGAACAAATAAATAGTTTAACTTTAAATTAAGGTAATCTTTGATACAATTTAAATAGAAATATTTTTAATTTCTACATTTTCAAAAGCTTTTAAATACAACATATTTCACCAATTTGCCAACTTGCTAAAGGTCATAATAAAGAATGCACTCTTGAATATTCCATTTATTAAGCCATAGAATTTCCTTATGAAATCATCCATTATCTTGGATTTTCATACTCATTTTTTGAAGTACTTATTTAATTACAATTCAAAAAAAATTAAAATATAAGTTATAAAAGAATAAATAGCTTAAACTTCTAAGACCATCATACTTTAAGAAGATTTAGTGGAGGCTTGCCATCATTATATTGAATTTTTGTTGTAAATTCCAATTGTTTCTCAGATAACAAAAGATAAGAATAAAAAATTATTAATACAAACTCACCTCATCGGTCAAGGAAAAGTCTATGAATATAGCACATAACAAATAGACTTTTGAAAGACAACATAATGAGCTTGAAAAAATTTTACTTACAATAGCTAAGCAGGTTGTGCATTCACAATAAAAAGGTGTTTAAAGACTTAGTTTGATAAGGATTGTATTTAGGCTAAGCAGAATATTAAGAATGCAAATAAGAGTCATAGACAAAGTTTAGCTAAGGCATATAAATGCTTGATTAGAACCAAGAAAAAGAAATTTATTAAGGATCAATAGAAATATTTTGCTTACACAATTAAAAGGAAACCTAGACAATGTTAGCAATGTTTTTGTCATAATGCCTCTTCATCATTTAATTTTTCTTTTGAAGATATTTTCTCATTTTACAATAAGTTGTTTATAGGACAAGATGATAATTCTAATACTATTGTATAACAAGCATCTCTCCAATTTACTCTTGAGGAAGTCACAATGAGTATTAAAAAGCTAGAATGTGGCAAAGTTGTAGATTAAGATCGTTTATATGTAAAATTATTAAAGTAAACAAGATCTGCTTTTCATAGAGAAAAATTTGGCATAAATTAAAATTTAGCAATGAAGCAAGAATTAAATCAACATAGGAAAACTAGTAAAGATATATTGTTATATAAAAAAGGGGATAAAAATAATTTGAATAATTATCAAATGATCATTGTCAGTGATATTTTTGCTAAGTTTCTGGGTACTCTACTAGAAAAGAGAATTAGTTCTTGGGCTAAAGGTAACTAGATTAGGGCAAGATGCCAAGTAGGTTTTAGACAAAATCACTCCACTATTGATCACTTAATTATTCTTAAACACTACATGGAGTTTGCAAAAATTCCTAATAAAAGGATTTTTACTTGTTTTATTAATTTTGCAAAAGCTTATGATTTAGTGATTCATACAAAACTATGGTTGCGCTTGTATAAAATTGTCCTTTCTTCAGATTTGATTGTAGTATCTTAATGATTATATGAGGAAGTGATTATTAAAATTACAAACAACAATTCAAAGAAAAAAAATTAATTCTAGAGCAAACTTAGAGTTAAGAAAGGTTGTGTGCTTTCTCCNTTTCATCAAAGAAAAATTAGAAAGAGGTTTCAAGGATCTATATACTTTCAAAAACAAATGCAAGGATTTAAGCCTTTGGGCTTAGAAGGTTAGAAAAAAAATTTCTCATAGTATCATTTATCCTAATGTACTATATGCATGTGTTGTTTGGGGACTTGGACTCAATGCTCATCTTTAGAAAAATATTGAAAGAGTATAAAAAGATTTTATTTTCAATGAGTTAAGGGTGAAGATGCAAGAACCTTCACTAATGTAATTATGCAAATGTATTTTATTACCTTTAGAAGTAGAAATTTTGTGCTAATTCATTACATACAATCATAGCTTGCATATCTCAAGGAAAGATAAATTATCTAAAGTAGTTATTGAGGATTCACAAGATTGTGGTTGGTATTTTTAGGGGATGCAATGGTTGAGAAAATGGAATATCTCTTAGGAGGACATGTAGAAAAATCCTAAGCATATTCACCAGTTAGTCAAGTTGAAGGTTTTAACATAAATGTGGACTAATGTGGAAGGCAAGAGGCAATTTCATTTACACCACATTTGATCTAATACACTAGATGTAGAAGCTCACTATTTCTTAGTTTTTATTCCCATCAAACATTGGAATGTTGTTAGCAAGTCTTGCTTAAATTCTTATCAACCTAGAATTGAAAGTGAAAGATAGATTCAACTCCATCAAGAAGAGCACATTCACAAGTTGTGCATATTTGGAGCCCTTAAAGATGAGTTACATATATTTCTTTCATGTGCTATGTCTACCCATTTGAAACAACATTATAATGTTACAACATTAATCTTGTACAATTTGTGTTTGATACCCCATTAGCACTTGATTAATTTGTATAGTCTATCTTTATTTTTCATGAAAATGTAATATTTTTCCAATAGATCCTATGGGTCATTGAATGTAATAAAGCTTCATTTTATTTCATTTCATTGTTGATGAATGGTGGAGTATCCCAACATTCTACCATACAAGTCATGAGTACTAGCATGCAACCAAATTGTAATCCACAGATGGACAATGTTATTATGCTAGTAATTGATGTTAAGCTTGAGATTGTTGTCTTCCTAAATTGAGCTAGTGAAGTGCAAGTGTATGGTTTAGCTCTTAGTGAGGTGTATGATTAATTGTATTTGTTAGGCTCTTAAGTGCTCATATAGTAAACATGATTGAATAATTTCTAAGTCTAGTTAACTAAGAAAACATAAACCTATCTTAGCCTAATGTGATGTACATCTGGTCTTATTCTATTATACATGCCTTGGACTTGTGTGGATATCACTTGGATTACCAAGTGGAATTACTACTAGGTGAACTAAGCAACGCCACTATTGGGTTATCAGATAACTACACTTAGTGCTCGAAACTAGTCATATCCATTTCGCTTACTAATAACATGTAAAATAAAATACTTTGAAAAGTAAAGTGTTAAGTTAAGAAAATAATAAAAATTATGCTAAGTAAGTAAATAAAACTAAAGAATGTTGCAATGAAGGAAAGCAATATCGATCTTTATTACCATCATGAACTACGTCCAAGTATAATTCACTTGAATAAAGATACCATACAACTGCCAAACATTACACTATGTGCATTCACTCTATTACTAAGGCTATGAAGAAAAAATACAAGAATTTGGCTAAGTGTGGAATGAAAAGCTATGAATTATACACCCAAGTGTTAGTATTTATAGGGTTGCACACATCTCGAGACATTGCATCAGCGATGACATAGCATGTGCCATGACATCGTATCTACAACATCATTGTTATGATATCATAGATACAATATTGCATCATAACAAAAATTGACTTTATCATACCTCCACGACTAACTAGAAACTTGTCCTTGAGTTTAAAAAAATGAGGATATAGTCCCTTACAAAATTTGGGGGTAGACTTAACTATACATGACTTACTTACTTACAAAACTTAGAATGCCATAGTGGTGTTTACAAAATAACATAGTTACATGACAATATTAAACAAAATAAAACAAAACAAAATTTGGAATAGCTCGATATAGCTCATGTTCTAGGTAATGGTTGATCTTCCATTGGTTACTTTTCTTCGTCATTAGGCTTCTTGACTTGGTATCTATTAAGGAGTGCTTAAAGCTTTTCTTTCTCTACCATTGGTTCATGCACTATCCATGATTGTTGAGCAATGTCAAATGGAGTAGGTACATCCCATGGACATGGCAGTTGCAGAAACATATTGTTGGTTTTTATGTACCAAGCTGCAAACTGCTACCTCTGTTCCTCAAAATCGCTAGCAATCTTTCTTAACTCTTGGTAGTTTGACATTTATATAATGCATCCTTTCGATTGGAAAACTCCTTCTCATACATTGTGTAGACTATTGCTCTAACTCGTTCCAAGGCCTACTTGCTGTTAACATGGCCAAGTTAGCGTAACCAAGGTTCACTAACTCCATGTATTCTATTAGGTCCTCTATCTATAGGTCTTTATTCTTTACCTTGGCCTAGTGAACATGAGCAAGGCTATCTAGAATTGGATACCAATCTAGGTTTTGTATAGAAATTAAACTAATTTTGGCCTTTTCCATCTGGATTTCTTTCTTATCTATTTGTTTGTACATGCCCACATGATCTCTAAAATGCTCTTTGAATTGCTCATGCTTCTTGGCCTCATTTTTCGATGCACTAATTTTAATTGTAAACTTTTAATGAATGGTGTAGATCTCTTCCATTGATAGGGTTCTATTTTCTCAAGCCAAGTGACTCATATCCTAGTTGACATGGACTAGTTGTTCTTAGAGTTGTTCGATGCTTTCCTTGAGAACATTCTTTTTCTTTTCAATGTTTGTTAACTAAGCATTCTTAGTAGCTAACTACTTATTTTCTTCCTATAAGACTATGAGAGCTTTAGCATGTGCATATGGTTGTGCCTCAGTAATAAATGCGTCCCACACTACATTCTCCTTTTCTTTCTCCATTCTCATGTTATGGTAAATAAACCACCTCACATGATCAATTTTGAATTGATCTAGTTGGTCTAGCACTATAAATTGTGTCAAATCCCTTCTTTCAACTCTCAAGGGGGCTAATTCTTCTTGTAGCCTCTACACTTCATTTTCTACATGCTAAGCCTTGGTTTCAATCATGACCAACTTTCCTTTTGTGGCTATCAAATCAAACTAGACTACAATGATATCACTGGGGGTATAAAAAATATTTTACATCACTTGACCTATTTGTAATAATCTATCTATTATGTCTTCATGCTCTGTAGGAGCCATTGATATTTTGGTAAGCATTTGAACATCTCGTGCCCCAGAGATATCAATTGGTGACACAATAGGTATGTTGAAGGATTCTTTGATGTGGTTAGTGATGATCTTTATAGCTCTTGCTGCATCCTTGTATTTCATGATCACAACAATGGTACCTTCATCAGTTTCAAGCATGACTTGGAATGATGCAACATTCTCAAATATCTATTGTGTCTTAGCATTCTCTCCCTTGCTTTAAGTGATACTTGCCCACTAGCTAGGTCTGTGGATAATATGGGCCTTATAGAGCTCTCCTATACTTTGTATAAATTAGTCCCCTCCCTTGTTTGCCAACTTATTATTTATGCAATATGCTACAAATGGCTCATCGATGGTCAATAATCCTATTGTGGTGGTCAAACTTGTTGTTTTTGTTCAACTTGTGGTTGACTACTAGGTCCAACCTGTTATTGTTGACTAGTACTTGGAATGCTACTAGTAAGAGTGGTACCTGCATCTCTCTTGTTGCCTGCTGATTTTTCTACTGGATCCTTCTTTGGTAGCACCAACTTGAGAATTTCTACATAAGAATCATTTTAGGCCTTCCTAGGGGCATCATTGATGTATCCTAGGATTGCATAGCTTCCTAATGAGGCAAGGGAATGGAAGTGTTAGTTTCCCTACCTTCTTCTCTTCGAACTACCTTTGGATCTCAATGAAGAATAGATGGACGATGTTGCCATTGAATTTCCCCATTAGAATTGCACTTCCTCTAGCTACATATGTGGATATCATGTTGAGCCTCTTTGTTGGAAATAAATGATAATTGCTAATTTTAAAGTATATCTTTTCTTCAACTGCGAGCTCACTATATTCTTGGTGTTCTCTTCTATATGTCCTTTGTAATCATAACCTTTTAGCATTAGTATCAAATCTTGTTGAGATATTTTCCACATTTGCCCCTTTTTGGGATGTTGAGGGCCTTGGCAATTGCCTCTACTAAGTAAGGCATAGAGACTTGTTTAATTTTGACTATTGCATTGACCTGTTAATTATGCCAATAGTGGTATGTTTTTCCTAGGTACCATTTTGCACTATTAGACAAAGTGGGCCATTATAGAGATGCTTGAAGTTGTGTCTTTACTTCTTTTGGAGTAAATTCCATAAAGTAACCAAAGTTTAGCTCCACAATAATTGTGGACATGATTGATTTTTCTTGTATGTCTTAGAGGCATTCTAGTGATAACATGAGGAACTACCCTTATTTAGGTATTGGTGGAACTTTTGCCTCTCCTTGGGTTTAGTGCTAAGTGGCAGGAGTTTGTTCACATGGTACCCTTCTTGCACATGTCTCAAATTCATTCCCCTTAAGGTTGTTTGAAGCATGGTGGATGTTGAATGCTCTAGAGGCAAAATAATATTTCCTTGTAGGTCTCTCCACCTTAACTGCTCATCTTGATGAAAGATGAATGTGAAATTAGGGTAGTAAGGATCATTGTGATCATATGAGATTCTTGTTTGCATATTCATACTCTAGTCTTCATCTTCATTTGTTTTGTCATTGCCCCTTTGCATCTCTTTGGAAGGTGATACTGTTTCTTTAGTTTTCGCCATGTTATAAGTGTGATGCTTATGTGTGTGTGTTATTGGAATTACCTAAAGATTATGAAAATTAACTCTTTAGTTCTTGATACAACGAACTTTGTAAAATCAATTACTTATCACACATTCACACATCCCTAACAATGATACCAATGATGAGTAGTGGAGTATTTCAACACTCTACCATACAAGTCACAAATGCCAGTGTGTAACTAGATCATAATCCATGGATGGAAAATGTTATTATGCTAGTAATTGATGTTAATTTCAAGATTACTATCTTCCCACATTGAGCTAGTGCAGTGTAAGTGTATGATTTAGTTCTTAGTGAGGCGTATGATTAATTATATTTGTTAGGCTCTTAAGTGCTCCTAAAGTAAACATGATTGAATAAGTTCCAAGTCTAGTTAATTAAGAAAACATAAACCTATCTTAGTTTAATGTGATGGACATTTGGTCCTATTCTATTGTACATGCTTTAGACTTGTGTAGCTATTGCTAGGATTACTCAGTGGAATTACTACTGGGCAAACCAAGCAACACCACTACTAGATTACTAGATAACTACACTTAGTGCTTGAAACTAGTTGTATGCATTTCACTTACTAATAACATGTAAAATAAAGTTCTTTAAAAAGTAAAGTGTTAAGCTAAGAAAATAGTAAAGATTAAGCTAATTAATAAAATAAAACTAAAGGAATGTTGCAATGATGGAAAGCAATTTCAATCTTTATTACCATCATGAACTACATTTAAGTACAATTCACTCGAATAAAGACATTAGACAACTGCCAAACATCACACTATGGGGATTCACTCTATTAAGAAGGCTATAAAAACAAGCTGCAAGAATTTGGCTAAGTGTGGAATGAAAAGCTACAGATTGTGTGCCCAAGTGTTAATATTTATAGGATTGCACACATCTCAAGACATTGCATCAACGATGACGTAGCATGTACCATGACATCATTACTATGATATCGTAGATATGATATTGCATCACAAAATAATTAACTTTATCAATTGTATTTTTCTTTATTTTAAATCCATCAAGGAGGAAAAGCTTCTAAATTTTTTCTATTTGTTTGTAAAAATTATTTACTAGAGGAGGACCCCAAACAACAAACTTATAAAAATAGTTGGTTAAAAAATGGTATGATAGAATTATTTTTGAATATTCCAAGTTAAAATAGATTCCTTTTTACATTTTCTTTTTAAAGCAATGAAAGCTTTGATACCACTTACAATACTTTCAATAATGCATTAATTCCATCTCTAATTGTAGGAGGATTCTAGGCTACGATATTTGTAAGAGGTTATGTTCACATATTTATTTCCTATAGTAAAATTATATATCTTATTACATGTGCTATAAATCATGATTTTCATTTTTTTGATATTAACTTTTATTCTTAAATGTTAATAACAGTTATGAATAGTATTAAAAATTTATTATAATCCTTCTATTAAATTTAAAATTAAGACAACATCTTTATTATAAAGTAAGAATATGACAAAAATACTTTCAATTGTAATTGTAAATTGAGTTAGTATTTTATTCATCTACATTTCAAATTCATCAATAAAAAGATCAAATACAATAGGAGAAAGATGGTATCCTTATTTTACACCCATAAATAGTTAAATAAAATTCTTTCTTACTTATTTATAAATAAAATGCATACCTCTTTGTAAAGTTTTAGATGATACATAGCAATGTGCTAAAAACTTCTAAATTTTCTAAGTACTTCCATAACTTACTTTCAATGATTGAATCATAGGTCTTAGAGAAATTTATAAAGTAGATAAGTATTTTCTTATAGAGATCTTTACTCTATTAATAATATATTTTAAAGTGATGAGATGATCTATGGTAGAATGTTCCCACCTAAATCTTAACTAAGTTCATATTTAATTAATCTATTCTAGATAATTAATTAACTAACTATCCTATTGTAGAGTGTATGTTCCCACTTTCTATACATATCTTGAATGTATATTAATGCTATTGGATTACCAAGTGTATACTCTTTGGTGTACCAAATATCAATTGTTGGGATTACTAAGCATTAATATATTATGCTCAAAGTGGTTGTACTTACACTACTTATGAATGTTAATATTAATTTAATAAAAAGAAAGTGAATTGCAAGTAAAGTAAATTTTTGAAAAATAGATTTATGCTAGTCCCAGTGCTGCAATGGATAAAAGAAATATTAATTTTATTTCCATTCATGAAAATGTGTTTAGGTATAGATGCACTCAAATAAAATGGCGTACAATCACTTGAATCCATGCTACAAGCACTTAGAGGAAAAATATTCTATCTTCTATGGAAAGAAAATACAAGAGCTTGGCCAAAGAAATGACTAGAATGTGTCATAAATGTAAGGGTTATTCATATTTATATAAGAAATGCTTGCATTAGCATTAACGTACCTACCTTAGTGTATCTTAGGATATGTTGATGAGGATGCATTGATAGGCATGCATCGATGCAACTAGCTTATTGGATGTTTCATCATACCCTCATGATTGATTGAAAACTCATCCTTATGTAAACAAAAATAGGATCAGGATTCTTAAAAAATTTGGGGAAGTGTGAAACTTTATTAACTATTTAACTAATTGATTGAATTTGACTAACTCTAAGTGCCATATTATACAGGTTACAAAAATGGATGCATTTTACAATGAAAATTTTGACACTTAGATAAAAATGAGCAGGAGCTTATTAAATGGATGGAGGCATGATGAAATCTTTACACACTATCTGAAGGTCAATGCTCCTATGACTCTTATCATCCTTCATCCCATCCTGATATTGCTAGATGTTAAGGCTACCCTACTACTACTAGAAGTTTAAAGGAATCCTGGAGTATCTTCATTTTCTCCACCTTACTCCATGGGTTGTATATGGTCCAAGCTACTTTGCCTAGATTAGCCAGTGTAAGGATGTCCCATGGTCATGAAAATGAAGAAAACATCTCTTTCACATTGATGAACTAGGCTTCAAGTGTTTTACTCTTAACATTGAATATTTTGACAAAGTTTTTTTTTCTCTTAGTAGTCATTTATCCTCTTTTCTAGGTTCTCAACAATAGTTTGTTTATTTGTGAATCTACTTCTAAGAACTTTGAGCTCCCCATTGGCTATCTCCAACTTTTATTTTTTATGTTTATGGAGCTTGAACTCTACCTCATAGATGAGGTAGGAGCTAGTGACTTGCTTCTATAACTCACTTCTTAGCCTTCCTACTATTAGCATTGTGAGGTTTGCATAACAAAGGTTGGCGAGCTTCGTGTACTCAATCATCTTTTTGATTTGCAACTCCTTCAAGTGGATTTCTACTTGATTATATGCATTTAATCCATCAAATATGTGTTACCATGCATCACCTCTTTGATGGAGTTGCTAGATAGCCTTATTTACCATTGCCTTGGGCAATTTAATTTCCTTTTCATTAGGTTTCTTGAGTATTTTGACCTAGTCTCTAGAGTGATTCTTCATTTTCTCAAATTTTAGGGCCTTATTATTTCATGTGATTATCTCAATCGTAGTCCTCTAGCAAAGGGCATGGACCCTCTTCATCTAGAGATTCTTATTTTTGGTTATTAGCCTCATCAAATCTAAGTTTACCTTGGCAAAATGCCCCTATTGCTAGTGGATGTATTTGATCATTTGATCCTTTTTTTACTCTGCATTTTATAGGTGATGGCTGTTTATGGTAAGGACCAAGTTTTCCTTGTGAACTTATGATAAGTCCTTTTCAACGTTATTTATCATGAATTCTAACATGGACACATTGAAGATTATCATCTCCTTTTCATTCCCAACCTCTTGATACTTTTGTTAAAGATATTTAAAAAGTTCATCTCATATTATCTCCCATCAATCATTCCAATCCTTCTTCATCTTAGATAGCACTCATTCGGCCACTAGCTCTTGCTAATTCATGAATATATGTCATAGCAATAATGTGTGGTATTAATGTAGCAAGAGCATTAAGGGCTTCTGCAAATTTTTTGATCATCGGCTTTGTTGATATCTCTTGGCCCTTGTGTGTCATAACAAGGAGCATTACCCCTGCTCCTTCCTCCAACATGACAAAGAAGGCTAATGCATTTCCTGAAATTTTGGAAAATACTTACCCAAGAATGAACATCGTGACCTCTATGGCACTTAGATTGGATCTAATGGGTGTCTAGTTTTGTGATGCAAAGAATAATGACGCTATCTCACAATTGAGCTAGCTATTGATCCTTATGATCTCATTCAGGTGGCTCATAGTTGGATGGTAGATTCCCCATCACCTACAAATCCTTATTGTTTCTATAGCTATTGTTTTTAGAGTTTCTTGAGGTGCTTACCATTGGACCCATTCTTTCTTTGCTTTAAGGTTTTCTTGTGTGAAGATCTCTGTAAGCTTTGCCCTAGTGTTACACAAACCAAGGGCTTCTACAATGACTTCAATTAAGTAGGAGATTATGATGTCCTTAAACTTAACTAATGCATCTCATTATTGGTTATTATAGAACAGGATTGTTTCCCCCATGTACCATTCTCCAATGTTAGAGAGAATGAACCAGAGAGGAGACCCTTGCAACTATGTCCTGACATTATCTAACATTAATTCCAAGAAGGATCCAAAGGTTAACTCTTACAAGATAAAACTTGGACCTTCTTGGTTTGGATCCTCTTTAGGTAGGCTTCAATGAGTGTGAGGTTTAAGTTAGATCTTGGTCTTAGAGCCTTGTCTTACTTGTATTGGCCTGTTTCTGTAATAGGAATCTGCGTAATAGATTCAACCTTGAGCTCCTCTTGAAGTGGATCGGTAGCATGCATAGCCTCTACTACTTACTCATGGGATTGTTCTTATTGTGGTTATTGTTGGTCCCTTCCTTCTTAGGATCACTTATTTGTGGGTTGCGATGGCCCTCACACTTGTGATTTTCTTTTGGGTACCATCTATGATCATAAACATAACCTACAATTAGCTCTTTAGTTTGTAATCTTTGTTCCTTTTGAATACCTTACTTCATTAGATCAAGTTATGTTAATTCCTTAGGAATTAGAAATTTATCATTAAGTTCTTATTTTATGATCATAGGCTTGTGGTATTATTTTATTCCCAGCTAACAAAGTTTGTTTGTTGATCTTAACCATTTGTGGTTATTATTTTAATAATTTATACATGGGGAGTTAGAAAACTTTCAAAAAAATTTCCATGAAAAACCTAAGGTTTGAGGCCCCCATGATATAAATCATACCTTTGGTAGTGTGAGGATCAAAAAAGGATGAAATTGGATAAGCGATTTAAAGTTATGATGCTCGAAAAGTTCTTTGACTCTAAAAATAGTAAAAAGTCCTTTAGAGCTTTGGAAAAATGGTGAAAATTGAGCTAAGCATTTTTTTTATTTATAGGATTTTTTGCTTGTGTTGACAAAGATGCATCGATGGGGTTGCATAAACTCATCCTATTATGTCAATAGGGATACATCGATGTAGCTATTTTGAAATATATTTTTCACTTGAGAATGGAGGAATTTTGGGCAAGTTTGGAAATGAAATAAGAGCCAAATGGAAGTCAAAAAGATGTAAAATGATGAAAAAAATATGAAAGAGGGTAGGTTTGACCAACTGGAAGTAATTAGAGTGGATTAGATGAGTTTGTTGAGGATGTTTTGATGCCAAATAAAACAAAATTAGATGCTATAACTCTATTGAGATGATTGATCACACAAGCAACCCATGGTTAGGAATTTTAACTTAAGGTAGACCAAAGGAATGTAAGTGGATCCTCCCCAAAGTAGACGTATGCATATTATGCCCTTGCATATCTTCATTGCAAGGAGTTTGTGGGCAATAAGGATGACGAATGCTTTTTTTGAAGTTAAATTCCATACCCATGGAAGGAATTGTCTAAGGATTATGCTATTTAGAAAATAAAACTTATCAATTTGCCAAGGTATGAGGTAGTGAGGTGATAGAAAATGAAGTAAGAAAATTGTAGAGCAAGAGAATAGTGGATGGTTAGTCTATTTCTTGGTTACATGAGATCCTTGTTAAAAATTATGATTAAGATGATCTGTTACTAGTTCATTCCAAGTTTAGACCAAGTTCATTTTACTTACAGTGATCTTGCATTAGCATATGCTTCCTCTTCGCCTATTAAGAGTTCATGAAAATCTCAAATCACAACCATCACTCCAAGAGAAGAAGAAAAGAGAGGAAGAAAGTAGGTAAGACCTTAGTTAGAGGGATACCTTCAAGCATGGGTAACATGTCTTTCCAGATCCATAACTAATGCTTGTAGCCTAGTATTATGTCTAAGGAATGTGGTTTGAAATTCTATTATCTTTTTTCACAAGAACCACACCATGTAAAGAAATGCTTATTTTTTATGTTCAACAATAGTAGTGATGATATACTAGTGGAGAATCATAGAACTTAAGAATGAAGTTGAGAGAAGAATATATCAAATTCCCTTAAGGTCTCACCCTTTACACTCGGTCCTTTTCTATTTTTTTGGGTAACAATATTATTTGTTACTTGTAGTTGTAATGTGAAAGAACCTTCATGCTTCTATGATACAGATTTTCAATGAAACAAATGGAATGGATGGATGCCATGAACTCACTACTTGATACCACTTGAAAATTGATAGATTTTTAGTAGAGAACATAATCCAAGGAAGAAAATTTAGCCTTTTGGTTAATCAATCATAACATTGATAGCTATCTTGAAAAAATTTCCAAATTTATAGTAGCAATGAAAAAAAAAGTAGAGATTTCCAAGATGATTGAATGAAATTAACAAAGAAGAAAAGAGAAGAAAGGAAAATATATAAAATAATCAATCAAATATTAAGCAAATGAAAAATATATAAAGAACATTACAAAACAAAAAGTAAAAAAATTTAGTTAGCCTCATCAAGATGTTAGAATGAATAACCATCTCCTCCACAACTAAGATGAGTGGAGAAGATTTGAAAAATAGAGCATGCTTGTTCTTGTGTAGAGGTGTTAGTGTTGATGGTTACTTGGGGTTTTAGGAATGACTTAAGTTGTTGTATGTTGACTAACATGTGCTTTTGAGAATTGGTCAAGTGGTAAATTGTCATGGCCCCAGAAGGAAAGGTTGAATGGATGATGTAAGGTCCTTTCCATAATGTTTGGAACTTAGCACGTTATATCACATGCATAGGATTCTAGAAAAGAACTTAATCACTAGGTTGGAATGTAACTTTTCTTATTTGTGCATCATGACATGGTTTTTTGTGTGCCTTGTGCATTTCATTCATCATTAGGACTATTTGTTGATTTTCATCTAGTACATTAAGTCTCATAAGATGTTCTTTTTAAGCTAGATTAATGTCTAGATCAAGCTCACAAGAAGTTGTGAGTGTATGGAGTGTACCTTAGATTGAAAGTTTTGGTAATTTTTTGTACACTAACTTATAAGGAGGGTAGCCTATAGGAAGCTGACAGGTTGGAAAATATGCATAAAGAGCATTGTTAAGTTTGGTACTCTGGTCCTTTCTATATTTACTAATAGTTTCTGTTAGAATTCTAGTGACCTTCATATTGGTGATCATAGTTTGACTATTGGCTTGGAGGGGATAGGGGGTTGTAAGTTTATGTTGCACCCCCAAGTGTTGCATTAACTTCCAAAAAATAGACCTTGTAAAATGTGTTCCATTATATGAAATTAGTGCTCTAGGCATACCAACCTTGTTTAGCTCCTTTTTTTGTACAAATTAAGCTATAGTGGTAGATGTAAACTCAAATGACTATAGCTTCAGTTCATTTGGTGTAGTAGTTAATAGCAACTATGATGCCTTCCCATTTGACATGGGAGTGATAGATCCCATGAAGTTAATTCCCCAAAGGCTAGAAGGCTCTAGTGATCAGATACACTATTGGGGTCCTTCCATTCCTACAATCATTCCTTCATCTTATTAACATTTTCTACATGAATGGGGGAAATGGTAAGCATCTTTGAAGATCATTGGCCAAAGTATCCTACCATGAGGATCTTTGTAGTCATCCTCCTTCTTACATAGTGGCCCCCACAAGGATCTTCATGAGAATCCTAGAGGATCCATAGTTTATCTACATTAGGCACACATCATTGAATTAGACCATCAACATAAACCTTGTAAAGATTACCTTAGATCACCATGTAATGCTTAACCTAGTGAAGAAATTATTTTTTTCTTCTTATAATCTCATTTTTGGGAGTCTCATATGTGAGAGTACAAGAGAGGAACTCATCACATCAATTGATAACCTTTGGTCCTTGAACTTCAATGGACTTAGAAAAGAGAAGTTCATCTGGAAATTGATTAGGTAAGGGTTCTTCATCCTCTTTGCTATCCCATCTTAACTAAGATAAATGATCCTCCTTCTTTCCTATCCACCATGGCAAGGTTAAATTCCTATAAAATTATCAACCACCATATAACATAGGGGCTAACTGCTTACTTGTTCATTAGGAAATAGATTGCACTATGATAGATGTGCACAAAAATTGGGTATCCAAGCACATAGTGTCTAAATTTTTCCAAGGCATACATTACTGCCATGAGTTTTTTCTTAGTGGTGATGTAGCTAATTTGTGCACCCATAATGCTTTTGTTTGCACAATGGATATAGTATGAACATTTTTGATAATCCATTTGTATAAGAATTACTTCCAAAACATAGTTATATGCATTTTTCATTATATGGAATTACCTAGACTAATCTGGGGTGTGTAGGATTGGAGTTTCTGTGGGCTTTTACTTTAATTGCTAGAACACTTTTTCTCATACCTTAGTCCATTTAAAAACTATATCTTTCTTTGTAACCTCCACCAGTGGTTTGGGAAATTTAGAAAAATTCTCTATGATGTGCTTGTAGTAACTCGTATGGCCAAGGAATGACCTCACATATTTTACTGTTTGAGGTTGCTTGTTACTCCTTGGATGATCCTTACTTTTTCCTAGTCCACCTCAATCCCTTTTCTTGAAATCCAAGGCCCCAATATAATATCATCTTGGATGATCAAGTGGCTCTTTTGCTAGTTAAGTTATAGATTCATCTCCACACATTGTTTCATCACCTACTCTAGATGGTCTAATGCTTACTCAAAGTTGGTACCATAGGTGGAGAAGTCATCTATGAAAACTTCTAGAACACTACTAATTTTTTGCTAAAATATGTTTAGTACTAAGAATTGGAATGTTACAAGAATGTTACAAAGGCCAAAGGACATCTTTTTATATGTAAAAGTCTCGTAGGGACTTATGAAAGTTATCTTGGCCTAGTCTTTTAGTGCAATTTGAATTTGGTTATAATCACTATAACCATCAAGAAAAATATAGTAATTATGTCCTACAATTGTATCTAGTACATGGTCCACAAAGGGAAATGGAAAATGATCTTTAAATGTAGCCATATTCAACAACCTAAATTCTATATAGAATCTTCATTTTCCTTTCTTTTTTAGCATAATAACAAGTGGAATAATCCACTCATTGTCTACTACTAGATAGATTAATTGTGCCTTAAAATGTTGTTCCACTTCATCTTTTATAACTTGCTAAAGCTTTAGATTCAATGTTTGATGCAACTACCTCCTTGGCTTGATAATGGAGTTTGTATAGATCTAGTGTTGGCATATGCACAAATATATCCTAATTAACTTGTCATATGTCCAGGAAAAATTTGTTGGCCATTTGTTTATAAATTTCAATAGCTTTTTTTTGTTCCTTGGTGAGATTAGTATTAATAATTACCATCTTACCATTATCAAGAAAAAGATATTCTAATTTTGCTAATAAACTCTTAAGTTCAAGGGCCTCATGTTTAAAATGATCAAGGATTTCAAACTCTCCCCAATTTATTCCTACTTCTTTGTGAAAGAGCTAGTTATGAATCTACTCCATTTATTCCATTTTGTCAATATAAGCACTTGCAAAAAGCTCTATTAGTTTCATGCATATTGTCAAATTAGAGTTATCATCTATTGTTATCCACTAGGTACCTTCATGTTTTGTGACTGTTGCATATAGACACCTTTGAATATTCTTTGTCTTGGAATACTTATTGCATGCTATGATGGATGTACTCATCATGACCCATATCTTTTACATGCAATGGCATCATATATCACTATATGCTATGCATGGAACTTGCTTCTTCTATATCTTTCCAAAGTTATTTTCCTTGGAGATTTTAAGGAAAGGTCTTTGATTTTCAACTTGGAATCAATTGTGTTAAGCCAAGTCCTTCCCCTGATGATAGGGAAGTTTCCCTTATAGTTGTCTACGTGGATCACTAAGAAATCTGCTAGATAAAACCAACCATAAATGGTAGTCATAATATCCTTCACCAATCCCAAGGAAATAGTGATGGATGGATCCACAAGCTCTAATATGATATTGTATTTGTTGAGTGGAGGTAGGTTCCAAGTTTTATAAATCTCTTGAGAAATTAAGTTTTCCCTGAAACCTAAGTCTAGCAAAGCCTTTCATGGATCATTTCTTGCAATCTACAAATAAATTAAGGGACTCCCAAGATCAGATTGCTTCCCCAAAAGGCTTACTACCTTGATCCAATCTATAATTACATGAGTTAACATGACAATATGTACATTTTGGGACTTTTGGATTAAAGGATACTTGATGATAGCTTCAGAAGTAATTAGTGTAGGGTTGGTAGCCACAATTGTTTATGAGGGCTTAAGTAGATTGTTAGGTTTTTAGAAAGCCCTTTTTCAAGGCTTATGCTTAGAGCCATTCGGATGGTCATTTGACTATAAGTTCACATCCCTCGTTACATTTTGTTGTTGAGGATACAGTGGAATTTCCCATTGCATAGGTGGTGTAGGTGGTAAGAGAGTAGTATTAAAGGATGTAGGGTGAGTTTATGAATATGGAGGAGGATAAATGGAAGCAAACTTAGTTTGTGGAGTGGGTGTCTTGTGATATTCTAGGAAATCGTAGTGATGAGAGAAAGAAGTATGGCTAGTAGAGTTATGAGGAGATATAGGTTGTTGGACATAATATCCCTATGGGTTCAGCTGTTAATAAGATTATTGTTGCTATGGTGATGACATCTCTCATGATTGTGAGTATTGCCTTACTGGTAATGCTCTAGAGGTTGAGGTGGTGCTCCACTTGGGTAATACTATGGTGAGTCAAATTACTGCTAATAATTGCCTTGTGGATAAGGTAATCTTTTAGATGGTTTTCTATTTTCTAATTTTGGATTTAAATTATACACCCCAAATTCTTGCAAATGTGATACTATAAGATAACATTCATAGGAATGTTCATATTTGTAAATGTCATATTTTTTATCATCTATTTCTAAATCTACCATCTCATCTACTGATATAGCCTTATATTTCTACTGATTATAAGCTCTGTGTGTACCTTTCCTTCTCATTTTGTCTCTATCTCTACTCTTCTACTCCATTTTCTCTTCCACAATATTGAGAGTAATTTGAAACTTCTCATCTAACAAGTCCTACATTTTTTCTACCTTAGATGATATTTTTGTAATATAATTCCAAAATGGTAAGGTTTTTCTTTACATCACTTCATTTAGAGATGCTTCCTCCTATGAATCACTAAAACATATCTCCCTTTGCGAATGGAAGAATCTCTGTTGTATTCCTTTGCACTTTCTTGCTTTTTAAACTTTCCTTCTTTGTTTTCCACTAGACTAGTTAGCCTTTGGATTCAATTTACTCTCATTTTTAATAATTTCCCTTGGGCATAAACCCCAAGAGTTTTTCTAGTTTTGTTTCAGAGCCCATATACTATGTAGTAAAGTTTCTTTCTTTAAGAAAAGCCATAGCTTGGGCATCGATGTAGAGAGAGTAATACTTGCCTAAGGCTACATCTAAGGATTTATGATTACCTTGTGAATGCTGCAATGATGAAGTAATCTCGATCTTTATTGTCAGTCATGTGCGTGTCCAAGTACGGCACACTCGAATAAAGACACTGTACAATTACATTCACCACACTGCGGGCAGACACGGGAAAAAATCTAACTCTGGAGGGATCAAACTGCCAGAGCTTCGCTACTTCTAAACTAGGATCCTGAACAAGGGAGAGCCACGTCTTATTTATAGATATGGGGGCAGACTACGATATCGTATACGCGATATCGCGAGGGGATAAGATATCGCGGCCTATGCGAATCACGTCTCATCATACCCCCATGACTGAATAAAAACTCGTCCTCGAGTTACAAGGAGAATAAGCTTCATTGAGTACACAGTGGATAGGTATGGGATTATTAACTGAAAAAAAGAAATGAACTAATGCTGCAGTGTGGGAAGACACAACACAGAGAAAAAATACTACAGCTACAAAAATGTGGAACTCATGTAGTTCCTAGTGGCGGTGGCTCCTCCATGGGTGCTTTCCCTTTGTCACGTGCTCCAAGCTTTGAAGGTTGACAATGCTGAAGAATAGCTTGGAGCTTCTCCTCTTCGGTTCGAGGGTCTTGTGTCATCCATGTTGATGCTCTGATGTTTGATGGAGTCAGCACTTGCCATGGATAGGGTAGTTGCAACAACATCTGATTGGCTTTGACATACCACGCCGCGAACACCCATCGTTCCTCTTCATAGGCTTTGGCTTTGTCTTTGTATTCGTGAAGCTCTGTTAGCCGTCAAGCCAAGTCAGTTGCAACATCTTTCTGTCCTTAGTAGCTTTCTTTTACTATCGCAAGTTCAGAATTTGTGACATCTAGTTTTTCAGCCAACTTCTTTCGCTCTACAAATTCTGCTTCGTATTTGATGTGGGTGGAAGCTACCTGTTGCTCGAGCTCT